>JANIVZ010000032.1:0-136342 GCA_030578175.1 Dujonia santamariae
TTGGCCCAGTTGGTTAAGGCGCGGTGCTAATAACGCCGAGATCAGCAGTTCGATCCTGCTAGGGACCATTTTTTTTCATTTTTGATGACAGCTTATGATTAAGCATTAAAACATTAAAAAAATTTATTTATCTACAGTATTCATGTTCTTAATATATTTTTAAATTTTTTATTGTGTAATTTCTTATTTTTTTTGCTACACCATATCTATATATGATAAATAATATTTATAAAATTAAAGTTAATACAAAACTGAAAACCAATACAACACTCCATTATTCTCCTTAGATAACAACAGCTGAAGCTAATGTTTTCTTATAATCTAAGATTGAACCTTCCCATTTAGTGGCAGTCTTGTTTTCAATGACGAAGATATCCTTAGCAACCTTATCCAACAATCTGAAATCGTGCGAAACAACGACAACACCACCGTTGAATGAATTTATAGCATCAGCTAAGGAATCAATGGTTGATAAATCTAAACCGTTAGTAGGTTCATCTAATAAGATCAAGTTTGGACCTTCAAGGGCTAATAATGCAAAGACAACTCTTGATCTTTGACCTTCAGATAAAGTAGCCATTTGAGAAGTTTGACCTTCACCAGTTAAACCGTAACGACCTAATTGACCTCTCCAGTATTGGAAATCTTGAGAAATGTGAGAGAATCTATCACGGATAAATTCTAATGGAGTCTTGGTTAAATCTAATTGATCTTGAGAATGTTGGGAGTAGACACCTAACTTGATGTGAGTGTGTTGGATGACTCTACCCTTTTGTGGGGTCAATTTACCTTGGAATAATTTTAATAAGGTAGACTTACCAATACCGTTTGGACCGACAAGGGCAACTCTGGAGTCCATATCAATACCGATATCTAAGTTTTCGTATAAGTTATCTTCTTCCTTACCAGAGTAAGCAAAGGACATACCATCGAAAGCTAAAACTGGAGGTGGTAACTTTTCAACATCTGGGAACTTGAATGAGAAAACCTTATCTGGAACAACAGGCTGAATTAAACCATCGGCTTCCATCTTATCTAAAATCTTTTGTCTAGATTTAGCTTGTCTAACCAAGTTAGCATAAGTACCAGCGGAGGCGATAAACTTCTTGATATGAGCAATTTCTTCTTGTTGCTTAGCGTATTGCTTCATTTGATTGGTTTCTTGTTCAGATCTGGTCTTAACATAAGCATCGTAGTTACCACCGTATAATAATAATTTCTTTTCTCTCATATCGATCATGTTAGTACAAACACCGTTTAAGAAATCTTGAGAGTGCGAAACCAAGACTAAGATTCTGTCGAATCTCTTTAAGTATTCTTCTAACCAAACACAAGCTTGTAAATCCAAATGGGCAGTTGGATCATCTAATAATAAGACAGTTGGCTTGACGAAAAGGGCCTTAGCAAGGGCAACTCTCATTCTCCAACCACCAGACATATCCTTGGTGTGCTTCTTAATAGTAACAGAGTTGAAACCTAAACCAGTTAAGATAATGGCAGCTCTACTTTCGAAAGTTGATGGATCCATTTCATCAATCTTTTCGTAAATACCATCTAAGGATGGATCTTCTGGACCATTCTTGATAATGATATCTTCAACAAGATCTTCCAATCTCTTTAATTCATGTTCAGCTTCTCTGACAACATATTCAATAGCTGAGAATTCAGTTGGTTCAGCAGGTTCGTTTAATAAGTAAATATCAATATGTTCTGGAATTGGGTATTCACGGGCAGCACAAGCCTTAAGGAAAGTAGACTTACCACAACCGTTTTCACCTAATAAACCGTATCTTCTACCATAATTTAATTCCAAGATAGAATCTTGTAAAAGTACTTTACCGTGGAATAATAATGAGACAGATGATACCTTAATATCTCTGGATGAGACTAATGATTCTAAAACACCAGTGGTAACTCTATCGGAGAGACCATCAGCATCGGTTTGTAACTTTAATCTATCAATTTGTTGTTGAGCATTTTCAACATCCTTTTCTTCGCTATCCTTTTCAAGTTGCTTCTTGGTCTTCTTGGTAGTCTTACCTTCAGCAGCCTTCTTGGCTTCCTTTTCTAAACGCTTAGCTTCTCTCTTGGCCTTTGATGCAGAGACAGACATAATGAAATATTAATTAGTTCTTACGGGTTTGTGAAGAAAGAAAAAAAAAAGGAGAAGAAGAAAAAGAGAAGAAGAAAAAAAAATTTCTGATTAAATCATTCTAATTAAGTGGTATTACTTTTTTTTGGCACGCTCTGTAAGGCAAACAAGAAGCCGGGTGTTGGTTCATCGCGAGAATTTTTTTCAATCTGAACCTATATACAGGATGGTTGCGAACGTTTATCTGCACTATAATTATCTTCGATTCTTTCTCCCCTGATTGTATGCCGGAATAGGTCATATGTGTGTTGAGATAGTATGGATTACGCAAGACGTTTAGTTTAGTTTTGGATGGCGTTAGTAAAGCTTGATCTAATTTTTAAAAGAGAAAAAAAAAAAATCTAGTCAAAGAAGGAAGGCAAATAGACGAGCCAAAGTATAAAGGAAAATACAAACATTTCGTTACGTTGTGTCTTGATTTTTTTGGTGCCTGTATTAGTTATTTGATAGGAAGTAAAGAGGAAAAGTATTGAAGTTCCAGAATTTACAGTAGTAACTATGAGGAACGATAAAATATCTGCTCCGATTCCTAGGAAGGCGACTGCACCGACAGTCAATGATCAACCCGAGGGCTCAGCTTTATCAATTGATATTGATCCACTTGAAAGATCAGCAACCACTGTAGATATTAATGAAAGAAGTAGTAGTAATGAAAATGGTGGTAATGGAGGATTAAGCAGTTCTAAATCGTCAACTGATTTTTCGAAGCAATATAGCTCATTTACTCCAAATAATATTCATGCCAATTCTTTAAAATCTAGAATTTTAGGTGGTCGCCATCACCAATCAACAAGAAGACATTCATATTGTACTTTAGAATCAACTAGAGAACATTTTTATAATTTAGATTATCCTGAAAATTTAGAGACACTTGCAAATGAACAATTGGACCCAAATTCAAGATTTTATGCTAGAAATAGACCAAGAACACTTGATTTACCGAAGTTATTACCCTATGCAACAGAAAGTCCACAAGATCAGGCTAAATTCTTAAGTCATATTATATCTCATCTTTACATCGCTATCAAGACTTTAGACCTTCAAGGATCTCTTTCTGTTACTGCAAAAGATTTGGCATCAGTGAAAGCGAATTTATCAGACGTTGATCTTGCATTAGAAACGAATTTATTTGAAATCTCCCAATCTCAATTGCAAAAACTGCCTCAAAAATTGGCTCATCATTTGCAACAACAACTTCTGCAGGACGATGAAGCAAATTACTTCTCCATGGAAGAGCTCAATGATTCCGATGATGATGAAGAAGATGACGATGATGATGACGAAGAAGAAGATGTCGGCGCAGATGATTATGACGATGATGCTGAAGGTGGTGGTGCAGGTGCCGTTCTGGCTATTCAACATAAAAGGTCTCCCAAATCTGCTGCAGTAGTTGGGGTTAAAATCTGGACTCATGAATTACTTGTGTGGTTAAAAATGAAATATGATATGCCAATCAAATTAAGAATTCTGCTTGCAAGGGTATATTACGCGATTTGTCTCTCAAGAGGACAACACATAAACTTGAAGACGTACGTCAAAACTTTTGAAATCTTAACAAAGAATAATATTTTTATGAAACAACAAGGCTTAAAATTAGATTGGGAACCATTATCGATAGAAATCTTGAATCATTTTCCTTCTATCGACTCATCCAATAATGACCTGCACTATGAGAAGAAGGACCAAAAACAATTGCTTCGTCTTGCAGAAAAGGCTTCATTTTTCTTTGATAAATCTGCGTTGCCTAAGTTATATTCTGTTTTTGGAAGTAGATTTTCCATCCCAAATGCTTACTTAGTTTTCCAATCCTTTTCAATGTTGCCCGCCTCATTTACCTCCGGTGGTTTAAATGACCCTGAAGATATACGTCATTACATTGAGTCCATATATTATATGTGGCAAAAATTGAGTAAGAGTTCAAATATAGATGTGCATCTCACGTCAAGACTAGGTACGATTGCAATGGCAGCATTATCTGATAAAGCAAATAACGCTCAATCTTCCCATGTGAATTTATCTGAATTTGGGGTATTTACTTCCAACCAAATGAATTACATTTTCAATACGTTAATGAATAGTCTTTCAATCATGAATGAAAAATACTCTTCATTAAAGTCTAATTTTTTCCATGGGTACTCGTCATCAATTGTGTTCTCTATTAGTGGAAAGTCTGCACTTATACCTGAAATTGGTATCTTAAACAAATTACTGATTTTGATTAATGCAATTGAACTGTATGTTTACCCTTCTAATAGTGGTGAATGGTCACGGCCCATTTCCAAACTTATATTAAGTTTGGTTTATCAATTTCACAAAAGATATAATATGGAAACCCAGGTTTATGGCCAATTGTATGAATTGCCTAATGAACTAAAGATTTCCAAGAACGAGGAAATCATCAATAAATTTGTAAATACGTTAATTCCAGTTATTAAGATTGGTATACAAGCGAAATACCCAAAAGTTTCGGATGATTATCAAAAATCATTACACATGTTAGCTTTTATCAGACCGCAATTAGTATTGGAAGCAATGTTGTTGGATATATATGAATCATTGGAAGGAGTCATATCTACACATAGAGTGAATGTGGCACTTAGGACTTTAGAGGAATTATCTAGATATTTTGCTTCAACTAAAATTTTCAGAGTTCATTTAGCTAGAATCTTACTGATAATTTTACCAGGTATTGACTCAAATGACTTAGAAAAATGTCTTTTCACTTTGAATGTATTTGCATCGTTTGCCACGTTTGTACCATTCCATGATTTAACCAATGGGGAAGGTGATGAAACATTAGCTTTGCAATTCACCCTGGAACATATAGAATTTTTACAAGTTAAATTACTTACCCCAGACAAGGTTAGTGGAGAATTTGAGTGCTCAGATGAGCTTGAATTGATGGCACTTAAATCGTCCACCTCGTCTTTCAAAATGATCTTTAAAAGACTCTTTGAAAGGATATTTGTATTATTAGAAAACTTGCCCGATCCTTCTAAAAGTTCTGGTATGGAAAAACACGTTTCTGAGGGTTTGCCAAAATACGTCTACGATTTACTTGAATCTGTTTCTGATGATATTCTTCATGTCATAAGCAATGAAATGTTTAATTTTATTAATGAAAAGACTTTTCACATTATTGCAGATGTTGTCGCAGAAATTTGCGGAGGTATTGTTAAGCGAAACCCCAAGAAATATTTCAAGAAATTTGCGAGACATTTGATTGATAGAATAACTGAAGATATTGTTGAAAATGGTGCAGGTGTCTCGAGAACAGGGGTAGAGTTTGTATCTCGTGACCAACCTTTGTTCTGGAATCTTGTGATATTAAACGAATGTATTGGTAATGCCAATGAATACGTTTTATCGATGGCTGATGAGTTACAAAACTTTTCTTTCTTCCTTATGGATAATGTTAAAGGTCCAGCTGTATTTGCCAGTTCATATATGTTAAATCAGGTACTTCAGTCCACCACTAAGATTAGACTAAATGAAAATAGATTGATAAGTCCTGCTTATGAAGCTAAATATGGAATTGATGAGAAATGTTGGGGTGGGTTCCAATTCAATGAAGAAGTAAAATTCAAAGACGAGAACTTGAAATTCTCATGGTTTATCCCAACTCAAACAGAGCTTGGATTTGCAATTGAGTTTTTTAATGTTCACGTCTCCAAAATATTGAATAATATTCTGTTAATCATGAAGAAATTTTCTTCAACTAAGGAAACTCACGATAGTTCGGAATTAATTAAGTTGAGTGATGACCTTAGAATGAATTTCTTGTATTTAGGATATAGCGTTAGTGGTATTTCCTTTTTATTTGATCCTTCATTTGACGAGGATATTCCTAAATTGCAACATCAATCTCAATCTATTCAGCAAAGATTGGTTTTACTCAACCAAATTAGGCAACTAAAGGGAAGTAAATCTTTAGGTAAAGATGAACTAAGAATTGAGAACCTTCATGAGAATCTTTCAAAAATTGTGGAAGATTTGAATTCCGATGGATTGGAGTTCGATTTAGATAAAGATGAGGAAGTTAGAGGAGGTCAGAAAAGAAGCAGTGAAGATGTCGATGAAAAAGAGGATGAAGATGTCAGAATGGAAGACGTTGATGATATAAAAAATGACGGTTTACCTTCATCTACCGGTTTATTTGCTTCTCATTTAAACCATATTCAATCATCTGATTCAATTAGTTCCATGGATGCATCTGCTTCTAGACAAAGTCCTGGAATTGAAGGAGTTGACGTATCTACTATGAATCCAGGAATAACGTTTAGAGATCAAAAGCTTTACACTTCAAATTATCTCTTTGGTGATAACATTGAATCAAGACGTTCCAATGAGTTGTATATCAAGGTTCACAAAATTCGTACTCTCATTGGTAAAAGTTTGCACATGATAAACAAGTTCTTGATTACTCACTTTCACGATAATACAAAACTTTTCAAGCACTTTCTTTATGTCGTGAACATCTGGTTTTCAGATGTTGGTAGAGAAAGATTATTAGACTACAGTCATGCCAAGATTAGCTATGGCTATACTAGTACTTTACAACATATAAATAAAGTGAAAAAGCCTTTTACCAGAACTGCCATTGGTGCGAGATTGGAAACTTATCATCTGTTTAGAGTTGTACTACATGCAACATCCAGAACACAAACTGATTTAGATAAGGTGATTTTAGAAGATGTGGTTAAGCTTTGCTTTTCTACCTATTCTGCGATTTCCAAATCCGCTCAAGCTACTTTAGTTGATGCCATGAAAAGACTTAATGGCTCTTACAATGTGTTGATGCGGTCATCGTTAAAATATCTTTCTAAAGCTATTGAAGATAATGATATTCCAAAAATAGAAAGTGGATTACATACTTTTAGTCTCAAACGGATTAAGTATAAAATCCAGAATGATTACTTCAATATTCAAAAATATGTTGAATTACTTCAAAAATGTCTTTTGGTTGATGAAGCAAAAGTTAATGAATTGGCTCATAAACTTTTCAAAGGTGTTTACAATAATATCACTCCCCCTTCTAGTACTTGTATTATTCATAATTGGGAGGAAATTGATTGTATTAGGCCACCGGATGAATACATTGATTTAGAGATCAATGTAGTTAAGTTAGCCAAAGAAACCAAGAGAAAACTCTATTTTGAGAAGTTGAAAAAATTTGAGAATATGGTTTTAGCAAACGAAAAGAGTAATTCACATTGGAAATCTACCTCCTTAAATCTCTACTTACTTATTAATTTACAGCTGGAATTAGAGATTCCGATTAATAAGGAAGTTTTGGATTTATTGGCTATTGAAGCTGCCAACGAACATCCATTAGTGTCCAGATTGGCCATTAAAGGTTCTGCAAATTTAATTAAACGTATGTACTTTTTGGAATCCATAGGTTATAAATTGAGCAATGCGTACGATTTCGAATTCACGCCAGCGAATTATATTTCAATAGATACCACGCCAAAGGATGGAATATCATATCTTGAAACTTGGAAAAAGGAATTACAAAGTGTTAGACCAGATTACTTTATTGATAGCAAGGCATCTAGCGGGTGGCTATTTTGGGGAGATACAATGATTGCCTTGGATGCAAATGTTGAGAATTTAGTTATTAAACACCCTGCAGCAGTAGAAGCTTTAAATTTATTTGGCTCCCATGCCAGTAAAGGATGGTTCCTTGGGATTGTTAAGTTATGGATTGCTGATAATGAATCTAATTTTGCCTTCCAGGGTAGTGATGTACTTTTTACTGTTAATTTAGTATACCTAATATCTACAGGGTTCATTAAGACAATGACTTTTAAAGATTTACTTTCAGTCATTGAAGAAGTTTACGATGCCGATGAGAAATCTTCGCATATTGTTGTTTGTGAATTAGTCTCAGGCATTCTTATTGCCTCTAAGGTAGCTTATAGCGATACACAATATGTCGAAGAACGTGATGTATTCCTCGTTAAATTTTTAGGTGATATTTTTGAGAATGATTTAAATCCCGATAACAGTGGAGTTTGGAGTATTTTTTCATGGTGGTTATTTTCATTGGTTGATTTTAGAAGATTCCCTAAAATCATTGAAAAATGTTTTACTAGTTTCAAAATTGATCAAGATTCAGATTCAGCCTTTTTTATTTCTACTAGATTAAGTTACATTAAGTCATTTGTAGCAGCAGTTTCGTGGTCTTATCCTATTCCAGATGAAACTACTATGATGTGTCTTTCAAACATTGGTCATAGATATCAATCTATTAGAGAGCAAGTTGGTTCTTTGTTGGCTATGTTGACATTTGTTTACTACAGTGAGTCTTTACCTTCAAGTAGATTCTTTTTGGAAAATTGTATTGAGAATGAAGGTGAAGTAATGTATGAACTTAACAAGTGTAATAAATTACATGAACTAATCCCATCGATCTTCAATCAAATTGAAGAAGAGAGATTGAAAATTATTGATTTGACTCCTCAAGAGATATTGAAATCCACATATATCTATTCAGTTTCCACTATATTAACTTGGCTCGAACAAGCATTAATAACTAGTGTTGCCACTGTGTATCAAGATTATGTTGATATTCATATTATCCCATTCTTACTTAGGTTGACTAATATGAAAGATGTCTGTCAATTAGGTAACTTAGATCCTATTACCTGCTTTAAGAGAATTTCTCAAATTCCTTTCAACAACGAAACAATTGAAAAGGTCATCTCGATGATTGAAAAATATTCTTCCAATTCAAGTTCAGAATTTACCTTGAACGTGGTTCAATCTTTCATTATGGGAGAGTTCACAGAAACATTCTATTTTAAGAATTTATATAAATTTACAAAACAACAGAGACTTAGAATAATTGAGTTGACAAATAATTTAATTTATCATAAGAATGTCGAATTAAGAGAAGCTGCTGCATCTACATTGTCTGGATTGATTCACATTTCACCGCCTGAAGAAATTGAATCTCTTGTTCAGACACTTGTTAAGAAGTACTCTGGTGATTTAGAAACAACGAGAAAGAAATATAAGAAGAAGGCTGGGGGATTTAATTTTAAAAAGATTTCTACTGCTGATAATATTGTTCTTCATGCAGCAACTTTGGGATTGGGCTCATTAATACATGCATTCCCATTTTTATCCCCACCACCAAAGTGGGTTCCTGAACTTCTTACTCTTTTAGCGAATAAGAGTTCTGGGTTACCTGGAATTGTTGGTAAAACAGCAAAGGAAAGTTTAGGGAAGTTTAAGAAAAATAGACAAGATACGTGGCAACTTGATAGTAAAGTATTCAATGAAGAACAAATTCAAGATCTCGAAGGTGTCTTATGGAAGAGTTATTTCATTTAGATACTAAATAAAAACGAGAACAAAACGATATTATAGACTTACATGTAATTTAAATACCTAATTTTATATAAATTTGCCAAAAATTTGCTATCTTCGTAATGTTCTGTATGTTTTTTTTTTTTGTTTTTGAAGTATTATTTAAACTGGTTTTAACCGTTCTGCAGTAGAAATGGATCTAATTAGTAATGCAATGTTTTTAATCATATTATGATAAAAGCCAGCCGCATCCATTTATGCTCTTAATCACTGACAAAACTGCTAGGTAAATATTTAGTCAATATTTCTTCAATTTTTTGATAAGGGAATATCTAGGGGAAGAAGTGGTAACTTTACAAAAATGTGTATCTGAGATCTTTGTAAATGAATATTTTTATACATTTCAGGTTAAATTAACAATCTCGAACAAGAAGTCCAGAAATTTTATAGTTGCAATTCCGGTTACATCCTTATCATATTTCTTAAATACATCAGTAAATCTTCTTAATGTAACTAATAATTCAATGAATGAATCAAATTTTAATTTACCTACAGCCATTGTTGATGAGTCAAAGCCAGAAGGAGCTTTTGCAGAGAACTTTTGAAATAAATGTAAAACTAGATCAATGTTTAATTTATAACCAATCTGTTCTAAAATTTTTTGGAATTCACCAAATGAAATATCACCCAGTTTATCAGTATCGGCAGCAATGAATAATTTCTTGTAAGCTGATAAATATTTCCACAATGAAACAAATTGATCAAAATTTAATGATTTCAGTGGCGACTCAGTAGACGTGAATAGATTTATCATTAATATAACAGTTGAATCTTGGAATCGTGTGTGATCAAAATTCAACAATGCTGTTGACAATTCTCTTGCGCTAATTTTACCAGAATGATTTGCATCAACTTTTTCGAAAACCGATCTTAATTCATTTTCTAATTTTTGCTTAGCAGTCAATTGTCCATTTGGATATTCGACTTCATGAGATTTACTATTCTTCTTTGAAGAAGATGATGTTTGCAGATTTTGAATTGATGAATATTGCGAAGGTGCTTGACCTTGTTGTTGTTGCTGATTTGGAATTGATGAGTATTGTGAAGGTACTTGACCTTGACCTTGTGATGATTGACGCGATTTATGAGGAGCCAGTAATGGGGGTGGCGGTGGTCGTGTTTGCGTTTGAGTTTGAGTATGTGACTGTGTATGGGGTGGGGTTTGGTGTTGTTGTTGATGATGTTGATATTGTTGTGGCTGTTGCAGCGGTCTATACTCTGGCTGTGAATAATATTGCAGTTGCAGAGCTGGAGGTGCTTGTACTTGAACTTGGGCTTGTTGATAACCATATTGTTGACTAGGTGCAGAAGTTTGTTGGTAGTATTGCTGTTGCTGTGGTCCGTGTGATTGTGTAACTACTTGTTGTGGAACATGATTCAGATATACATGTTGCTGTTGTTGTTGTGTTGGAGTTCTATAACTTTGTTGCAGTTGAACTGGTGGGCGATAGCTATGGGGTTGTTGATGCTTTGATGGTGGTGGTTGTCTGTGCTGATTCATATGCGAAGCATTACTAAGTTCATATGGCGTTGGGTAAATTGGTAAATCGTCACCAGCCATTTTGATTTCTTCCTTCAAATTAATACTATAGCAATTGCTGATAGTGTGTTTGTAATTTAACCGGGGTTAAAGTCTAGATTTTTTTTTTGACAGGTGCAAATCCAAAATCTTCTTTGTGTTACGTAAAGAGTATGTCGCCAAATTAGTGGTTTCGCAGTGTGGAAGAACGTTTGGTGCCCAGGGAAAAAAAAAACAAGTAAAAAAAATGAGTGCTAGCCATAACAAATTGGAAAATTATGACTTCAAATGAAACACTTAGCTTGAGCTGTTACCTACTTGAAGGTATCTCTACAAAATGTCTACAATTACTCTTCTTACATGATAAATTTTATTATTCTTTCACAAACGTATTATTTGAGTACACTAAAATACATCAGCACATTTAATCTCTAGATCTTCTTGGAGCTCTTCTTGGACCTCTACCGAATTGTGGTCTTTCAGCTGGAGCACCCTTTAATCTGGTTAATGGTAAGATACCTTCTGGGATGTTTAATTCGGTTCTTAAGAATTCGACACCTTCGTCAGTTAAGGTGTAGTAGTAGTATTGCCATGAGAATTGAGTCTTGACGAAACCCTTAGAAGTTAAGGATTGTAAAGCCTTAATGACGTATAAGTTTCTGGTGTCAATTTCATCGTGCTTTGGTTGGTTGTAATCCTTCTTGGCAACGACAACACCTTCTATAAAATTTGTTAGTAAATATTCAAATGAATTTATATAAAAAAGTAAAAGAATTATTAAACTGAGCAGTCAAATTTAAGTTTATGGAAAATTGTGTACAACAATTATGAGTGCAACATTGAAATGATTTGGATATTCCTCTATGATTTTGAATGCATTAGAATTATTCATTCATTCATTCATTCATTAATAAATTAAAATAATTAATTAATTTCGGTTATTCAGTAATTCGTTGATTCATTCTTGGTGTGATCTTTCATATAATCTTTGCATAATTGTAGTGGCTAAATTCTATTGATTTTTCATTCAAACAAGGGTCTATATCACCTTCATACGTCAGATAATTTCCATTTTTAATTTGTTTCGATTCATTACACTTCGTTGACATCCTCTTTCATTCATGTTGCACACATTTAACATTAATCTTAATTTGCATAAAAGAAAAAAATTTTCCCTTATATTACGAATTTTTTCAAGCTCAAGTTCAAATACTTCATTTTTGGAGGAATACCACATAAGTTCCGATGGTTCCCTCGTTTATCTTCATTACATACCTTGGAAGAGGTATTGGTGGATCTTCTTTCTTTCTTCTCTTGGAATAAGCATGTTAGTTTGATGAAGTTACTACTATACAAAAAGGTACTTTCAAAATCACGAATTTTTTTTCAATATGAAAATTTCTGAGATTGAGTGAGAGAATTGGTTTGGTGAGAGTGGTGTTGGTGGTGGGTGAGGTGATTTGGTAATTGATTGCGTAAGCATCTCATTGCGCGGTAGTGCAAATTTTCTAAATATTTCTTGAAGAAAATGCGAAAAAGCAGTCAGGTGAGTATTTTAGGGCTATAACCCGTATTTAAATTATGGTCACGTGTGTGTTTCTATTTTTGTTTTCAATTTTTGTGTGTTTTTACGATTTTGATTCTCATTTTCCAATCCATCATGCAGGGGAAAATAATTGATACTTCCGATATATAGTATGCCAAAGAAATTGCAGCCAATTCAGTAGAGTAGTAGATTAAAAACCCAAACAGTCGTGGTAACATTCTGATTTGAACTTTTAAGATTGTCGAATTAATTGTATTTAACAGGATATGTTAAGTTTGGATTTTCTTTCTTTCTTTCTCTCTTTCCTTCTTTCCATCTTCTCTCAATTCGAACAATTTCATATTTAAAGTTCATTGCTAGTTACTATTCTGTAGAATTATGCGGCGTTCATTACCACCTTCTCTAAAGTTTTATTGACCACAGTCCTTGTTATTGAAATTGTAATTTATAAAGTAAAATTGTTTCTTACATTTAACAAAAGAAAACTTCTTAATCATTCTTGATATTAATTAAATATTATCTGCAATTTACATAATAGTACAAAAAATCGTCTTTGACGTAAAATCTATTAATTGTTAAAGTAAATTGCAAGATAGCCACCCCCGTCTATAGCCTCAAATATGATCCCCCACATTAATTCATATTGATTAGAATTTCTACCATGTATAAACTTTTCGTAAACTCAATGTTTGTCAATTAGACTTTCGTAAACTTAAAGGTACCAATATACTGCAACAATAAATGCGGCATTTTTAAAAAAAGTTCGATAACTTAATTTATTTAAACTAGTGGCTGTCAATTTAAAGCCATCTCTTTTGTATGATAACTCTTCAGGCATGAAAAAATTGTTCAAGCACAATATATATAAATAATAGTACCAGTGGGTTTTTAATAATAATAGTAAACCTTGTCTCTAGTAATTCTGTTTTAATGAATCTAATTATGCTCTCTCGATTTTTGCCTAAACTAACTTATTATACTTTGGCCGGACGACTACTTTCTAGTTTAAGGTATTGAAATTAATTACCCCCAACTGATAATTGAGCAGCATTCCATAGCCGCGTGCTTGTTTCCAATTTTATCTCTTCCTTAACATTTTCACTAATATATATATCCCTTGATGTTTCTTTGCTATAGTTATTTTGATCGGATCTATTATAACAACTTCAACGTTAAAAAATCCATATAAATGCATCAACGAATCTTAAAAGTCGTAGCAGTCTGTGTCAGAGCCCTTCAATTTCTCTGCAGTCTTATTGTTTTAGGTATTTCGGCTTTCATTGCGTCAGTGTATCCATATGCGTTTGAACCACTACTTTCCCTTGCCGTTTCTGTTATCATTTTAATCTACGTTATTGTTGGAATGTTCATTCATTCATTTGTCCCAGTTGCTGTTTCATTAATCATTGAAATAATTCTCACAATCTTGGCAATTAGTTCTTTTGGGGTAGAAGCTTATGCTTGGGCACTGGCTAAATGTTCTTATGTATATGTTGAAGATGGTTATTATTATTCAGAAACAATCAATGGTTGCGTACTTGGTAAAGTTTCAGTTGCCTTTGCTGCGTTAAATATGATTTTGTTTTTCATTTCTTTGATCTTAGTAGCTGTTTATGGATTTCATGCAACTAAACAAAGGCATGGAAATGTAATGCATAAAAATCTTAGCCGTGGATTACTTCATTCGCAATTGGAACTGGATTACACTGTACATTATGTTGGTGAACAAAACAGTCCAACTTTTAATTCTAAAACTGAAGAAAAGAATCCTATACAACCTGTTTCTTATCCAATTCCTTCAAGTTATGACCCTCATTTCACACCTCCACCACAAACCCAATACTCCCAAACTCAAAAACATCCTGGTCCTCACTCTGGTCCTCACTCTATTCCCCATTCTGATCCTCATTCTCATCCTACGCCACCACAATCAAATTATCATGAATCCACCAATTCATTCGTATCTCAACCACCTACTGTAAGTACCCAAGGATTTGCTCCTCATCAACCGGTACCAGAGTCTCGTTTAGAAAATCCTTCCTTTACAAACTTGAATCAACGTCCGCAAAATACTGGCCCCCAAAATATCCCGGTTGATCAATTTGGAAATCCAATTCACTATTGATATCTTCCATAAATATCTGTTTTTTTTTATTTTGCAGCCGTTATTGTTCCTTATATTGGTGCTTAGATTTAAATAGATTCATTTCTTTCTTTTTAATTTTACGCCATAACCTCTACTGTTTTGCCTCCGGTATACTTTATGTTCTTTTCTTTTTTTTTTCCCCTTACCTCTATTACAGTTTAATAAAATAAATTAACATAATTACCAACCTATTCTTATTCGTGTCTTTTGTGTAAGCATGCATACACTCTACCTCGAGGTCTTAAAATAGATCAAATCAAATACTGCATACAATACGCACATAGATTTGTATTTACGAATATAGGGAACACTAGCTATTTAAAGTGATTTCTACAGGTTAGTGACCCGGCTTACTTTGTCACAATAAATGCGTTCGTTTAGACGAAGCTCAAAGAAAAGTGAAGATGACCAGTTTTATAGTGGTACAGAAAACAGAGGATCTTCCCTTGATATGCCTTCATTAAATACATCGTCAACAGGATCACACATGGTGTCTCATACACCTATAGGCTCACCAATTACGTATCAAAATAGCCAATTCACGCCTCCAGCGTCTCATCATAATAATCCAACTTCGGCTTCATCATCAACGAGTCTTTCATCTCCCAAAAAGTTACTTACACCGATAAGAAATTTGTTTCATTCATCATCAAATTCAAAGTCAAGTAGTAATATAGCAACAACCAATGATAACTTAAATAATGCTCTTTTCAATACTTCAAAGAATTATAAGGCAAGCCAATCTCAACAGAATCACAGACAGAAAGTATTGTATCATCTGGATGGTCATTATCAAAGTAGACATAATAGAAACAGTAATTCAATCTCATCACTTCAAGCAATCGAATTAGAACCCGTAAATTCCAAAGTAACTCATTCTCAATCACAAGTAAGCTTGCAAGAATATCGACAGAAAGTAACAGTAAACTCAACAACTATGCCTGCCGTGGCTGATAATACGATGGTGGGAAGTTCTGGTAATGGATTCTCACACACTTTTAATGCTACTACTTTGCAATTTCCTATGAATAAACCTCCACCACTTCAATCAACAACCAACACAAATAAACCAATAAATTCTACGACTGAAGGTTCTCAATCATCACTTGTTTCACACACGGCATCTTTGCATTCTTTGCCATCAACGACCATTAGTTCACAAACAATATCTACTGTCCCCACGAAATCCTCATCGTCATCCCAAATTCCAATAGTCACCTTAAAGCCCCCAATTCTGTTAAAGACACTGAATCTGCAAATAGATGAAGAAGATGGTGAAGGAGATAGAGATATCAGCTTCAATAATTCGGTTGAATCTATCACTCCTAGTGAATTGCAATTTAAAACTACTATGAGAAAGGTCTCGTTTAAAAAGAAAGCCGAAATTCTAAATAAGAATCCATCATCTAATGCAGATTCAGATTCCTATTTGGATCCAGGATCCGGTTCAGATTCAGATTCCTCCCAATTCTCTTTTGTGAAGGACATGCGTGGTGGAAGAAATTCATCTGTTAAATATTATAAACGAGATGCTAAGCCGTTGAGAGCCATAAGTAAATCGAACACTTTTAGCCAAAATGACCTAAATTATGAAGTTGAAGATTATTCTGATTATGATTTTGAGAATAATGGAATGGATGACTATGATGATGAAGGCGAAGAAGAAGAAATTGGTTATAATAATGCTTTTGACGATAATGAAAATGATGAAGCATGCATTGGTTACAATTATGCATTTGATGAAAATGTCGAAGGGATTGGCTACAATAATGCTTTTAAGAATGTTGTAGATGATGAAATAGGGATTGATTATAAAACTACAATCTATGAAGGAGATTTGCTGGGCTTTAATTCAAATAAATCACAGATTTCCGACAAGGTTGCCCATGAAACCAAATTCTCCGATTCGGGTGACGATCTGAATCCCAATTTTGGAGTGAAGGGTGATACGGATCACTTAACATTACATTTTACTTCGAACTATTCTACTAAACCCCGGAAATTTAATCATTCTTATCATATGTCAATGCAGGGCTTTGATGGCATGACAGAAAATGCATCCCATGACCTGACAAATGATTCAGAAAATGCTGCTGATGATATTCTTGAAAATTATCTTGAAAGCCCGCTGCCTTCTATTGTTAAAGACAGCGATTCTAATAACAATACGAATTATATACAAAGTAAATCACCTCAGCAAAGTTGTATTGATCAAAGTCTAGTACAAGCTGAATATAATCTTCCAGATTCTGAGCTAAACACTGAATTATTTGAAGTAAACTCTCCTCTTATTAATGGAATCACGATTGGAAGCAACTTAAGACATAGACTTGGAAGACCGGTTAGTGCAGATGCTGGGTCAAATGGAAATGATGATACCACTTCACCGACTAATAATATCTCCTCAAAAGTGACCAATTCATTTATACATAGAGAAACAGATGTGAATAGATCAGATAAAGAGATTTTTCAAAAAAGAATCTATAAGAGTTTTCACGGTTCTATTAGTGATGATTTTGAATCAATTATTTCTAAAAAGTTAAAGGACCATGACAAATTCAGCAATTCTAGAAAAGAAGATGATATTAATGAAGAACCTGATGAGCAGAATGTAGAATTTGGCTTAGGAATTCATTCCACTGAAATGGTCACTTCCAAAACAAATGCTCAATCGAAAGCTGAATTGAACACTCAATCAAAGAGGAATAACAGAAATTCTGTGAATGATATGATGAATGTCTTACAAAAATTTGAGTCTTTAGATAACACTTATAAATCAGATGAAAGGGATTCTGGGATGAAAGAGGAATCGGGTAATAAAAGAATATCCATCCTAAACTTAATGTCTGTTTTGGAAAACGTGGAGCGGGAAGATACATCCTCAAAGTTGAAAAAACAACAGAGGGATTCCATAATCGGTGTGATGAATTTACTTGCTGACCTTGAGGGTGATATTTCTACGGATCATCCCAATACAATTGCTTCCTTTAAACTGATACAATTAGCAAACACGGATGACAGTAGTGAGAATGATGAAGTGTCTGAATTGGCTAATAATCAGCATGACTCGACTGGGGGGCTAAAGGGTAATCCAAACAGGAAATCGATAAATGATATGATGGATATATTAGCTCATTTTGACCTTGGTGCTGATATCGATACATTCGCGAGCACGAAGAAGAATAGAGTATCACAAATGGATGATAAAAGCCAAATAACCCCAGTATCGAGCAGGGAAGGCAAAAAAACACTGATTCCCAAAAAACAAAGATATTCTTGGTTTAATGACGATGAGAGTTTCTCATTTACGAGTTCATCTACTAAAAAATCCCTGGAATTGAAAAGTACTGCTGGAAAAGACTTTGTATTAGATGAATCTATAATTGATGAAATTAATCAATTACCAGAGGATTTTGATTTTGAAGAATATCAGAATAAACAAGACAAAAACCAAACTTTGAAGGGTAAGTTAGCACAATCTGGACCAAGCTTCTACCGATCAAACTCTTATAATAATAAACCGGTCAGAGTCAGTGTTGATAACAAGGCTCAATCTAATAAGATCGAAACTTTAAATAAGACAGTTACATTCTATAGAAGTGGGAGTCCACTGCACTCAGATGCAACTAGAAGCAGAAGTATTAGTAGAGCTCCATCTACTAGGTCCACGAATTCTTTTGTATCTATTAGTGAAAATGAAGGAGAAAACAAAGAGGAAGAGGAGGTGCCCGAAACTGAGATACTCTCTTCGTTATTGCCGCCAGCGGTTGATAGGAAAAGGGAGTATGTTAAAAAAAATTCTGAAGATGATTTAAGAAGTCCGAGACGGCTTACCTTTGACAATAAAAGTTGTGACTCGATAGCTAAAAATAATTTTTTAGGGACTATTACTGAAAGTCCAGTTTTAAAATAAAAGATTCGGGGAAGATATACATAAGATGTAGAATATTAATATCATGTATTAGAATAATCTAATTATCTAATTGGTTTGCTGCATGTAAGTATTGAAATCACAAGAGCTATCATATTCAAAACGGTTTTTTGCAGATGAAAGTGGGCTTGGTGGAAGTGGCTTCTCGGTTGCAATGATCTTCTTAATAGGGCTAAGATTTTTAACAGGCGTAATGACACGAGTGGACTTTTCCGATATGTTGTTTGCTTTCTTGGTAGGTGAGATTGATCTTGATCTTGGGTGTTGTATTCTCATTGATTGATAGCTGCGAATAGATTTTTGTTGTTGTGGAATGCGCAGTTGTTGCACTTGCAGAGGTTCAGGCATCCCAGCATTCTTAAGAATTGATCTTCTTGTAGCATCAGGATCGCGAGCAAATCCTGGTTTCACCATTAATTTACCAGAAGCTCCACTTTCGAATGAAGCAACTGAAGAATAGGCAGATGCTGAAGAGGTGGTAGAATTGGCTCTATTTACCCAATTTCTTCTATATTTAGAGTACACGCTTAGCAAGTCATCTTCATCCAATTCTTCATCATCAACCAATACAACTTCAATTTCCTTCCCATCCTTCGATTTTTCAGTAACTGACTTGTAAGACAACATAGTATCATTTCGCAGAACATGGCAAATTTGTACTTTGTCTTGTGTAAGATCTATCAAAACGCTCTCGGTATCAGATGCCAGGGTTTGGGTGGAATTGGAATTCATTCCCAAACTAGATTGGTAACTTGAATTGGTTGAGCCTGTTCCATTCGTTCTTGGGGAAGACGTTTTGTTGTTGTTATTGTTATTGTTATTGTTTAGTTTACTGAGAGTTCTATTGATTTCATTATAATCATAATACGTTTTGTGGAATGTTTCCTCTTGTCCACCATGAACACTTTGATTATCCTTAAAATCAATTGCGTAAGTCACCGGAGTAGGTGGTTCAGCAACGACTATATTTTCAACAAAATCTTGATTTGTTAAAACATTAGTATCTGTTGCCCCAACTTCCAAGTTTTCCTTTGGTATATCAGGCAGTGATTTAGATCTTGTAAGTTTCAGAGTTAGTTCTTTAATATTAAAATCAATATTGAACATTGAACGGTGACGAGAATGCTTAATAGGTGATGATATAGAAGGCTGGACCAGTATTGGTTCTGGATTATATGGTTTCGATTCTAAAGTAGATTTAGTATTGATTGACTTGTAAAGTGATTTTTTCAAGTCTTCAACATCTGAATCGGTGTCATCGCCGGAAGTATAAAATGTTCTCGCAAATTCTTTTGCTTCTTTACTTGGAACTCCAAGAGGCTCTAATACTTCACTTGTTGTTTCGGATTTTTTGGTAGAATCATTAGTGTATTGACTGACATTTTCGCCGTATTCAAAATCGTAATCCCTGTTAACAGATACTGTATCCCTTGGTTTTATGGTAGACAAACTTTCAAGATCTGGAATTTCGATATGACCATCATGAGAAATAAAGCTTCTTCTTGAACTAATCGATTGGCGTGAATTTTTGATACTTTGTCTAAATACTTCATCATTGGTAACATTGTCAACAGTGTTTGGGAAACTAAATCCCTTTCCAGCACCTACATTAAAACTTCCATCCGATGATTTGGATACGTTGCCTTCAGATTCCAACTCAATTTCAGATTCCATTTGAGTTGTTTCATCGTAATATCCAGCAATTACACTATCGACGACTGATTGACCAGGACTCAACGGAGATTCTATATTCAATTCGCTGATACTTGGTGGTTCAAGATTAGAAATATCATCCATTGGAATTGAAGAATTTGAAATTGACTTCTTTTCAATTTGTGTTGGACCTCTGCTTATTCTAAGTGGAAGAGTTTTTGAAGTCTCCAGGTCTACATCCAGTGCAGAATCTGAAGTATCTGAGTTCTTTGATGATCCAGTGGAAACAGAAGTAACAGTAGAAGTAGACTTAGAAGATGAAGATCTCATTGAATGGGTTGCTTCCGTTTCATTTTCCCAATCAAAATCAGCATCTTGTTGTTCATCTTCAAATTCTTCATCACCGCTTCTTAATGTCAAATTAATACTTTTTTGGAGAGAATCCCAAGAAGCTTTACTATTAAAACTTACGTCACTAACTGTACTAATAGTGCTTCTAGTAGAATTAGACGAAAAATTTCGTGTAGCTGCCTTACCAAGTGTAGCATTTGTTATGACTGCATCTTGAGACTTATGTGCCTTGACAGGTACGTGATTACATGTCATTAAGTCACTTTCTGACATAACACCGTACGAAGAAATCAGAGATTCACTAACTGCTCTGCTTGCAATACTTCTTCCATGGGCTGAATGTTTAGCATAACCTGATTGATAGATAATGTTATTGAAATCTCTTGGCGGTTCCATTTGATCGAATTCATTAATTGAACTTAGTTCGTGTTGGGGGGAGATGGTAGCTGGTGGTCCTAAACTTTGTGCATACTCTGAGCTCATAGGAGTTGGTGGTAGGCTCTTAATATCCCTGCTTTCTTTATTGATATTTCCTTCTTCTTTTTCTCTTGTTGATTTTATTGTGGATTGGCGTGAAGTTTCACTTCCTTCGTTAATTATACTTAATTCATCTGCAGCATGTTTTCTTATGAAGCCCTTTGGTCTTGCTGGTATTTTTATCCTCTGCATTAATTGATCTTCATTTAATGAATTACCAAAGTCTTGTGAATCTTCGTTTTCAGATGTTTCTAACTTTTCATATCCATTTCCAGTATAAACTAAGCGAATTGACTTTGGAGTCAATGATTTATTATGATAATTATCCCTTGTAGGAGAGTTTCTAACCGGTGAAGCAGCTCTTGAAGAGACAGGAGTTCTAACTGGTGTATTAATGTTTGAAATCGAGTTTTCGAGACTCTGGTTTGCTGAGCTTAGCTTTGGTGGTAATTGCAAAGTGAATGGGATTGGAATAACATATTTACCTTGAGTGGAAGATGTTGAGATATGTAATTTCTTTGCATATGGAGAAGATGAAAGTGATTTAATATATTCTGGAACTGGGGTCGAATTTAAAGACCAAATATCATTATCTACATCATGAAAATCAGCAGGTAAAGATTTCCTATTCTTTACTGGCGAAGACGAGCGAGTTCTTCTCTCATCTTGGGTTGTAGCCGTTTTTGCAGCCGGTAACCAAAAATCGTCCATTGATTTATTCATTTTTCAGTAGCCTTAGCTTATGTTCAAACTAATTATACAACTTTGTATATAATTCGAAATTATATCGTTAGAATTTTCTGAAGGTGGATAGTTACTTTTATTTTAATAATTGTCCCTGAAGGTGTCACTCAATCTTTAAATCAAAAATTTTCTGTACAGCATTTTTTATACATGAATGTTTATGTTTCGCACTAAAAGGGAAATTTGCAGCCTGAAATCACTATAAGGTTATTAATATCAATGCATATTGGGGTACCACAAACGAACAAAAAAATAATACCCTGAGGCAACTTTATCCATTTGAAAGAGCACAGTGGACCGCTAGTAGCCTATGAAAGATGATCACATCGATATTATCAAGTATTTAGCAGTAATGCTGGACGCTAGTAGTACAAGTATCGAAACACTTTATTTTTTTTTTTTTTTTTTTTTTTTTTTAAGTGATGTCCTTTGTAAAACTTCACAAAGAGGCAGCACGAGGTTCTTTTCTAAGTCCATATCAGTAGACTGTTGCTTACTGACAACGATGGTCAAAAAAAAATGTGTGCATGCATTCACATATTTTTTAGCATTTTTAACAAACTTTAGTAACTAATATATATATTTGAAATCGCTTAGAGGAAAGTACCAAAACGGATCTCACTACCGCATTAATTCAAATGTACCGTCCTGCCACGATCCTCACTTTAGTATTAGTATATCTAATGACAGCATCTAGTGCCTTATACATATTAAATATATATACGTCATTTGGGCGTTGCTAGTGCCGCCTACTCCATTTTATTCTCCAGTTTAGACGAGAGAAAATACCAAAATATTTTTTATTTTTTTTTTTGGTTTGATTAGATATATGTTTTGTGTGGTTGTGAGCACTTGAAAAGCCCTTTCGCTTTATTTGTGGCTATTACAATTTTGCAGCCCAACCACAGAGGGAGGAGAGGAGGAGGGGTTGTTGCAAAAAAGAAAGGTCAAAACTAAATAACTTCGTTTTCTTCCATATCATATTCAGTTATCTTTTAATTTAAAGAAATAATCGGTGACTGTATAGTAAACACATAGTGGAGCAATTGATAACCTTATTAAAATAAGTATGGAGGATTTTGAAAACGTTCCATTGAGTTTTGATTTCTCCCAGAAGGAACTATCGTCTTCTCCTGAGCAAAAACTGGATTCATCAACTTTGTTGAAGTATAATAGTAATGAGTATGAATTTATTGTAAAGCAAGCAAGTGAAAGGAAGGAATCAGGTACTCCTGATGGAATGATTGATGAAGGTGAAGTCTTTGACGTAGACATTGACAATGAGACATCTAGTGCAATTCCAACTACAAATGGTAATATCGGTTTGGCTTTGCTCCCAAATCAAAGAAAGCAATTAGTTCATAAGAATGGTGCCAAATTCACTTTAATGGTGACTGGAGCATCTGGAACTGGGAAAACTACCTTTATAAACACATTATTTGGAGAAAACATTTTCTCTAAGGAATATTCTAAATTAGATTCAGATGGAAACCCAGTCATTGACGACATTAGTATTTACAGAACTGAGTTGATTGAAAATGAATTCAAATTGAATCTCACTGTTATTACCACTCCTACGTTTGGAAGTAAGATCAATAATCAGTATTCTTGGTCTCCTGCTGAAAAATACATTGATGAACAGTTTCGGTTATATTTATATCAAGAAGAACAACCAAATCGTGAAAAGTTATTTGATTCTAGAGTTCATTGTTGCCTCTATTTTATTCAACCAACTGGTAATCACTTATCAATATTAGATATCGCAACCATGAAACTGATTAGTGAAAGAACCAATTTAATTCCAATTATTTCCAAAAGTGATACATTTACAAGATTAGATTTAACAAGATTTAAAGAAATGGTCAGAAACACTTTAAGGTTAGAACATATTAATGTATGTGATTTTATTCTTGATCAATCAGTTAGTGATCATATTAACAGAACCATGCCATTTGCAATTATTGGTTCAAACAATGAAATTATTGAAACCCCCAATGGTACCAAAGTTAGAGGGAGACAGTACGAATGGGGGCTTGCGGAGACTGATAATCTAGCTCATTGTGATTTTCTTGCACTTAGGGAAATATTGATGGGTGAAAATATGTTGGATCTAATCCTTTCAACTGAAACCCATTACGAAAATTATCGTAAAATCTGTCTTTTAGATAGATTCAAAGAAGTTCAAGGAAATGAATATGATTTTAATTCAATTAAATTAGATGGGTTACAAGAATTAGAAATTTTCCATAAATTCAAATTAAAAAATTTAGAAATGAAAATTCATGAATGTGATATTACTTATATTACAAAGGAGAAACAAGCTAAGATAAGGTTTAGTAAAGTTGTTGCAGTTCAAGAAAAGAGATTTAAAGAATGGAAAAAAGCATTGATTGAGAGACAAGATCAATACAATAAAGAAATTGAGCAACTTCATATTAAAATAATTAGATTTCAAGAAGAAATTGACTTTTTGGAATGTGGTAATAAGAGTATTGAAAACAGCTTAAATTCTTTATCCCTTTCCTAGAGAAAAGAATTGGCTGCGAAAATGCAAAAATTAGGGCTAATGAAAAATAGTGTATTCTACGGTAATTACACGCAGGTCGTGTGGAATGGGTTAATAGAAAAAGCAAAAAAAAAAAAAAAAAAAAAGGTTTAAAGCGAGGATTGAAGAAATTTTTCAATACTAATTGCTAAAGAATTCTTTTTCTTACAAGTAACTTCTTCTTTCCCTCTATCTACTTCTTCGAGTTTATTGATTATAATATAAATGGTATGTTTTTACTAATAATCACAGTATATGATATGATGCTTATTTTGGTTTAGTTCAGATGACGAATTTTTGTTTATTTATATGTTTTTTCTGGCATCTCTAATGTTAGAGCCTTTCGGCTCGATGAATACAACCCTGACTACTATCCGATAACTAAATCAAAAGAGTTGAATATTGTTAATATCACTATTGATAAAAATACTAACATGAATAGCTTTGAATAAATAAAGTATTTAGATTTCCAATAAATGAAATGAGGTTGTAAAACAATTATTGATTTGTAGTAGGCTATTGGCTTTTAACTGTAGACGTAGACGAGTAACAGAAACATTGAATTGAAAATGAATATATGAAATGTAAAATGTAGAGTCATATAAGCAAGAAAGCGAATCAGAGGGATTGGAGTGAATATATTTGGATGTCAATTTGATAGTTTGTTTCGAGAATTTTTATATTTGGTGATTCTCGATTTTTCAAAAATATCGATTTTCTTAATAGGAGGAAGGATCGATTTCTGAAGAACTTTAAATCAAACAGGAAGCATTTTCTCTTTTTTTATAACTATAGGTTTACATTTAGACTATGTCAGTTTACCTGTTTGAAAGCAATGGTAATATCAGTGATACTGAAAATATTACTGAAGAATTCGATGAGTTGATGCTTGCTGGAGAACGTCGGCGTGAGGCAGGTTTTAAAGCTCCGGCACAAGTGGATGATGGGTTTCGTCATATAAATTTTATTTTGGATCATTCAGCATTTGTACGAGGAATTGGTAACATTAAACGTTGGTTTAGTGAGGAATATATCCGTGCTAGTTACAATCATGTTTCTAATGAGAAGATTAAGTTGATCATCCATATACCAACGTACACTTTACATGAATTCGATTTTGTTAAGAAGGGAAATACTATGATGGCCACAAACGCCAGAGAAGCTATTAAATTCATTGACAAGTTTGTGAATGATGAGGGCTCATCTATTAAGAACATTGATGGTATTGAATTTCATTGCTCAATGGAAATTGAAGTTCCTTATGAAGAAAGAGAAACTTCATGGAATGAATGTTTACAACATAAGATTTATTCACCTTTAATCAAGGAATTTCCAAATTTTAAGACTAAATTTGATTCCAATTTACTTGGTAAGAATTCATCATCCATTGTTGATGAATCAGCAAGTAAATTGAACAATATTCAATATGAAAATTCAGAATCCTACCAAAACGCTTTAGCTCACGGAGATTCACAAGCAATAATGCCTGACCGATTGAAATACTTGATCAAGTCATGTATTAGAAAGAGAAAGGAGAAAGTTAATACCAGTAATGAACAATGGAGATTGGTTACAGAGGATCCTATTACAAAAATATGGGCAATTAGTTTTGGCATTGAATGCTTAAATATAAACGAAGCTGAACTTATGATTTTCCAAGACTATGATATCAATGTTGAAAAGAAGAATGTTGATCCACATTTCCAGTACGCAGATGGTAAAAAGAATGAGGGCCCAAACAGTATTTTACAAAATACAATAGACACAACTGTTTATCTGTACACATCTACTCAAAGTTCAAAAATATCCCAGCAGAAGGGAAAGAAATCAAAAAAGGGTGAAGTTAATGAAAAGCTGAAGAAGGAATCTAAAAAACCAAAAAAGAATCTTCAACCAAAGGCAGATATTATTGAAGGGATAATAAACGAAGGAACTGGAATCCATGGAGGAATTGTGAAAAAGGAGAGATTCGATGCAATCAATTACGCACCTAGAGGATCTGGCCAATTATGGAAACCTTAGGTGATTGTATGGTACTATATCATAATAATAAAAAACAATTAAATGCAAGGGGGAATTACCAAGATGAATTGCCACTACTACATCAAAACGAGAAATCTGCCAATTTAGTACTAGCTACTGCGCAGCAAAGTGGAGGAGAAATTCAGGTCCGAGGTAGGGGGAGTCCACCCATATCTTTGAGAGCTTGATTTATCCTCATTGTGTCTCACTTGTTGTCCCTGTTTTCTGACTTCTTTATTCATTTATATATATATATGTAAGACTCCTTTTTCTTCTTTGTGAAATACCAAAAGGAGGTAATAAGAATCTTAATACGTAAGTGTTAAGTAAATAAGAGTAAAATGAATAGAATAATCTGTAATCCAAGGAACGGTCTCCTCAAGTAGTAAAATCCAACATAGTTCCAAATATAGAGTGTATACGGGACGAAAGTTGCAACAATATGAAACACACCATAGTCTTTCGGGTAAATAACCTGCATATAAAGGTAATTCAAAATTACACAAAATTACTAATCGCGACACAGTAAATTGAAAATAAAGAAAAATCCCCGAAACATCAAAACGTTTGAAGCGTTAGAGTTATCAGTGGCTTCAGTAATTGATAAGATACTATGAATAGACAATTTCTGAGAGAGGAAATACAGAAGGTACTTCAGCGTTGGCAACAACTCAAACAACAGTTTGGTGATCAAGCTGTCAATGTACCTGAATTCAATCATTTAAGTAAGATTATTAAATTTCTTCAACAACAGAACCAAC
This sequence comes from Dujonia santamariae, assembly GCA_030578175.1. Classification (NCBI taxonomy): domain Eukaryota; kingdom Fungi; phylum Ascomycota; class Pichiomycetes; order Serinales; family Debaryomycetaceae; genus Dujonia; species Dujonia santamariae. Next base: position 27,225 of record JANIVZ010000032.1, read on the forward strand.
AGTCATTAAATGGAAATGGACAGCAGCAGCAGCAACAGCAACAGCAACAACAACCGCCACTTCAACAACCACAGCAACAATTTTCTCAACAATTCCCCCAAGGTCAACAACATCTTGTTGGTCAACAAGACCTCAATCAGGGACAAGTTGGTCAAGGTGTTCGTCCACTGCACATGTCACCAGCACCACAGCAACTTCAACAACCAATGAATCATTTGCCTCAGAACCAAATGTACGCTTATAATCAACAACATAATGATGGGAGCAATAATGGGACTCCAATTGTTTCGAATACCAACATGATGACCCCAATACTGATGCCGTCACAACAACAACAGCAACAGCAACAACCACAGCATCAGCACCAGCAACCAATAAACAACAACATAATTGGTGGAGGATTAAATAATGGGAATGATTTGAATGCACAAGGTACAGGTACTAGTGCTAGTGAATCTGCATTTACTGGCCAACAATTTCAAATGTTGAAGGCTCAATTTCAAGCGCTTAAATTTCTACTTAAGAATCCTTCTCCTGGAAGCCCTCCAATACATCAAAATTTGGTCGAATTTGTAACCAATGATCAGATTGTTTTCCCAAACGATCAAGCATATCTCCCAGCGCAACATCAATCCAAACAACAGTCACCGGTGGTACAACCCACTCCTCAACCACAAGCCCACCTTTTACAGCAGCAAAGGCAAGATTCTCCATCTGTGATGAATAATGTGAATTCTCCAATGCAACAGGGCAAGGTCACACCAAATTCTGGCAATCAATTTTCAATGGCTCAACAAGATATGCAAAGACAATTACAAGCTAAACAAGTACAAGCACAAGTAGCAGCACAGGCACAAGCACAAGCACAAGCGCAAGCGCAAGCACAGGCACAAGCGCAAGCGCAAGCACAAGCGCAAGCTCAGGCACAAGCGGCAGCAGCACAAGCGCAAGCAGCTGCACAAGCCCAAGCCCAAGCGGCAGCACAAGCCCAGGTAGTCCAATCACAGGCAGCAGCACAAGCGCAAGCAGCAGCAACAGCACAATATGCGGCTCAAATTCAACCACAATCTCAAGTTATGGATGGGTTCAAGACATCGAATGGTCCATTATCTGGACCAAACAATAAATATGCCTTTAAGGACCCAAGCCCGCCAGTTGAATTATTAGAAATAGTTTCATCGAAAAAGGATATTGAAGAAAAGAAACTTACTATTATCCCTATTAGTAGACCTAACATTCAGGTAGATGCTTTTGAAATTCCTCACCTTGTTGGTGAGGAAGTCAAGGATGTTTCTTATGCCGATTTGCACAATCCACTGACTAGATTAGAATTTCCATCTTTATACCCTAATTCGATAAATATGGATGAAGTCTTCTCAAATTACCAGGTAGTTAAAAAGTTGAATATCGAGGAAGATTTGATATATTTAAGAGAACAACTTAATGAATTGGATGAATCTGCAGATGATTACACTGAAAAGAAAGAAGTCTTGGAGTCAGAAGTTAGTAAATTAGAGTTGTTACCATTTCAGAAACAGCTCAGAGGTGAAATATTATCCCAAATATGGTTCAGTAAATCATTATTACCTAATTCTCACCCAAATTTCCTAGCTAAGTTTAGTACACTTTCACTTGATAATGTCACATCGACTCATGATTTATATAGACAGCAAGTTTACTCTCTAGTCCAAGCTCAAAATAAGAGACATCAAGAGACTATTAATGAAATTTTAGCTAGCCAAAACAAAATCACTTCTAAATCTTTAGCGAAGAAAGAAAAATTGACTAGATTCTCAAACAAGATTTCTTCATTCCATAGTCAAGTTGCCAAGGAGGAACAAAAGAAGTTGGAAAGAATGGCAAAGCAACGTTTACAAGCTTTGAAGCTGAATGATGAAGAAGCATATTTGAAATTGTTAGATCACACCAAGGATACAAGAATTACCAGATTATTGAAGCAGACCAATCAATTCTTGGATTCTTTGGCTCAAGCTGTTCAATCACAAAGGCAAGACGCCCAAGATAATACATCACAAAGTGCCGAGGCTCAAAAGGAACAAGCCGCTACCCAGAATGAACTAACTGAAGATGAGAAGCGTGAAAAGATGGATTATTATCATGTTGCTCACAGAATCACTGAAACAGTTTCAGTACAACCTTCTATTCTTGTTGGTGGTACATTGAAAGAGTATCAATTGAAAGGGTTGCAATGGATGGTTTCATTATTTAACAATCATTTAAACGGTATCTTAGCAGACGAAATGGGGTTGGGTAAGACTATTCAAACTATATCATTATTAACATATCTTGTTGAAGTGAAGAAAATTCACGGCCCCTTCTTAGTAATTGTCCCGTTGTCTACTTTAACTAATTGGAATATCGAATTTGAGAAATGGGCTCCTGCTCTCAAGAAGATTACTTACAAGGGTACTCCAAATCAGCGTAAAGTCTTACAAAATGATATAAGAAGTGGAAACTTTCAAGTTTTGTTAACCACATTTGAGTATATCATCAAGGACAAGGCTTTGTTGGCAAAGACTAAATGGGTTCATATGATCATCGATGAAGGACACAGAATGAAGAATGCAAATTCCAAATTATCTGAAACTTTGACTCATAGTTATCATAGTGATTTCAGGTTGATTTTAACCGGTACCCCATTGCAAAACAACTTACCAGAATTATGGGCATTATTGAATTTTGTGTTACCTAAAATTTTCAACTCTGTCAAGAGTTTTGACGAATGGTTTAACACACCATTTGCCAACACTGGTGGTCAAGATAAGATTGAATTAAGTGAAGAAGAAACTTTGTTAATTATTAGAAGATTACACAAAGTCTTGAGACCATTTTTACTTAGAAGATTAAAGAAAGACGTTGAAAAGGATTTGCCAAATAAGGTAGAAAAAGTTGTGAAGTGTAAGAAATCATCCTTACAGCAAAAGTTGTATCACCAAATGTTGAAATATAATGTCATTTACGTTGGTGATCCAGAAGACGGCGACAAGATGGTTAATATAAAGGGTGCTAATAACCAAATCATGCAATTGAGAAAAATCTGTAACCATCCTTTTGTTTATGAAGAAGTTGAAAACTTGATAAACCCTACAGCTGAGACAAATGATGAGATTTGGAGAGTAGCGGGAAAATTTGAATTACTAGACAAAATTTTACCAAAGTTTAAAAGATCTGGCCATAGAGTATTGATTTTCTTTCAAATGACACAAATCATGAATATTATGGAAGATTTCTTAAGACTTCGTGATATGAAATATATGAGATTAGACGGTGGTACCAAGGCTGATGATAGAACGTCTTTGTTAAAACTTTTCAATGCACCAAACTCTGATTATTTTTGTTTCTTGTTATCAACCAGAGCTGGTGGGTTAGGTTTAAATTTACAAACAGCAGATACGGTCATTATTTTTGATACTGATTGGAATCCGCACCAAGATTTGCAAGCTCAAGATAGAGCACATAGAATTGGACAGAAAAATGAAGTAAGAATTTTAAGATTAATTACAGAAGACTCTGTGGAAGAAATGATCTTAGATAGAGCTCATGCAAAGTTAGAAATTGATGGTAAAGTCATTCAAGCCGGTAAGTTTGATAATAAGTCAACCGCCGAAGAGCAAGAAGCCTTATTGAGGGCACTTATTGAAAAAGAAGAAGAGCGTAAGGTTCGTGGTTCAGATTCGGATGATGAATTAGACGACGATGAGTTAAATCAAATTATTTCAAGAAATGATGATGAATTAGTATTATTCAGAAAGATGGATGAAGAAAGAATTTTAGAGACTAAACAGGCATCATATCCAAGCAGATTGTACACTGAAGAAGAATTACCTGCTATTTATCAAAAGGACCCTGCTACTTTATTCAAAAAGGACGAAGAGATTTTGGAAGTTTATGGACGTGGTAACAGAGAAAGAAAGAGCATGGCTTATGACGATAATTTAACAGAAGAACAATGGTTAAGAAAAATTGAGGGAGTTGTCTCTGAAGATGATGATAGCGAAGGTGACGATGCATTTTCAGCACCAGCAAAGTCAAAGGGAAGAAAGGCAAGAAAACCGCCAACCAAAATTACAACTGAAAAGGATGTGTTAGATGGCGAACTTCTGAACGAAGATTCTGAGATGAAGACCGAGCGTAAGCGTAAACTTCTAGAAGGTAGTGATGAGGCTGGAGCAACAAAGAAATCTAAATCTTCAACCCCGAAGCCAGGAAGACCAAAAGGAAAACCCAAGGGATCATCCAAGGGAAGTAAAGGTGGTAAAAAAAGTAGTGGCCCTGTTTTGACTAGAACATCTCCAAACATTGATCCGTTGAGCCCAAGTGTAAGAGCTGATTTAGATGAGAACTGTAAGAAGATTGTTGACTTGATTGTGGGCCATACAAATGAGCATGGAAGAAAACTTATCGATTTGTTCTTAGTTAAGCCTTCCAGGAAGTTTTATCCGGATTACTATGTGTTAATTAAAAATCCAATTGCTTTGGACACGATAAACAAAAGAATCAACAGCAAGACTTATATTGATATCAGAGAATTCCTTGAAGATACCCATTTGATGTTCAGCAATGCAAGAATTTATAATGAGGAGGGGTCTATTGTATATCAAGATGCAAAACAATTGGAAGAGTTGGCATTTGAAAAATTCAGAGAATTATATGATAACAAGATTAGTGATGTCAATGGATTTAATGTCGAGGAAATTACCGATTTTACTGAGTTTGATGCTACATATAATTTGAAACCCCTAGTTGTTTCTTCAGCAATAAAGAGACCAATCGAAGAAAAGTTGAAGAATATTGACAATGGTGTTGTAATTCAGGAACCGGACACCCCAGCCTCTGAGAATGGAGACTCTAATGCTGTTCAAGGTGAGCAAACACAATTGTACCAAGAACCTTTTAACCAGGAAGGTCAAGATGAACAATTTCAAGAACTGTCTGCTCCATCGATTGATAATCTTATTGATAGCAATATAGATCCTAGTATATTTTAAAAGGGATAAATCATTATAAACAATGTATAATTATAACACTTTATATAGTTGTAGATATTGATATACATTTATTGAAAAGAAGAAGGAAAGAATCACTATTTATTAAGAGTGTGAATATCACGAAGGCTTAACGCACACCTCGGATTTTATTGGTTTGGAAATGAATAGTAGCTTCACTTTAACATCTAGCTAAAAGTGAGAGGAGATGACCTAACATTTGTACTGTTCTACTCTGAATATCTTGGTAACTCTTCGTCTATCTCTGAATTATTAACAACATCATTTAAAATCACATTAATTACTTGAATAAATTCAAATAAACCACCATCATTAAATTTAATACACCCTTTAAACCATTCATTATCAGGAAAACCACTTGATACCAATTTTGTACTATGAAATAAAAACTCCCAATAATTTGCCCCAAACCAGGGAGAAACCAATTTATGAGAAAACTGTAAAGCTGGGACACTCGCAAAGTCAAACAGGAAAGTGTTTATATCCCCCTTGGATACAGTTATGTAGACAAAGCGCTTATTTGTAACATACAAGAATCCATCTGCAGCTGTAATGTTGATTGGATGAGATTGAGTGGAACTATTTGAAACGATTGAGAGCGTTTGTCTCTGAGTCTTAGTAAAGTATCGGAGTCCTTCACTTGAGTTTAAATCGAAAGGGACTTGTCCTGTATTAATTAATTTCTCATAACCATCATTTAAGTTGATTGAATTGACAGACATGATACTGATTGGTTAGGTTAAAATTGCTAATAAGGAAATATTTTAAGCATTTGCTTTGCTTTAGATTTCAGAAGTCATGTGTTTGATTGCGAATATGAAATCTTGATCTTTTGCGTGCGATGCCATCGTCACAGCATTTGATCTCTCTAAACTCCATATCTAATTCCAACAAACTATTTAAACTATACTTAGTTCAGGGCCTTATATGAACTCAGTCAAGAGCTTACGATCTTTTAACCCGAATTTGGTGGAATACTTTGCAAATACTAGTATTCCCAAGGTGCAAAATGGATTTCGTCACTTAATAAGACCTTCAACATGTCAAGAAATCCTTGATAAATTAAATTTAACTGATAAATACCCAAATTCTGACAAATCGCTTGATATTATTGATATTTACCCAGGTTTTGGATTGTTCTCAACAATGCTCAATTATGAATTGAAACCACGAAATCATATTTTGCTTGATAATAATGCTTCAGTAGGGAAGTTGTGGGACGAGAGAATTAATTATTTAAGAACTCTTGACAATAAAGACTCAGATTTCTCTGTTGATGGAAATTTTAAACTCTATAAACAAGCAGGTTATACCTGGGAAACATTTGATAACTTGCTTAAAGTTGATAAAATTATTGACCCTGTGACGAAGCCAAGGGACAAAATCCATGACGAATTACTTATATCAGCAAACTTAACAAACACAACCTTTGGTGAAATGTTATTTGCCCAATGGATAATGTGCTGTGGGTATGGTAATTGGATTCAAAAGTATGGGCGGGTCAGAATGCTTTGTTTCCTCGAGGAGTCAACTGCCCAAAAGTTTATGCTGCAAAGTAGTTTCATTAAAAGAAATAAGATGTCTATCAAAACAGCAACTTTCACTGATGCTAAGATTATCGGAATAACAGAATCTCAGGATCTTAGTGAACCAAATGGGGTTGGCTATGACCCAAATTCAATAATAAAGAACCAACCAATAGTTTTTCCAAAGAAGAGTATAATTCCTCCTGCAAAGTCAATTGCGTTACTTGAAATTGAACCTAAAGATATTGACAATGATATTGATATCGATGTTGACATGTTTGAGTATTTTATAAAACTATTTGTTTTTAGAAAAACAAGCAACGTAATTGATGCCTTGAAGCATGTAGCACCCGGTGCTGATCTTGATATAGGACCTAAACTTCCTTCTGAGATGAAACTGACCCAGGTTAAAGATCTTTCTATAGATCAAATTTTACATATATACAATGAATTTGATAAGTGGCCCTTTAAGCCTTCATATTTGGATACCATAGAAGTATCAGACTTTGAAGACAGGAGATTTTAATCTTGATAGGAAATGACTTGTACATAGAGAACGAAATTCGAGATGATCATGTTTATTGCTTATTTATCAGAATGTAATTTGATTCCTATCCGACCTCTTCCTTCTCTGTTTCAGATTTGCAAGGTAATAACTCATTAGAATCTATCCTAGGCGAGGTCAAGTTGGGAGATGCTGCGTGTGAAGCTGTCGAACTGGACCCAACCCATTGGAATACTGGGGCGCTAACACTTCTTCCTTCAATTGGAGAGCTACCATGTCCAAAGCTAATTCCCATTTTGGGGGAGGGTCTAATTCTTGCAGGACCTGTTAACAACAGGTAATTCTTAATCTCTGAAATTGGCGGTCTCTTGTACATCGGATCTAAAGATATTAGATCATGTTGACTCTCAACTACTTCTTTGATTCTAAATTCATTTTCTAATTTTGAAGAGACAGTGAGCTGATTTGTCGGGGAGTATAAACTGCTAGGAGGTGATGGTTGAAATGTTGCACATTGTTTCTTGATACCTCTCTCGGTAATCATGTACTGGAAAACTCTCTTCGCCCTCACTATATATATTATCATTATCACCATTGCAAATAGATATTGAAAAACATAAAAGCATGAAATGCCATATGATTTGAATAAATATGTGTTTATCGTAACAATAATTGAAATGATCATATTGTATAAAATGGATGCAACTAATCCAATTGAAACTGCAATAATAAATGCTAAAAAATGAAAGTCAGACCAACTCTTCCCAGAAACAAAACTTTCACAAAGGAACATAAGTACATTTAATACACCACTAACAACTGATATCCCAATGTTTCCATTTCTTAAAAATCTAAAATATTTAACCAATTCGGAAGATTCATTAATCTTTGAGCTTTGATGAAGAGGTTTAACGTATTTCAGAATAAATGATGTAGTTTCACCAAGAAGTCGTTCGGAAGATTGATGGATGATTGTCTGTACACCGATAGGATCGTAAGTTATTTCATTTCTTAGTGAAGCAAAATAATATCCTTCTTTAATATGTAATGATAATCCACTTGCGTCGATATATAATTTTGGTTGAATGACAATTGTCGAGTTAATGATATCTTGCAAGTAAGTTGTCTCTCTTCTAATGTATATTTCCTTAAGCAAGTCCAGAATAAGAGTGTCTTCAGCCACCCCATCCGTTTGTAGTATCTCAACTACATCGACTACTGGCAAGTGGTATTCAAGATTACTCATGTATGTTAAATTAAGTACACTGAGGCATGCAAAAATTGTTCCAACTATGAATACTTTCCAGTGCATATTCTTTTTATTCCCATTGAAAAAAGTAGATACTGGATAACTACAGTCATCAACTTCATCATTCTCTGAATTTTGAGGTATTTCTTCAAGCATTCTTATTCTACTAAATTCCTTGGGAATTTTATACCAAAAAAAAGGAAACTGATTGTTTGTATTTGTATCGTATTTGCACCCATATTCTAGTTGCAAAATCGAGTGGCCCAAATGAGGAAGTACAAAAAAAAAAAGAGTAAAGAGGTTTAGTTCAATTAACCATTATATTTTAAAGAAGAAAAATAATTTTGTACAGAGTAGTCCGAGGGAGATGTATTCCCTTGAGGTTAACTTATTTCAAGTGATGTTCAATAGATGTTCAGAGTAATTGATGGTAATAGTTGTTGTTATTTAATATATATTTAGATAATTATAAATATTTTTGCTGTTTATAATTGACAGAAAACTTTATGTTTCATCATCTACCTGGAACGTTTGGTAGGTGACCAAATAAATCCACTAATTTTCCAGCATCGAACACATGGTCCTTGGTACTACCAAAATATGATGAACTTGGTAAGGCTCTGAGGAAGGTGTAGGTGGTACTGCCAACAAACTGGTCATGTAATTGAGGTTGGTATTGACCATTGTTTTGGCCGATATTATTATTATGATTATTACTATTATTATTATCACTATTAGTGATATTACTATTATTATTATTATTATTTTTATTATTGTTCACAGCCTCAGTTTGAGAATGCATCGAAGTCTTTGTATTTGTTGATAGATTTGATGGAGTAGGTGGTATTTTTGGTATATTTGGGATGCTTGGGAGGGAATTAACACCAGATAATGTGCTGCTGCTAGTTGACAAACTGGCAGATGAGACATTCTTTGTAGTTGCTGATGTTGTTGAAGAGGTTCGAGTTGTTATACTTTCAACTCTGCGTCTCTTTGAACTATCTACTCCTAAATCGTACTTTCTAATTTCATCAACTGTTCCTTCATCGTAGTACCTATCACAGAACAATTCCAAAGTATCATCATCTGGGAAATATTGTTCGTATCTTTTCTCTAAACTTTGAACAGCACTCAAATCACCGAATTTACTTTCGAACTTAGAAAATATCTTAAACATTTGCCTTATATATTCTTTCTTTCTCGTGATGTCTTTCTCTTTTATTTTTTGTCTCCATTGTACAATGTACGATTTGCTTTGAGCAGATGTATCCGTGACACCGTCAACTTCTGTCGTAATTTCCTTTAATAAGGAAGTCAAACCTTGCTCGAATAATACTCTCATATTTCCGACATCGTTCGTCATAATCAAGTAATCCAAATAACTTAAAAGAAAACCACCATTCTTATTAAACAGTTTCATACCCAATTCAAAAATCTTGTGAGCTGTTTTTTTGTTATCAGAATAGTATTCTAAAAGGGCATTGGTAACATAAAATTCATAACCAATACTTTTAAAAGTTGTTCTAGCTTTGAAAACAGTTCTAGCTTCCTTGATACCACCGATACGCTTACTGGCAATCATGAACTTATTGTAAATATAGGTGATCGACTTATTCAATTCCGATTGTTGATCAATTAACTTTTCCATATTTTCTACTTCTGTTTGTGTAAGTTTGTTCAATGGCGATTCATCAGGAGTATAATCTGTATCATCATCGTCTGAATTAGATCCATCACTTCCCTTCTTATCAACTTCCATATCATCTTTATTTGTTTTTATTTTATCATTATCATTAATTTTGGTGATACTTTCAATTTTTTCAGTCAATTTACCATGTTCCTTAATTAATATATCTAACAATCTAGTGAAAACTTCTTTTGCTTTAGCTTCGCTGTTATCCTTCTCATATAATTCACTTAACTGGAAAGTTAACAAGAAACTTTTTGGATTTAATTCTAATCCTTCAACAAGTAATTCAATACATTTATTTATATTTGCTTCTTCATTTTGAATCAACCAAAATTTATTGTACTTAAACCAAACTTCAGGAACAAATGGTAAAGTAGTAACACATTGTTTGTAAACGTATTCTACTCTTTGTTGTACTAATTTTTCATCTTTCAATTCTAATTTATTTTCCTTCTCTAATGCCAACCACTTATACCAAATATCTTTTTGCTTATTTACAATACTTGGTTGTTGTTCTAATGAGAAGGGTATCAAGGGAGAACGTTGTAAACCACCCTTCTCAGTGACGTTGGTCCATTCCGTATACCATGATCTAGCTAACATATAATTGGCAGATTTTTCACCTATAAATTTTTTAGCAGTGATCGGATTAACTTCATTTTCCCAAGTGGTATAAACCGCCCAAAGCTTTTCAAGCTTATCGGTTGGAATAAGTAACAATTGTTTATAAACCTTTCTAATGAGATCATTTTTTTGTTGTTGTTCCCAAGTAGCCGTAGGAGTCCAAGACTTTAAGAATTCCAAGTAATCTTCCCATAATTCACTTGAAGATAAATCGATACCGACCTTCTTAACAGCAAATTCAAATGCTTCAATGACTGTTCTTCTGGCCTTTTCACCACCAGTAATCACGTCATTGACTCTACGAACGTATGAAACATAAAGTCTATACAAACCTACATGTGTGGTGACTGCGAGAAGACATTTCTTGAAAAGTTCTTGAACGTTCTTAAATTCACTTCTATCTATTTCATAGTTAATATATAGACACCATTGATCACCATCGAATTTAAAGATATTTAAGTACTTATTCATCACAGATCTAACTTGTTCTTCTTTATCTTTTGCAAGCACTTGCTTAATAAGTTTCATCCATTTTTCATAATTTAAAAGATCAGATTCTAAGTCATCCTCAAGCTGTCCAATGACATCCAACGAAAGATACTTCTTCTTATCAATCATCCTGGAGTTGATAGAGTAGTAGAAGGAATAATTCTAATTCTATTGATGGACAAAGATTTTAAGAAAAATAGAAGGCGATTAAAAATAATGTTTGTAAATGTTTGGTACTGCGCACGACATGAATTTCACAGACAGTATTGAAATTAAATAAATGCAAACATACTTGACTACAGATATTGCCTTATATATTGTGGAACATAGAGCTCAAACTGGAACCATGCTTTATCTTCATGTTTGGGGTGATTCCAAAGGTGCGTCGTTAATAGAACCTGAGTGTTTAGCGGCTATATGGTTACTTCAGTTCTCAGGAAAAGAATTTCAAATCATTACTTCAAATAATACCAACCTATCTCCAACTCATTCACTTCCACTTTTGAAAGATAATGATACTAAAGTCAGTGGGTTCATTTCAATTTATAATTTTATACAAGGTGAATTAGACACTCCAGTATCTTTTGTGGAGTACAGTTTGATATGCTACATTATTGAAAAATTAAAACCAATTCATCAATACAATTTGTACATTAATTCAAAGAATTATGAAAAATACACTAGAAAATTGTTCAAGAATTATTTCCCATTCCCAATGATGTACAATCAGCCCCTAAAGTTCTACTATAGTGCGCAAGAGATAGTGAACACAATTGGTTTGAATTCTGAAAAGCAAGGGTTTTTTAGTGGAGGTGGTAAAATCGCCGAAACTGAATCAGTAAACGAAGATACGAGCGAAGAAGTTGCAATTTCTTCATTGCATGAAAAAGAATTGATCAAAAAATCCAGTCAAAAGAAAGCGCTCAAGGAATCGAGGTATACTTTAAAATGTATGAATTTACTTGGCCAGTATATTGAAGAAATATTAGCTGTTTACAAGGCTAACAAAAAGGAAGGTAGCACAATTTTTGGACAATTTCAAAATGCAGATTTTATTTTAATTGCATATTTAGTTTCATTGACTAGTGATCAAATTCCAGAAAGGTTCATACTGAATTATTTAAGTAATAATTTCAGTGATTTTATGAGAGATGCTGTCACGAGAAAAGAAGAGTTAGAAAATAACAAGGAGAAAATTAAAATTGTTGAACCAAAAGACTCTGATATACCCAATTTATGGAATGAAATAGTGTACATAGTAAACCCAATTACAAGCATGTTCCAATAAATATGAATCACAAGAATGCGAAACATCAAAAGAAATAAGAAGAGCACGTTAATGTACCAAGATATACATGGCCACTAGTCGCATACGATACAATTGACAGTAAAATTTTCATCAATTTCAAGGATGATATTTCTTCTCTCTCCATTTATTGTTTCTCTCCATTCGAATTGCAGCCATACAGCCTAAAACTTTATAATTCAGTTGCAACCACTTACCCGGACATGAGATGACCACCAACTGAAAAAAAAATTATTCAATATATATTTCTTTTACGCTTACATCTTTTTCTTCATAGTTTTGGCTTCATTTGAAGCTTATTGGCAATCTTAGCATAGTTTCATTTTATACTTATATCCTGTATTCAATGATGGAATTTTCTTGCCAAAGAGTAAAATATTCATAAGTTTTGAGTATCTAAGGTTCGATCAATGAATCTAGAGTTTACTACTCATAAGTAAAGAATAGACATGTACTACACTCTGTATTTTGTAATACACAAACCCTCTTTTATAAACGCTACTTTTCGCCCTATCTAGTAAACAAGAACCGTCACTGCTTTGTAGTTAAAGCTTTCACTTGGTTCAGTCGTCTTGATTAAGTATCGGTTAAACCGGCTGCATCTCCTAGTTCATCCAGTTTTTTCCAAAATTTTCCATTTTTTTGCTCATAGATATTTACCGCGTTTAACCCGGTAGCTGAAAAAAATACGAAATCAAAACCAGAAATTACAACGCATTCCAAACTTATCAATCATAGATTTATCTCTGTATAAGATTAATTGTTATGAGATTGTCAGCTATACTACTGGTGGCAGCTCTTGTTACTGAGGCTGCTTGTTCAACCTTAATTGCTACCCCAACCATAACTAGTATCGATCCTATTCAAACTGATAAGCATTCCCTCGAGAAAAGAGTTAGAAAGAAGATTGTCAACCCAGAGTATCAAAAATTACAAGATGCCAAGGCTAACGCTGCTGCTGGTATAGATACTTCAACCACTACACAACCACAAGCATGGCAAAGAACCATCTATGATGGTAAGGTCGAGATTGTTAAGCCTACTGTTATCGGTGGAGTGACCTTTTCAGCTAAACCTCCAAAGACTACAAATGGTTTAGAACCATGGATTTCTCTTAATAAAGATGGCTCACCAAAGACAATTGTTCCAAAAATGAAGAATGGTCACATTAAGGATGCTTCACCTACGTATGGTACCTATTTTGCCACCGCTACTACTATTGTTTACAATAAGGAAGAGTTGAAGGCTCACAATATGGCAGAAGATGAAGTTTTTGAAGAAGTTACTTACATCGAAGAAGATACCACTTATCAAAGCTTAAACCCATTGATTAGATGTACTCCAGATCGTTATTTCAAAAAGGGATTGGCCAAGAATGTTAAGAGTGAACCATTTTGTTCACCACATGATCAACAACTGTTGAAAATGTCAAAACCTTATTTCATTACTTGGTACAGTAAATTTTTTGATGAAAATGTTGAAAAGGTTAGATTGCATTATTCGTATGTTAAGGAAGCCGCTATGGCTAAGGGATTCAAGAAGAGATCCGAGGCTATTGAGGTTGGTGGATCAATTGAGAAGCAATCATTTTTTGTCTCAGATTGGTTAAATAAGGATCAAGGTTATTATCCTTTTGAAGTATTGGAGGAATGGTTCTCTTCAGCTAAGGAGTTTAACAGAAAAATCCTGATTTCAATTCAACCTGATAATGTTCCAGATGATGAATTTGACGTGTTAGACAAATATGTCGTTATTGAAATTGCCAGGGGTGCAAAAGTAGGAAAGGGTAGTATGCAAGATTTAAAGAAATTAGAGGAAATGCAAAGAATGAGAGAATTAGGTCTTGACGTAGAAGATTATTCAGCCGATATGGAAAAATACTATATTATGATGGGATTACCAATGTGTGTTACTATTGCTGCATTATGTATGTATTTATTCGTATGGATCAATAAGAGTGGAACTGATTTGAGTGGCCTTAAAAAGAGAAGAGCCGCTGGAAAGAATACCTCGCATAAGAGATTGTTCTGGAAGGGATCAAAGAAGGATGGATATAATCAATTACCTCAACATAATAAAGACATTGAATTACAAAAAATGGATTGATTTGAAGTTTGAAACATCAGGCTTAAGCAAAATAATAAGCAAAATAAAAACATAAATAAACAAAGAATAATAGAATAAACAATGAAAAAGATTTGAATATAGCAAACCATGAGATTGTAGACTTCCCAAACGAGAAGTGCGTTGCACTAGATAGGGATCTATGCTGACCAAAGATATATTTATACGATTATCGCTGTAGAAGGTCTAAAAATTTCCTGCATTATTCTTCGAAATGGTTGCAAAAACAAGAAATGAATGTATATCTACTTGATTGAGATTTAATATATGATATGGATCGACATCTACTCAGAAAGAATGTTGTATTTGGATACTACTACGAAATACTACATCTGGATTACAAGTATTTTAAGGGAGGGGAACTCTGATGATTGACACTTGATATCTCATTTCTCGCATCCTGCTTACCTTCTAAAGGATTCATTGTGAGATGAAAAAATGCTTTTACAAAGTCATTTTCTCAAATAATAAGTACTGTAAATATCGAATATGCGAGAATACTTTTTATTGCTGCACCCTGTCCTGCAGAAAGCCATAACTACTGCGGTGGAAACTTTACACAGCTGATGCAACTATAGAGGTTTTCGCCGACAGAGTCAACGTTTTCAATATTTTATTCACATAATAAATACTTCGTTATCCTAAATCTCTTAATAATTATCAATTAAAGAATTGGGGATGCTTCACTTATCGGATTTAAACCAAGGTTGGTTTTTCACGTTGCTTTCTACATGTCTTTGTGTACTTGGATGCTTTATCATATATATAGATGATATTTATCGTGCTGTATTCCCAAAGTTTATAACTAAGAGGTATACATTTGAATTACGGGATAATTATGCATTCATGAATGCTTCTCTTTCATTTAGTTCAGGCTGTTTGACCTTCACAGCCTTGTATAGGTTATTACCAGAAGGTAAATCATACTTAAAGATGGCATGCGAAGGTTCAGATGGTAAATGTGCAAATGCACAGGGCTTGTTGACGTATCTATTTGTTTCGTATGCCGTAGGAATGATCATCTGTTTATCTTTGAATACCTTACTACATTTGATAACCAGTAAGTCGGTTGTTCATTGTAATCACAGTGGGCACAAGGATGATGAAAGCTATATCAGCATTGATGATGTAGATGAAACTTTTGATGGGGCACCAGTTGATGTTCATGGGCAAGCAGAGCAGGCTTATAATCATCAACACGAACAAGATCTTGAAAATAACTTTACCATTGAAGCGCATACACATGGACATGGCCATGGTCAGGGACATTTACATAATCACGGTGATAGACATGAGCATAGACATGGGCATAGTCATGAACATAGTCACGGTAACAGCGATGTACATGAAATCGTTGATGATGAACAATCTGAAACTAGCCCATTGTTGTTGAAAAATCAAAAATCAAAGCCCCTCCTTCACTATATCATTAATTCGGACGAGGTTGGCGAATGTAAGGGATACTCTTCAGCTGATGTATACCTATTCCATAGTTCCCATCCAGAGGAAATAACTTCAAACCCATTAGTTAATGTTGAAGATTCACTAAAAAAACGAAGCACTCATGATCTTTTATTAATCGAAGATGATACATCTAAGAATCATTTACAACATCCTGAATCTGCTCACCACCATCATGTGTCAACTCCATTATCTCATCTTTTACTTATTGGGGTTGAGACAACTCTAGCAATCACTTTGCATAAATTACCAGAAGGGTTTATTACATACATTACATCAGAAACAAATAAGACTTTGGGAGTCCAAATATTTCTTAGTCTTATGTTCCATAATTTTACTGAAGGTTTTCTGATGTGCTTACCATTATATTACCTGATGTCAGCATCACCATCTGATTCATCAAGATTAGCAAAATTTAAAGCATTTGCAATTAGTGCGACCTTGGGTGGACTGGCTCAACCATTAGGAGCGCTCTGTGGAGCTGCATTTTTGAAAATTAACGACAAGAAGGACATTAATTTGGATCAATTAAATTTTATTTTTGGGGTTACAATGGCTATTACGAGTGGATTTTTAACAGTAGTTGGTTTACAAATGTTCAGTTCGGCTGTTTCCTTTAATAGAGGGTCTCTGAATTTTGTTTTAATTTGGTGTTTAGCTGGAATGTGCTTAATAGGATTTTCCAGTGTGTTGACTGCAAATATTAATTAATGTATTGATTAAGATTTACACCAAATACCCATCCATTACACTTCATACCTGGCGAGGTATATTTTTTTCAAATTATATACCGAAAGTATAGAACAGACGGAAGATTTTTATACTTGAATACCATCATAGACAAATTCGCACCCAAACATACTCACTCAATGCCATAACGAAGAAGTAAAAACTAAATAATAATAAACAATTTCAAAGAAATATCATCCTACCGATAAATATATGTGTATGAACCACATGCCACTTTTTCTCTTTCACTCTCTTCCTTCCTTCCTTCCTTCCTTTGTTCTTTCCTTCCTTCTCTCTATTGACAACTCGTTGTCACTTCAAACATCTTAAAGTAGTAGTTGCTGGTGGAATCACGTGATTATTTGTACTGAATATTACTGCGGGTCATGCGTAAACGTGAATCCGACAACCCTCCTTGCTATAGAAATCCAATTTTTCTTTCTTTTTTTGTAATATAATCTAATTTATTACTCTCCTTATCGTTCCATTTTGTTTTATCATAACTATATAATAAAGATTTTTAATATTCTATATATGAATCCCGTGATATAACCATAACTTAAATAACAATATAAAGCAAAATGATGGCACATGAATTACCGCTATCAATTCATCAGAAACCCAAATATGATGTTCATCCGCCACCGAATCATCAGAAGAAACGTTTAGGTAAAGTCGAAAGAAGTTTACCAAATGGAGAACCTGTTGATTTTGGTAAGAATTCGAACTCGAATAACATCAACAACAATTCCAACTCCAACTCCAACTCCAACTCCAACTCGACTAACACAAAGGCGAACTCTAAGAAATCAAAAAAGAGTAAGAAATTGATGCCTGCACCTTCTTTACCTGATGGTTCAGCACCAAAATTTCATAGCGACTCTGAAAACAGTAGTCGCAAGGGGAAGAAGGCTCAAGAACCTTTACTTCCTAATGGTGAGAAACCAAACTTCTACAATAATGAGGACTCGGGTTCTCGTAGAAAGAATGAGCAATCATTACCAAATGGTGCAAAGCCAAATTTTAATCCTGGCGCACCTAAGAAATCTACTAAAAATACCAACAACAATAACAATGGTAATAGTAATAATTTCAATAAGAAGGATGCTGGTGAAGAAACTTATGCTGGTTCGTCGTTTCATTCATCACCAGCTGCTTTGAATTTACCAAAGCCTTCATTTAAGACAACTTCGCCAAAGGCAACGAATACATCCCCTCAACAACCAGCGTTACAACAATCAGTCCAGCAATCTCCCTTACAAGGTAGCAGTTACCTTCAAGGTCCCCCACCTCCTATGGGGGGTCCTCATTTCAATGGACCAATGTATCCAGTTGTTTCTTATCCGCATACTTCGTTACCACCTAGTTTCCCAACTCCAATGCAAAATCCAATGATTTATACTGGGAATCAATTTGTTCAACCAGGCTTTACATATCAACATACTCCCCAAGGTTATATTAACTATCAACAACAACAACAACGTCAACAACCACATATGGTGCAGCAACCCCAAATGCATGGAAATTTTGCTGCTTACCCACAACATCAACAACATCAACAAACAGTTCATGGTCAAAAGATTAGCTTTAATGATCTTCTTGGCTCTGGGTCCAAGTAAGTGTTATAAGCTGTAAGCTGTGAAGCTATTGCGTGTTTGTTTTATTATTTTTTGTATTGTTTTGATTGTTTTAATATTCCTTGCTTTTTTTTATTATATCTACATTATTGATTTACAGTTGCAACTACTTGTGCATCTGGTACTGCTACTCATTTTTGAAAATGAGTAGTGTTTGGTTGATTATGGGTGATAGTATTACCTTTGTTTGAATTATTTTGGTATATCAAACCATAAATTCGGATTTGATTGGTCATTAATTGGTTTTTTATGCTAACATTGTTGGTATAGTCTTTTTTACAATTAATTGAGTTTTTCTTTTTTGATTTTTCTTTTTTTTTTTTCTTTTCTTTCTTTTTCTTTTAAAAGCTAGTATATAATTGTATAAAAATTAATTTACAAGTACTTAATTTTAACTAAATTACGTAACAAATTTTTTTGTTAATAATGTTCTGCAAAATTGGTGAAATAATATAAAGATTGTTGTGGTGTTCTGTGAAAGTAATAGTAATATAATTTAAAGTCTCGAGAAAGTATAACAAGTATTGCTTTGCTTATTGGACAAAGATCCATTGGTAGTAGGTAGATCTATGCTTGAGTCTAATAATCCAAGGCCACCCGCTGCTGCTAAAGACAATAATAGGTCTATTGTTTTTCTCCCGAGTACTTCATACATTTTAAGCCACTTTCCCGTTAATCGGGAAACAGAAATCTTCGAAATGAAAGGATCTGAATATAAGCATCTTATATATTGTAACTAATTCTTCTTTAACCCATGCGGATAGGAGAGATTAAGATTTCGCACACAAGGCATAAACAGCTGAAGCGTATCTGAAGAATTAGATCTATCAAAATGTGCATTTCTTGATCTTAAAAATATTTCTACTTTAAAATTAGGGTTTATTCTTTTTTAACACCCCCCAGAAGATTGAGGTAATTAGGAGGTTTAGGAGGTTTCTGCTAAGCCTAACGCCTATCAGTTGCGCCGTTTTAAGAAAGGCTTGAGCATCAATCCATAACCACTATTAAAAAATATTATGGCATCTCAATTTCAAAACCTACGAGTTCAAGAAGCGGCGGTCTTATCAATTGTTGAATATTAGAAAAAGCAATAAATACACACTAATACTAATAGTCGTTTCGTTATTATATTATCCCTACTAGACACATTTTGCGCCATTGTCAGTCAGCGCCACCACTTTAGCCGCTGCTCAGGTTTCCTGAAATTTGTATAATCTTTTTTTTTTTAGCATTTTTTTCATTTTCATTTTTATTGCCAACGGATTTTTGAGTAAATTAGTATAAAGGAACTTGACGTAAATTTTGTATTTTTTTTTTTTGGAGGTCATCTTAAATTTGTTACAAAACTTTTCTTTATCTGCCATTCGAGTAAGTCCTCATTCTACATCAATGCTTACCGGTAAGGAAATCAGAATTGTATCTCTTTTGGTACTTGATACCGTCTTCTTCGTTTTAGAAGCTTCTGTCGGTTATGCGGTCCATTCATTAGCGTTAATCGCTGATTCATTCCACATGCTTAATGATATAATTTCACTTTTCATTGCATTGTGGGCTGTTAGAGTTAAGAATACTAAGCCAGCTGATGGTAAATACACTTACGGTTGGCAAAGAGCTGAAATTTTGGGTGCTTTAATTAATGCTGTCTTTTTAATCGCTTTATGTTTTACAATTGTTATTGAAGCTATTCAAAGATTTTTCCAACCTGAAGAAATTCAAAATCCAAAATTAGTTTTAATTGTTGGAATTGCTGGTTTAATTAGTAATGGTGTTGGATTAGTTTTATTCCACGAACATGGTCATTCACACAGTCACGGTGGTAGTAGTGGCCACTCTCATGGTCACTCTCATGCTGATATTGAAGCTAACGTGGAAGAAGAATCCCAATTAAATGCTTCTACTGCCATTACTCGTAATGGTTCTTCTTCAAACATTGGTGACTATCTTCCAGATGCCATTGTTGGTAGATACTCTGATGAAAATACTCCTTTGATCGATGGACACCAAGATAAGAAAAAGAAGAAATCAATGAATATGGAAGGTGTTTTCCTTCACGTTCTTGGTGATGCTCTTGGTAACGTTGGTGTTATTGCTACTGCCCTTTTCATCTGGAAAACTGATTACTCTTGGAGATTTTACTCAGATCCAATCGTTTCACTTTTAATTACTATCATTATCTTTTCATCTGCTTTACCATTATGCCGCAAAGCATCTAAAATTTTATTACAAGCAACTCCACCAGATTTAGACTCAAATTTAATCATCTCAGAAATTGTTAGATTAAAGGATGTTAAATCAATACATGACTTCCATGTTTGGAACTTAAATGAAGATATCCTTATTGCTTCTTTACATCTTGAATTACAAGGTTCTGAATTTGACAAACAAGCATTTATTGATAACGTCACTCTGGTTAGAGAAATTTTACATCGTTTCGGAATTCATAGTGCAACAATCCAACCAGAATTTTCTTCTCCAGCTTCAAATAATAAGAATGTGAATGAAGAAAATACTGTTGTACCTGTTTTAGCTAAAAAGAAAAGTGTTTATGGTTCAAGTAATCAAACTAATTGTGTAGTTGATGGTGCATCTGGTTGTGATAATGATCAATGCTTGAGTTAAGAAAGAAAAAGCATATAATTTCTATCTATATATATATATATATATATATATATATTAAAAAAAAAAAAAGTGAATAAATATAATTAGTACTACAATTCTTAAATGTTTAACCCGAAAATATTATTTCTTTATTATTGTTACAGCTATAATTACACACGGCGATAGGAGTTCTATCGACATATTTATATATATTACATGATAACACAGTTATCAGATTTGGTATTTGTTGTACTTCTTGATAAGCCATTATTAGATTGACTGTTTGACCTTAAAAGAGAGATTGATCTTCTACTATTGGAGCTTTCAACTGGTTGAATCAATTGCATACTTGAAGTATGACGTAACTTCTTAGATTCTGGACTTAAATCAACGGTTGAGTATGACTTTGTTAATGTACGTGGAGTCTTTTGAATTGATTTAACATGTTTGCTTACTTTGGAATGAGATTTCAGCTCAGAAAATGCATTCAAATAATCAAATACATCATCTTCCTCTTCAACTTCTTCAAGTACATTATCATCATGATTTTCTTCTACTTCTTCATCTTCTTCATCAACATCATCTTCTGAAAATGAAAATCTTCTCTGTGGTTCACTGTGATGAATTAATACTTCTTCAGTATCAGGAGCAACTTCCAAGATTGTTGATGCTGAAACGTCGCTACCATCAGTTCTCTTACCCGGGTTATCGGCAGATTCTAGTAGAAAACTCATATCAGATGTATCATCAAAATTAAGTGATAATCTTGATGGAGAAGTAGTTGTTGATATTTCGCTAGTACTTCGAAGGTTGTGCTGAGAAATTCCATCAAAAGTATTTAATTGATATTGTGGTGGGGTAATTGGTTGTATTGAAATTGCAGAGACTTGAGAAGATTTCCTTCTATGCCTCGTTTTTATGTTGAATTCCAATACTGGTTCCTTAGAATGAGATATCATTAAGTTTGCAACATCTGAATAAAATTTTGACCATACCAATTCAATTTCTGTATTATAAGTTTCTCTACCTAATTGTTCAAGCATTGAAAAAGTTAAAGATTCACCAATTTCTGAATATTTCCTTGTATCAATTTGAAATATTCTTGAATTTATATTACTTATTTGAACCATCATTTGATTATGTAAAGCGTTCACTTTCGGTCTATGTAAATCTTGTAATAGTTGAACCGTGAAGTCTAAAAAATGTACAATTTGTTGAATTTGATATTCTTCTGTAACAATAAATCTATTCCAAGGCGTCATTTCTGGGATATTTTGCATTCTTAATAGGTTTGAACATATATCATTTTCAAGTAGTTTCAAATTTAATTCTGACCATGCATCTTTTATTCTTGAAATATTATTCCTGTTTACAAGAAGAGGATCTGGAGTTTCTGGGAATATGATTGGCATTATTGAGGATTTTTGTTATGTGTGATAGTCTCGTATGTAGCTGTTTGATAAAGTGAGTTGCTGCAAATTGAGTGTATGAGTAAATATATATCTATGTATATATGTGTGCGTGTGTCTATGTCGATGGGGGGGGAAGTGTATTGACTTGAGGAACAAATCGTTGGGTAAAAATGAACAGCGAAGGGTATTTATTTATGATATGTCGCCGTTCTTTTACGCTGTCTTTTTATTTACCTTCTAAATAATTTCAAGGTTAGTTAACGCAGCGCTAAGAATAATTTTAACTGGGAATGAATAAAATTTTGGGCGTATCCGTACAGAACTTTATGTCAGAAATGCAAAACAGGAAATGTTCTTTAAATTCTAGTCGCAAACTTGCAGCGTGAAAGCAAAATTTAAGATTAATCATAAAATAATCATCCGATTATGAAATAATGGAGATCGTGAGAGGTATTTATTTAGTAGGTGAACGATAAGTTCCTTCGGTAAAGTGGCTAACAGCCACCTCGATTCAATGTATTAAACTGATTCGGGTAAATGTAAGGAGCTTATTTTTCAAGAGTTTTTCGTGTTTTATTATTTAAAAAGGAGGAGGAAATCTATTGTGACCCTAAAGTAGAAATATTACTACTTTACAATAATGCTGACGCCGCAAGTGATTGTGCATATTTACAGCATCGAGAGCTGCAGCACATGACACTGAATTAATAAGTGTGGTCTCGGAAATCACTTCCATCAAGCAAACATTGTAATCTTAAAGTTAAGGTACACTGAAATTTGAGGCAACGACTGACGGTAGCCGAAATTAACCAATACTCTTAAGTGAAGTGGAGTCTGTATATATATATATATATATATATTAAGATAGACTCCAAATAAAGATTTATATGTCTCTGCTGTGTGGTCAATCCCTGCGTGTTAAACTTCACCTTCCCCCTCCCCACAAATATGGTTAGAAAATGTGTTCATTAACATACTAAACGTTAAATGTGTATTCACAACGACGGAGCCACGGACTAGAAAATATAGAAAATATTAAATTATTTTCAAACGAAATGTACGCTTAGAGTTCAGAAGAGGAGATCAAAATTTTTATGTTTTAACACTCTAAAAAATATACTTACGACGAATTAACTCAAGCTTCATCTTCATCCATCTTCTTGAAGTACTAAAGATGAACCAATACGCCAATTCTTTCACTATGTTCTCATTTTATTTCACAGCCTCTAAGGTTTATAGTTTCTCCCAATCAGTTCTATTATGTCTCACCAGAAAATGTACATCAATATTGAACTTTTTACCGCAGTGGCATATTTTCCCGAAAGCATCATAGATTATTTTTATGATCAATGTCACTACATTACCTTACCTTACCTTACCTACCTACCAATGTTGTCCTGGTAAGTGGTCAAAAAAATAAAAAATAAAGGAAATACGGAATAAAATTTTCACGCATCTTTCACCAACATTAGACTAATTACAGATTAGTGCTATAACATTTCGAGCACAATATGGTTAGCAACTGCCAGCTAAGAAAACTAGAATTTCGCTTATACATTGCTGTGAGTTGACGAGCCCACCCGTGAACCTAAAAGGACTAATTCTGGTCTCTTCTTTTTTTATTTATTTTATTTTGTATCACCGTCAGTAAAGCAGTCAGCACCAAAATTTTCTCTTCTTTTTTTTTTTTTTTTTCTGTCGTTTGGTTTCTAACCAATTATGGTTAATTTTATGAACTACTCAAAGCCCACTTACCTATTTAGGTCATTGACGATTGAAAAATACGATTTAATAATTCTATTTCCTGACAATTTACCGAAAATATTGTAACTTTCTATACCACCAATTCAATTAATAGTAGCATTCAAAGAAAACCCTGATGCTAGATTATGCTATTGATAAAAAAAGAGGGGCGTAGTTTAATGCCCCTCCCTCAATCAAAATGATGTTTTTTGTTAATTTTAACTGCTTTTTCTTATTACCGAATTTCGCTTGATGATTTTTTCCCGATTTGAACAAACTTCGAGCAGTCGGTTAAAGGTTGCAAAAAAATAAAGGTATCTCTCCAAAAGAAGGACTAGAGAGAAAAAGATAAAATGGAGAGTGTTACATTTACAAAATTTTAAGTGATTTAAGGATTACGTTTTTTTATATTTCAGATATATATATCAAATTTTGTTATAAAGAAATTCCTATTCTTACCCTAATTATAATGCGCTACCGAAAAAGCTAAACCTTCCACTCTTGATCTTGTTATATTTACTTCCAGCTGGAACCTTTGGACCTCTTGTATCAAACAGCTTTCTTCTAGTATCCATCAGACTTCTTCTAGTAGTGGTGGTATTCTTTTGAGCTCCACTAAAGAAAGAAAATCCTGAAAATGTTGAATCCATTGAATCGTTTGATTTAACAGAGCATAAATCTGTTGTCAGCATATTCTTGGAAACAGTAGGTGTATTGGACATGGTCATGGTAGTTATACTTGAAAGAGAGTTAAGTCTTGAAGATGATCTTGATCCGGATCTAGAAAGACCGAATCTTTCCTTAAATCCCTTCTTTTGACCCTTATCACATGCAAGTACAACTGGTGCTTCTGGTACTGGGTTAACTCTTTGAGATGAAAATGATGCTCTTGACAATGAAACTGATGATCTTGATAAAGAAAGTGAATTTCTTTGTAACGATAATGATGATCTTGATGGTCTGATGGTTTTTGGTGGGGTATTTGCAGATTTCTTAACGTCGTTCTTCTTTGGACAAGAAACTGGAACAAACAGGTTAAGTAAATCGAGACAATCATCATCGGAATCAGAAACGTATTCAACTTCTTTGGCGTCAACGAAATCATCAACTTCAACTTCTTCCTTGATTGGCAGAGGCATTAATGTAGCAGCATTATTGGTTACAACTTTTTGTGCAATTGGAGCTGGAGTGGAGCTAACAGCTTTAACGACAACCGGTACAGTAGATGGTATTGGAGTTGCTGCTGACTGTACTGGGACAGAAGGACCAGACTTTTGAGCCATATTTTGTAATACAAAACTACTTCTCATAAAGCCGGCTGAAACTTTACAGTTAACTGCCTTCTTAACATAAGTAGTTCTTGGTTCAGGCATATCCAATGGCTTCATAAAGCTAATTTCACTTGATTGTGAAAGACTTCTTGAACTATGGAATTGTTGTTGTTGTTGTTGGCTTGGCTTGGTTTGGAATGGAGAAAAGTTTGGTGAAGAGTTTTCTGAGGAGATTGATGACCTGTAATCAGAATTATGTAAGGATAATGTAGAAACACCAGAAGAAACTTCATCATGACTACTTGATCTTCCAGATTTATTACTAATGGAATCATCGCTGTCGTATTTAGATGATGTATCGTCATCAAAATCCATCTCTCTAATTGGAGCTAAACCCTTACCGTATGGCCTTTGTTGCGGAGATTGTGGTTGAACCATTTGCTTTGGAATTGGGTTGGTCATTTGAAGTAGTTCTTGCATTAAAGTATCATCATCCACATCATTTAAGCTTGATGAAACAGTTCTAGGAGTGGTTGATGAGATGACTCTTGGAGTTTTCTTTGAGTTTGAGTATAAAACATTTGTCTTAGCAAACAAGGGTTCAGTAGTAGAATACACTGATTCGATATCTTGTTCAACTTCACTTTCAACCGGAGAGATAAAAGATGATCTTAGTGACTTCTTACGTCCTCTTGGATCAAATGGAGCAACTGGGGTAACAATTTCTTCATCGGATTCTGAATCAACAAATTGTGGAATTGGCTTCTTAAGTTGAAGTCTTCTGAAATCTCTATCTGGATTTTCTTCCGGTTCTTCCATTGGCTTTGAAACAGCAGCAGTGATAATTTGTTCATCTTCATCAAACTCTTCATCTTCATCATCATATGAGATATCTTCTTCTCCTTCTTCTTGGATATCGAAATCAAATCTCATATCAATTGTTTCCAGTGGTGGTGTTGGAAGTTCCTTACAATCGAACAGCTTTCTTCTTGGTGGTTGATCATTATTTTCTAAAGTATATGGCTTCAATCTTCTTGGGTTTTTTGCTGGGATACCATAATCTTCTCTTGTTGGTTGTTTTGAATTTTTTCTAATCTTTCTTGGGTCATAGTTCCCGCTATTAATCGAGATAGATGATGGTGCTGAGGGTGAGGAGGATTCTGGTGTGCGTGGAGAGTAGATTGGAGTATTATTTCTAGCCTTTGTTGGATTGCAAATACTCTTTGGAAGAGTAATCTGTGGGATTATAGCTTCTAATTCAACATCTGGTGCTTCATTTACACTTCTTCTAAACCCTTTATATTTTTCATTACTAGAAAGTTGAAATTTGACTTTAACTGGGCCACATAAGCCATTAGAGCTCTTACTGATATTATTCTTCTTCATAATTTCAACTTCTTCTTCATCTGATAATTCTACCAGTTCAATACTCATAACAGACTTACAATCAGATTCATCTTCAAATTGAGATTGTAATAAAGAATTAGCAAGATAAAGGTATACTTTGATCCATACACCTTCTACCTGAGGAGGAAATTGACCCTTTCCTAATGTTTGATGAAAAGTTTGTATTAATGAAACGCCTAATGGTTCAATATATTGTATTCCCAAATCAATAACACTTGGATTCTCTTTGAAAAATTGTGCCATACATTCTGTTAGCATCGGTTGATCATCAATATAAGCCATTGTAAATGAAATCATTTCACCAAACAACTTTGCTTGTTCCCGAACAACCATCTCATTGTTGAATATACTTTGAAGTTTTGGATTAGCGATAATCATATTAGCAAACATCTTGTTCATAAACCTGTTATGACCTTGTGGAGACCTCTGTATCAAGCTCGACCAAGAAAAACGGACCAAGTAAAGGTCTTTCTCTTGAAGTGTAATAGCAGACATTATTATTATTCTCTTTCAATATTTTCGCTGTTCTTGCTATTATTCTTTAGTTAGCGCTTGCAGTTGAATTATTCAATAAATTGGTGGTTAAACAGTGAATGTCTTTAAATTTTAAAAATTTGGGAATTAAGCTGATTTTCAATTCATTTTATACTTTTCTCTCTCTTGATCTCCAATTTCCTTAGAAAGTAAAACACTTCTACAAGTCTTTCCCTTCCGTTAAAGGTAATTAAAAAATTTTGAGTTGCAAATTTTTGAATGAAAGTGCAAGAAATATCTTGATTGGGAAATTTCTGCAACCATTAATTAATTTCTTATCAAGGGTGCGGCTCATGATATTTTCCTAATTCGGCAAAGCAAAAAATTGGGGAGAGGTCAAACCCTCACGGTCAAGGTCGAGCAAATTGCCTCCAAATTTCCCAGTAGTACACGTCAATAATGGGGTAATAAATATAGATATTACAGTAAAGTGATCACAATGTGTGTTAGAGACATAGTGAGTTACTTGGTGAGCTCTCTTGCCTTATCTTGCTATAAAATTGTATATATATTGGTTGAGTGCGCTTTTCATATCCCAAAAAATTTATACATGAAGATTAGAAAGCCTGATGACACAATTTTTCTGACATATACAGTACAGCCACCCCTCTTCACCTTAGCTCCTTTTCTTCCCTTTTCTGAAGTGCATATTGGCATACTCCATATTCTGTGAAATCCCGTTTCAATCCAACACATGCTTTGGTGGTACCTTAAAGAGCAAAGCTTAAAAGAGTTATTTTTGGTTCAGGAATGAAGTTACCAAGAATGGGTATTAAACTAAGCCATTCTACTAGTAGAAATATTTCAAGGTTGACTAACTCTATATTTATGTCCCGTGACAATTTTTGAATCCATTTAATTTGGAAGAACTGATTGGTAGGAATAGTATTTCACATGTTAAACTTTGATTGTTTTACTGTAACTACATTAATTAATATTGAATATTAATATCGAATATTTATATTGATTATACTATTACACGTACAATAAAGTACATTATCTACAACCGAAGGAAACTTCTCCGTCGCTTGATGTAGAACCTTCAGAACCTTCTGGTGATTCTACTTTATATTTGCTCTCGTTGTTATTGTTCTTGATTTTTCCTTCTTTGACAACATCATCTTCTCCGTCTTCTCTTTCTTCTGTTTCTGTTTCGGTTTCTACTTCGGTTTCTGCTTTTTCCTTTTCCTTTTCATTTTCATTTTCTTGTAATTGTTGCTCGCCTGAAACCCATGCCTCAGCTTTTTCAAGTTGAATATTGAAAACTGTTGTTAATCTCAGAATCATATCTAAAGATTCTTTAGCGAAAACTAAAACTCTATCATTACTTTGGCTAGAAGTTGTGTTTTGTTGAACAGTCGCTGGGAGTGATAATATAATCTCCCTTATAGTACCCTTAAGTTGAGTATCATCGTCTTCTTCATCCTCTCCTTCAACGTCGTCATTTTCTTTGTCACCTATTTCAGAGCCATTTATGGATCCAGATCCATTTATTTTGCTTTCCGGTTGTGGAGATGCAGATCTACTCTCATCTTTTGTACTTAAAGAAGATGGTTTGAAATTGGAAATTAGTCGTATAATATTTTTAACAGTAGTAACAATTTCAGTGTTCGTTCTCTGAGCTTCTTCTGAGTTAATAGGTGCTGCTGCATCTCTTTTCTCCTTTGCAGTAACCTTTTGTTGTAAATTTTGCACCAGATTATTTATCTTGTCATTGGCAAGTCTTAAAATATGTAAACAAAATTGTAACCTCTTCTTGGTCTCCATTGAAACATGTGAACCATTTGTATTTCTTGATGAATGTGAAAGCGTTGACGTTAACGGTGTATCAAGCTTTCTTTTCTTATAATTATGATTCCCTCCCCTTCTACGTGCTTGTTTGGCTTGATATCTATTGTTTAAGTTAACTTCAATCTTGTTAACAACTGGCATCGCAGCCTTTTCTACAATTCCGGCCGCGTAATTAAATGGTGCATAAGTACGCTTTGAGTAATCATAATACTTGACCGCATTGGTGACAAGTGGATGTCTACTGACTTTATTGACTCCAACAACTAATGGATGCTGCGGTAACTGTTGAAGTTGCGGTTTAATCGGTGGTAAAATTTGCTTCTCGTTTTGAATTGATAATGCTGACAATGGAGAATTAATTTTGGATCCATTACCGACTATTGGAGGAGTTGACAACTTACGTGCGCTACCAATAGAAGCTGGTACAGCGGCAGCTGTGATGGGAATACCTTGGAGCTGTGTAAGTTGTGTCAATGCCTCGGCGGCAGAAACAAGGTCCTTGTCGCTATGCTTGATTTCTTTACTGGCGATCACTACCGCTGGTGTAACCACTGAGGATGGAGTTGATGTATTAGTAGGCAATGGGTCCCCGTTCGATGCATCGTACAGCGGAGGCTGATCAAGTGACATGATGGCTGCCGTGGATAGCTTCCTTTTCCCGCTTCGTTCTGTCATATAGACTAATATACTAATAGCTTAGATATGTTTTCGAGCTTGTTCTCCTCTTCGGGTGGTTTTCACTTTTGATTTCTTTTTTTCTTTATTTTTTTTTTTTTTTTTGGTTCTCTTCCCGTTCAACTTTTTCCCTAACGTTATCTTTTTGGGTTACAAGACGATGACCTTGTATAAAGTTTCGGAGTGGAGAAGGAAATAGTAAGACTTTCAATATTAATATGATGTAATATTAGTCTCGTATCAGAAAAAAAAATCAATTCAATATCTGTTGGTTGGGTTTCCAACACTGGGAGGATGTCATTTCAGCAGATTGGCTCTCCACCTTATTTGCATGTGAAACAAGATCTTACCACCAAAAAAAAATAATTTTTTTTATTTACTAAATAACCATCTGATTGAGAAGCTCAGACATTTTCCCACGAGGTAAATATGGAAGACGATAATCTGAAATTGAAAAGATCGATTTTACTATAGAGAAGTCAATTTTCCTTATTTATATATTCTTTCCCTCTCATCTGTTTATCTCGAAATCTACCCATCTATCTATCTATCTATCCTTAATTCTTGTTTGGTACTACCTGTTTTTATAAACTTTATTTCTGTATAAATATGTAAACCTTTATTCAAAATTATTTTGGTCTACTTCTTTCTACTCACCCTTTATTACAATTGCATTCGGTCCAAATTGTAATTCTTCCATTTCAATTACCTTTGTTGCAACCCATCCCCTACCTGGTACAAGTAATCTTTTGAATTTTTTACCACTCTTACTTGATTTCTTAATATCTTTATACCTAATATCTGGTTCGTGTAATATTTGAGTCAATTTGTCTCCATCTGTTTCTACTTCTGTTTCTACATCAATTTTTTCTTTCTCTTTTTCTTTTTCTTCATGTTTCTTTTCGTTTTTCTCCTTTGAATTAATTGCCTTTAATATAGATTCTTTAAAACTTGATTTAATAAGCTCAACTTCAGGGTTAGAATTCAGTGGCTTGGATTTTTGCTGAGATATTTCTGAACCATCTAACGGAATTGGTGATATATTAACATCTGTTGGTGGTGTATCATTGATAATAAGATTTATATCACTACTAACAGCCATGGAACTAGTAGTACCGCCACTTTCGATATTGTTAAACAATGACATTTTATTACCAGTTCGATAACTTGATTGGTAATGTTGTCTCTTTGATTGGAAATTTGATGAACTTGGTGTACCAAATGATATACTTCGACCCGTAAATAAACAATTATTTATCTTCTTTAAAGAATATGTTAACCTTGAGTGTGTTTTCTTCAACATTTCAATATCTTCAACAATTTGGTAATTATTAAGAACATGTTTTCTTAAATCTTTAAGCTCTGAACTAAAACAATCTAATTGTTTTCTATATTGATTTCGAAATTCTGATACTACTTGAAACTTTGTCTTAATTTGATTGAATTTATTATCATGGGCTTTCAAATATTCAAACTCAAAGATAAATCCAATAAGTATTAAGATAACTACAAAAAGTTTTGTAGACATTTTACTTGAGTTTCTAATAATCGACTTTTCAACATCGTGTAAACATGACTGGATGTTTAAGAGTAATACAAAATCATTTGAGATATCTGCAGCCTTATCGAAACACCTAAATTTGTTAATAATACTATACTTTACACCTTTTCTGGTTTTTAGGAATACGTACTGTTCAAGTTGA
The DNA here is from genome assembly GCA_030578175.1 of Dujonia santamariae. Taxonomy (NCBI): domain Eukaryota; kingdom Fungi; phylum Ascomycota; class Pichiomycetes; order Serinales; family Debaryomycetaceae; genus Dujonia; species Dujonia santamariae. The sequence continues at coordinate 58,726 of JANIVZ010000032.1, forward strand.
GTAAAACTATTTTGAGGAAGAACTTGTACAAGCTCACGTTGTAATCCTTCTCGATAAAAATCAAAACATTCCAATCCATTAGTTGACGTGCCATTCAATTCAAGACAATTAATTATTTTACCAAACAGTTTGGATAGTGGTAATTGAAAGTTCATATACATTCCATATCCAGCTGGGTAAAAGAAAATTAACTGCGTAACTACAATGAAACAGAACACTGCAGAGTAATGCAAAGCATCTAATTCAAAACAGATTCTAAAAGCTCTTGCAAGCATTGAACTAATTGGTATAATATCTAAAGACTGTATGTTTATCTTGAAGAAAATAAAGTATCACTTCTGTGAATGGGAATCCATTTCAAACACTGGTACAAATGGGTTTCTACAAAAAAAAAATCTAATTTGCAGCCGTTCCGCGGAATTGTATTCCATCATTCCTCCAACGAACACACTATACTAACCACAAAATTTCTGCATTTTTAGTAACTTTCTCCATGAATCTCCTTTATCTAACTATGTTACTATTATCACTGTTAAGTGTATTGTATATTTATATTTTTGGCCCGTTTTTAAAAATTTTAATGCTGTAATATATAACCATTTATGAGAATTTTGCCAATCAGGTAATTAATTATTTTCTTCGAATCATTATTTACACAAAATACGACTAGATGCACGGAACTACAGCTTTAGAAGTTTCTTATTAAAATAACTCTATTAAACAGATTTGATATGACTATAAACATATAAATATAATTTTTTTTAAGATGCACTAATTTATTCATCCTTTGAATGTGATTTAACATACTCTGCAGCCTTTGCCTTAACTCTGGCGCATTCTTGTTCAGTTCCCTTAACTTCTTCAAATTGAAGCCACTTGCTAAAGAAGAACTTAGCTTGCTTACGGGATAATTTCTTTGCAATTACTCTTTCAAATAATTCTTCAACCTTCTTCTTTTCATCTTGCTTGATTTCTTGATCAATGTAAACGTTCCATAAATCAATTCTCTTTGGCGCATCAGATACTAATCCTTCAAAAAGAGATCTACCTTGTTCTGGATCACCCTTAGTAAATTCTAATTGGGCAAACTTTCTAACAACTTCAATATGAGACTTCTTTGGTAAAATTTGTAATGCTCTTGCTAAAACTTCATGAGCTTCAGCATTTAATTGACGATCAAGTAATGAAGATCCATATTGGACCCAGACGGAAACATGCTTACCAAACTTCTTAGTCATAACCTTGTATAAATCATCAGCTTGAGAGAATTTTTCTGACATCAGATAAATACCAACTAATTTTTGATGCATGGTTAATGATTCCATATATTGACATGAACGCTTAAACACTTCATCCAAAGTTTCCTCAGTTCCGAAAGTGTTTTCCAAATTGAGCATAGCAATCCAAATATTCATCTTTTCTTGTTCATCTCTGTAGTTAATGGTCTTTAATGCACGTTCACCAATTTCTCTAGCCTTTTCAATTTCACTTAATTGTAATTGGAAAGACATATAGTTCATCCACAATATAGAAGAGTTAGGGTTACCAACCAATAATCTTTCAAAATCTGAAACAGATTGTGGAGCCCTAGTGTTAATATCACCAGTTAAATCTTCTGTGTGTTGCTTAGACTTCTTCTTAGACTTCTTCTTCTTATCTTGAGTAAAATCTTCATCTTCGGAGTCTGAGAAGTCTTCATCGGCTTGATCTAAAATGGAAGCAGTCCAATCAAAACCGTTAGTAGATAAACCATCAGCAATAGACTTGGATGATGTTACAGATAAACCGGATTCTTCGTCATCACTTTCAGCATCAGAATCAGCATTCTCAACATCGAGCATGATGTCGTCACCTTCGTCAGAATCAACTTCCATTTCTTCATCTTCGTCGTCTTCTTCATCTTCATCATCTTCTTCATCATCTTCTTCGTCTTCATCCATAGCATCTTCTTCATCATCATCTTCTTCAACTTCACCATCGTTGAAGTAAGATGCTTTCATACCCAAAGATAATTGCTTCTTAGCAGTGTCAATAGCTAAAACCTTAACCTTAACTCTATCACCTTCTTCAAATAATGATGTGACATTTTCGACCTTCTTATCAGCAATTTCAGAATGGTGACATAAACCACTTACATTTACAGTACCGTCCAATTTAACAAAGACACCGAAATCAGTAGCCTTTCTAACAGTACCTTCGAATGTTTCACCAACTTCTAAATCTTCGAACTTCTTTAAGACATTTAATTCACCGTTAACTTCACTTTCCTTGAAGGTCATTAAGATTCTACCTTCTTCCTTACAAGAAGAGATTTTACCTAAGACAGATTGGTTTGGCTTAAAGTATTTTTTCCAGTCCTTCAAGTAGGAGTCAGATAAGTCAGAAATTCTGACCAATGCGTGGACTGATCTACCCAAAGCGACGTAAATACCGTTGTTAGCAACATTCTTAACAAAACCACGAACAACTTCACCTCTGGTTAAATCTTCAACGGAGTTGATAGTCTTATCCTTTGGTTGAGTTCTCAACGATACAGCAATCTTTTGAGCATCTGCGTCAATTTCTAAGACGGTAGCAGTGGTGAATTCATTAGCATGGAAGGTATGTTCCAATTTTTCGGAATAATCGTTTAAGGCGTCAGTAATGTAAGCAGATGCAACAACATTGTTACCTAATTCAACAAGAACAAAAGATTCCTTAACCTTAAGAACTCTGGCTGGGTATTTCTTACCAACCTTAACATCATTGAAAGCAGAAACAACATTCTTTCTACCATTTAATAACAAGGAGTTATGTTCAGCATCAATTTCCTTAACGGTAACTTGAATTGCACATCCAACTGGTAAGTTGTTTTCTAAATCGTCAAAGACAGAAAGATCTTCAGTTAATTCCATAAATGGAAGACGACCTCTGACAGATGGGGAGATTGAAGCCCATGCAAAACCTTCAGCAATGTTGTTAACATAAGCAGTCCACTTAGAGCCAACAGAAACTTGTGATAAGTTCAACAAGTCTTCGTGTTTCTTACCTAATAATGATAATTCTAAGATAATGTTTTTGTTATTCTTCTTGTGGGTGATTGGTAAGAATCTGTGATTTTTAGCGTCATGATAACCAATGATCTTAGCATCTAATTCTTGGCCACGATGGAATTGCGATAATGGTTGCTTCTTGTCTTTAATCTCATCCCATGATTTGAAACATTGAGTAATATCTACTCTACCTTGAAGATTATCAGCCAATTGAACGTTCAATTGAGTACCTTTAACAGATTTAACCATAACCTTTGTAGAGACACCTGGAATCAATTCATCGACGAATTTTTTGGATGAATCAATTGGATTAACAAGTTCAGACTTTTCACTGGTTTCTTCAGAAGCACCATTACTGTTGGTTTCCTTCAAGGATAACAAAAATCTTTTATTATCGTTATCGATACGGACAACGCGACAAGAAATAGATTGATATTTGTAGAACTTCTTATCAAGAGGAGTTTGATCATTTAATTTGTCAGTAGCGTACTTAGCTAAAACTAACCCAGTCAATCTACCTGCAAAGGAAATAAATAAACCCATGTTGGTAACAGACTTAACAAACCCATGTAATGTTTTATTGTCAAGCTCGATGTCCTTAAAGTGAGATGGGATACCAGAAGCAGTGGCAGCATCATCTAATAAAGATTGCTTAGCAGACAAGATAACTGTTCTAGCCTTTAAATCTCTTTCTAAGACTACTGCCTTCAACGAGGAACCAACACTTAAACCCTTAAATTTAACTCTATTTTGTTCGTAATTACCATCGGAAAGATGTCCAGTGAAGATGACACCTCTTAAGTTACTTTCGTCGTTCAATTCAACGATAATGGATTCATTAGTCTTTTCAACAATAGAAACCTCTACGATAGACTTACCTGGAGTCAATTCAGAGATTACCGATTTTTGAGCAGAAGACAATTCAGTAGATTGTCTTAATGTAACAAGAATTCTCTTTTGTTCTTCATCGATTCTTAAGACCTTAACATTTACAGTTTGTCCAATTTTAACGTAATCCTTAGCATCATTGACGAAAGTTTCAGAAATTTCGTTTTTTGGTAAAAATGCACTTAAGTTACCAAAGAAGGAAACAATACAACCACCATGAACAAATTTTTCTACGGTAGCAGGGGTCTTTAAACCTAATTTAGCATCTTCGAAGGTAGTTAAAATGTCACTGTCCTCAACATTAACTAAAGATTTCTTTAAAGTGACCATTAATTTCTTTCCAAACTTCTTGTAAACTCTACCTCTTACTTTACTTCCAATCTTAAATTTTCTTTCTGGGTAAACTAACTTAATATCAGACATTTGATTACCTGGAACAAAAGCTTCAATACTTTCAAAGATTTTAATTATTATACCACCAGCATCCGGTAAAACCTTTAAGATTTCACTACCAGGACACAATTCACCGACTGGGACATCATTCGCAGTTAAGTATTTAGTTCCAATTTGTTTAGGATCTAAGGTTAAGTTTAATAAACCTTCGACTGGGTTGAAACCAGTAACTCTTGCTTTATGTTTAGAACCAACGGTGTAATGACTTTCAAAGGTCTTCTTTTCAGATTCATCAACTTTAGAATTGTGAACTTGACCAAAGATAGTGGCAGAACCAACGTTTACGTATAAATAATTTGGATCAGAACCCTTAATTTCTACAGATTCAAAAATATGCCCAACTGGGAATGCATCTAAGGCTTCTGTAGCGATAGTGGAAACTGATGGTTCCAATGATATGATATGAGGTAATTGAGATAAGATTAATCTTTTAGTACCAGCCTTTAATAAGACACCGATGACTCTGACCTTGACGTTATTACCAATGGTAAATTTATGCTTAATAGAATTGAAATCATATAAATGATTTGATAAATGTCCTAAGTTAAGGGTGGCATCAACCAAACCAAATACTTTGGTAACGATACCGTTCTTAGTGACATCAGAAACTAATGCATCAACCATTATACCTGGCTGGATAGAGTCAATTGATGAAATGGTATTTACAATGGCCTTCTTAGAGGTAGGATTAGCAGGTCTTAAAGTGATAGTTCTCGAGTTGGCAGCTGGCTTGGAGACAATACTGGTAAGTATAACTGAACCAACGTTTAATTGTTCTCTCTGTTGATAGTTTGCTAATTCTTTGTTTGAAATAAAACCAGCTAAATCAGATCTACCAGTGTTTAAGATTAAACCATGATCTTCTACAGATTTAACTGAACATTGTAAAACATTACCAACTATCAAGTCTTCGGTTTCCAATGATGCATTGACTGATTCTGGTTCGATATTAAATTCAATTCTCTTTTTGTTATCCTTTCCTGAAGTTGGCTTGACTACCTTAGCCTTTAACCATTGACCAACGGCAAAGAGACTTTTCAATGAAGGCACTTCGATTTCTTCTTTGGTCTTAAGGGTAGCGGTGATAGTTTCACCATCTTCATCTTGTTTGTCTTCTTCATCTTCGTCTTCACTTTCTTCTTGTTGCTTTTCGAATTTTTCAATCTGTTGAATGAGTTCATCGGAAATGGCAGTCATTGGTACATAACCTACCAAGTTGTCACCAACAGCCAAAGTCAAATCAACCTTATTAATGGAAACAATTTCACCCAATACCAAGGTATCTGGAATCAAGTTTTTATAAGAGAAGTTTTCAATTTGAACAGATGACTTTTCTTCCTCATCAGCGGCAGAAGTTGCAGTCTTACCCTTCTTAGCAGTCTTTCTCAACTTCTTTGGTTGGTCTGATTTAGAACCAGATCTCTTGTTATTTGACCCAGCAGCAGCTTCGAAAAGGACATCACTGGTAGCTTCGTTAGAAATTTCTTTAACTTCAAGTGCACTCAAAGCAGTTGCACCACCTCTTGGAAATGCAACATCACTACTGACGATAGAAGAAGCAGGTCTAGAATCTGTTCTTTCACTAGACATTTTTTTCTATTACTTTATTATTTCACTTCGTTCTCGATATTCTTATATATAAGTTAATATATATAGTTTTTAATTGAATAATGAATGGTATTATTACAAATTATAGACTAATGTATCTATATCTTCATATATATACCTAATTGGAAATAAAAATAAAACAAAGTAAGTGTAATTCTATAGAGATGAGTAGTAAGAAATCACTGCAAAACTTTTTTTTTTCTTCCCTAGTAAAGGTTCATCGCATGTCGATGAGACTGAGATGGGGATACTGCATGTAAATAAAAAAAATAATATATTATCAGACCAACTAAATTTTTTTTTTTTATTATGTAAACTAACTACTGAATCGTTACACAAAATCATCATACATTCAAACTCCTATCATTATTTGCACCCGTTTTCTTTCTTTCTGTCATGATTAACATTGCATGTTCTTTGCCATATTTCCTTACAAGCTTTGAGTAGAATAGACCACAAGCATTGCATAAAGTTCTCTTTCCATCTGGTCCTCTTCTCCATTCTGGTGAGGAACTAGACTCACAATGATTGCACTTTAAATCCTCTGCAACTACGCTTAGTTCGCAATTCAATCCACCATTAGAGTTATCCATAGGGTTTTGAATCGCTTTAACCGACTTAGCACTGGCATGTAATCGTTTTGGATTGATATCAACATCGACAACCTCACCACTCGGTGACATGGTTAATCCTCTAATTGGAGCAGCAAGTTTGATAACCTTTCTCTTTTTGCCCTTTTTGATTTGGTAATCTTCAATTCTGCTAGGACTAGATTTATTCCGGAAATGTCCCTTAGAATTTGGAATAGGTGGCTTTGTCTTTTTCGCATACTCTTCTTTCCATGCCATTCTGATTTTGTCTAGCATACCAATATCTTCAATTGCTTGCTTTATATTGGTGGTAATAGATTCACATGGGATTGAGTTTGCCAAAGAAATTATATCAGATTTAGATATATATTTTGGCTTATCATCATCTCCAACCCCAGCTTCAATTAATCCTAGAGACTTTGATTTCTTTTTTGTCAAGTAATGGAACTGCTTATCAATGGTAGTCAAATCAAAATGTATTCTTCTTCTTAAATCAAGTATGTTCAATAAGCGATTGACAAACTCTGTAGTATTATAAGAATCTTCCGACTCGATTGATTCAGCAGCCGACAATGGCGTAGCAAAAACTCTTGGGTTTGGCAGTAGCAGTGGACTTGAAGTACCAATAATGTCAGAGCCTGAAGTCATGCTTATGGAGCTGCTAATTGATGCTTTAGGAAGATAATGATTGCTACGTGGAGACCTATGTGGTGGAAACACATATGGACGAGGTAGTGATTCGTAGCTATAATTTCTTGGGAACTGGAAGGATCTTGAAGGTGAAACTTGTTGATTAAAAGGGGATTTTTCCCCATTCAAATGTTTCGTCAATTCACTGAAAGATGGTAGTTGTTCATTACTGAACTGCAATGATTCACTCATGTTGGAATGGAAAGCACTAAGTAGTATGGAGAAGATAAATAGAATCCAAGTAAAAAAAGAAGAACAAATTAAAATAAATATCGAAGATTTTAGCCAATTTATATATTCAGATTACAATTTTTATTATGCTTCCAAATTCAAAATCGATCTAGATATTTTAAAATCTCCCGTTTACTGGGAGATAATCCTATTATGCTGCATATTTGTGTATGCTGTTAGTTCATGTAAGAATTTTTTCTCATTTCTCATTAAAGTAACTGGAGTACATTAATATGCCCTGCTTTTGTGGGTAGCCATGCATATCACAAAAAAATGGTTACCAATTAAGTTAGGGAGTAGATTAAAACTTATGCAAACATTGACCCACTTCTATTATAAGTCCGAATAATTTCCTTTAATATGTTATTTTCAAGAACTTCAAATATTTTTTTTCTTTTGTGCTCTACCTTTTAATGTAAACTTCCAATAATTTATTTCTTTTTGCGTCTAGACTTTGAACTGCTTGGTTTCTGCATTATGATTTGACCATCTCTTTCTTCTTCGGGTTTATCTTTAAATTTTTCTTGTGTTTCTAAAAAGAACATTAAATCTTTAACTTGTTCCCCAAGTTCCTCATTTTTAGATTCTAGGTCTTTCTTTGATTCAGATAAGAAATCTACTTTATCAGAGAGTCCCTCATTAAGTGATTTGGAATCAATTAATTCTCTTGAAAGTTTGGCTATCTTTTCATCTTTACTCTTAATCTTACTCTCAAGTTTGGGTATAACCGTTGTTGTTAATGTATTTAATTTGTCAGAAAGTTCTTCCACTTTCGTTTCAAGTAATGGCAAATTGGAACCTTTCCTAGAAATCCTCCCACTTCCTTCAAAATTATTGTTAAGGATGCCTTCATAGTATTCTCTTTGACTGGCCAATTGACTAATAAGAAGTTGGGAATATTCAAACCCAACTTCGTCAACCTTATCAAATGTACCATTATTATTGTTTCCATTATTATTAGCGAGCTTTGGATTATATATCGGTTGGGAACCAATCGGATTACTACCAAATCCTTCAAATATTCCAGGGCCAACCACATTATTACTACCATTTTTCTCGGGTAATTCTACCAACTTACCATCCGATTCATTTGCAATTAATCTATGAACATAGTTATCTCCCACATAATCCCAAACTCTCGAAGTTTCAAGGTCCATTGCAAAACAATGGCCAGTTTCAATAAAATGATTAAGCGAGTGTTGCAATGGAGCATATCTGTCGCATCCAAGATTCCCACAAATTAAACAAATCCAAAGATTTTCTGTTGCCGTACATTGGTTGCAATGGTCTGGATTCTCTGATATACTAGACCCCAACCCAATAGTAGTTGTAGGATTAGGATTATTATTACTAATACTATTCGGTACAATCGAAAATGGTGCTTGCAGCGTTGAAGATGATCTTCTGAATTCCAGTAATCTCCTAACACTACGTCTTACCTTTTGATTGGATACGTTAATCGAGTACCTACAAATTGGGCACGAGTCATCTTTCCATTTAGAAAGACACTGACAATGGAAAGTATGCTGACATGGAATAGTCAATAACCCAGTAACAGAAGAATCCATTCTTTCTAGGCATACAGGACATGTTGGCAATTCAACAAGTCTCTCAGATTCAATGTCATCTTGAATTCTTTGTTTTTCTCTAGTAGTAGTTGTAAATGGATCATGTAATAAGAAAGGGATAAGTGATTCTCTTCTCTTCTTATCTTCTTGTAGTCCATACAAGTCGTCTTCATCCTCAGTGTCTTCATCATCTTCACCATCCTCTACTCCGTTTTGATCACCTTCATCAATACTTATTGTTTTCACAAAGAGTGCATGGCAAGTTTCTGGTTCCATCGAATTAAATGGCTTACCGTTAAATACATGTTGAAATTCAGCAGCTTTGAGAATGTCATCAAACTTGATTAAGACAAGAAATCTATTTGGTTTTTCACTTTTCAAAATTCTTATGTGAGTGATATGCGCCATATTTTGACTTCCAAGGAACCCCAACAAATCAGTTGCAGTGAAGTATGTGGGGACTGCTGAAATACAAACCATAGTATCATCACCAGGAACTTGATAGCTGCTGAAAACCAATGGGCCACTGGTTGGGTCATCATCCTGCTGAAATTCTCTAAATAATCGTATAATACCTTCGCCAAGGTAACTTCCCTTTAAAGGTTCCGTACTTTGTACCATTGTTTTATTAATTGTAGACGGATTATTAAGATCAGTGTAAAATATTGAAGAGTTACGATAGTCAGATACTTTATTTGGAAATAATTCAATAACTATATGATAAATATCTGTTCCAAGCATTGATTGATGAACGAATGAATGAATGAGAAGCAGTTGTATAGGGGCTTATCGAGGGATTCATCAGTAAAAAGATCAAGATCTTTTAATCGTGCGCGCGCGCCGCCATTAAAGATCTGTCAAACTTGATGCAGTAGAATAGCAATAAATCAAGCTATGTAAAAAGAAGTTCTACATTTTTTCTGATTTCCTCACGTTTATATTAAGTTATATATAAGTTAATCCTTAAATTAGATTAGTTTGAACCAGAACCGGAACCGGAACCAGAACCAGAGCCTGGGTTTTGACCACCCATAAATTGGTTAGCCATGTTTTTCAACATTGGGTTATTCATTAATTCTGAAAAATCTGGTGCAGCACCACCTTCACCACCCATACCCATACTTTGAGCCATGTTCTTCATCATTGGATTGTTCATTAAACCAGCAAGTGCGTTTGGATCCGACATAAGTTTCTGAGCAGCTTGCATAACTTGTGGGTTATTCATCATTTCAGCAATATTTGGCATACCACCAGCACCACCAAACATACTGCTAAAATCTGGCATACCACCAGCAGCGGCACCAGCGCCAGCACCAGAACTGGCACCAGCACTTCTAGTAGAATCTTCAGTAAGTTGAGTCAGTGGCATACTTGATGCAAGATCTTCTTCAACTCTTCTCTTAGCAGTTTCGTAACCTCTAGTCATAGCATCAGACTTTGATTCACCTTCAATGTCTAAACCTTGCTTATAAGCTTCCATTGCACCCTTGGCATCACCTAAAGCGTACTTGGCTAAACCCAATCTTGAGTAAGACTTAGAGAATTTTGGGTTTAATTTAATGGCAGATTCAGCATCTAAAACAGCCTTGTCATGTTGACCAGCTTGAGAGTAAGCGGCAGCTCTGTTAGATAAGTAAACAACATTAGCTGGGTTTAACTTAATGGCTTCAGTGTACTTTTCGATAGCTTCTGGGAAGTCCTTGTTAGCCATGGCTCTGTTACCTTCGAGCTTTAATTTATCGGCATTTTCTTGATCTTCTGCTGAAGCTTCAACTGGAGCAGCAGCTACAGGGGTTTCGGTCTTGGTCGAAGCAGCACCTGATTCAGACTTTTGTGATAAAGCGGAAGTTATTAAGGTAGCTAAGTCCTTACCTTGAAACTTAGATGAAACTGATTCATCCTTGCTGACTTCAAAGGCGTCGGCGATACAATCAATGGCAACGTCCATTGATTCAGCGTAATCTTCAGCAATTATTTTGTCAGAGACTGACTTCTTTAAGTAGTCAATGATAGATAATGCAATATCCTTATTAGATACAGACATGTTTATGGATGGTATATTATTATTATTATTTCAATAGTAATACAGTTATGACATACATACAAAATACTACGTGCTATTTTCGCTCTATATATATATTTTTCCCAATTGGCGGCGAAATTGGAATGTCCATCTAGAATATTCTATACACTACCCCACACACCAATATTGACTCGCATACCATATCAATAAAGACATGAATACTACGAAGATTTATGATCTCAACCTGTGAATAAACCTTTCAAGTTCATATTTTCTTTGCTTCCTCTTTGTAACACTTACTTTTCCAAAAACTTTCAAACAGTTGTAAAGGAAGTCAGATTTATATTTCAAAAACGCACTAATTTCCGCTGCCAATGCCTCGTGCTCTAGTTTTATTTGAACATTTAAATTAAGTATGGTTTTAATAACTTCAGACTTGGTAGTTAAAAGTTTCTTATATTTTGTTTCTTTACTCTCAATTATCATTGAAAAATTAAAAAATGATGATATTGTATCTGTGTTGCTTGCATGATTATTGACATGATCACTGTTATCAAGACTGTTAGTCACATGACTATTTTCATACTTGGTAATCTCTCCATTTAATTCAACAATTTGTGAATGCAATTGTTTCCAAGTATTAAGTCGATCTATTGTTTTACTGACATTATCCGTTAGCTCACAAACAAACAAAAGTAAACATGTTGTAAATTGTAATAAGGTGCGGTACTCTGAGCCAACACCTTCTGCTTGGTTACCCTCTTCTTCGAACTTCTTTTTTGCAACCTTATTCCAATCTTTCAAAAATCCATCAAAAACCAATTTAAAATCACTCAACTTCCATTCCATTAAATTAATCATTTTATTAAACCTCAAAATTACTGATTTAAATTTCAATAAATCGTTCATTGAGAAATTTAAGAAAAATTCAATTTCTTGAATCTTACTACTGTTAAGTTTAACATCCCCAACCAGATTTTTCTCCATTTCATTAGATATTTTAATCGAAGTTATTAAATCTAACATCAGCTTTGACCTTTGGTTTATGTCAAATCTTTCCCATATATTTTCTTGTGAACTGTATTTTGGGTGATAGTTCAAACTAAGTAAGAAAATGTTTAAGCTTTCAATGAATCGGTTGACTTTAAACTTATTAAACATTGGGTAGACGGATATAGCAGTCAACGGTGGGAAGTTTTGGAAAAATTTATCTTTCAGTGGAAATATCGAATGTGGGTATTGAAGCTTTAAAAGATACATATTTTGAGATATATATTCCATTGAATGAGAATATTTCGTAAATGATTCATCATCATTTAGCTTCTTGAAAACAATTAACCAATCTTTACTTGCTTGATCAAACTTTGCATGAGTGCTAACAATTTTATGCTTAATTCCCTTTTCAAAAAAGGTATCAAAAAAGTATTTTGTCAATAATCTATCGATTTCTATGTTATCACCTTCAGATGAGGCACTCGTTCCTAATGCCCCACTACTGCCTGAATAATCAAATACGTTATAAAAGTGTACTGAATCTTCAATTTTAAAATCCACTCTTGAGTCCTTTAGTATCTCTATCAAGTTATCTATACGATTGTACTTCACGTATAGAGCTAAAGGTGTAAGACTTTTATTATTAAATTGATTAATATCAATATTTTTATCATCTGATAATAAGCCAGCTTTATCCAAATTTCTTTGAATAACATGAAGTAATGTGTTTCCAGTTCTATCTATATGTGCATCAAATGACCTAACACCCTTCTGAAGTGCAAATGATTTGGAGATCAACTCGGAGTATTTGGGATGATCATAGCATCTACAAAGACTGAACAAGGGTGTGTGTGACTGTGAATCCTTGAGCTCCCAATTAATCAATGGACCCAATTTATCGATCAACCCAACATTGTGATGTAAATAATGACCAATAGTTCTTCCCAATATATCCTGACAGTTAAAATATGCAATTTGTTCTTCTTTGCAAGTATTCAGCTCAATTATTTCTATCAAAAGATTCGTAATATCATCACATTCTTCTATTACTGAAGTCATGAGTAATGTTTGCTCAAATTGAATGTTTTTGTCGAATAATATGTCGTCAATACTAAACCAATTTGGATTATATTCTAGTAAGAGCTTAAAAACGTCATATTTTTTACCCTTAATTGATCGCATTAAACAACTTTCGCCGGTAATAGTTTTACTTCTTAAGAAATGATTTTCAGGAAGTTCATTTTCTTGGATATTGGAAAACAATTCCACAAGCCCATTAATATTACCCTCGTCAATAAGTTTCCAAAGAGCCAAATTTTCAGAGGACAACCTGACAAGATTTTTCTCATCTGCATTCTCATTCTCTCCTTCTAATATTGAATTATTTAAATGATATAACACAGCATCGAAGTTACTGAGAATATAATTCAAGTATCCTTCATCGGGGGTAGATCCAGTATAATTAAAATGCTTTACATAATATAAATGAGCTTCAAGGTTTTCCATTTTTGAATGTATAATGACCATCATGAATAATCCTATAAGAGTATCAGCATCAATTATAACATTATCGGTATATTCCTGAGACGATGGCTTAGTAAGGTACTCTATAGTTCTTATTAAGACCTTTGTTTTAGTTTGCAGATTAACTATGGATGAATCGTTTAACAATTTAAACTCTTCAATTGCCAATAATATTCGTTTATTTAATTCATTTACTTGCCATGGCTTTACCACCGAAATGTCCAATTGATTCAAAGTTAAATTTGATAAGGTATTATAATACAGTTTCGTACTAAATTGAAAAATTAATTGAGTCCATACTTTATCATATAAATTTAACTCAACATACTCGTGTATAAGTTTGTTAAAGTCCAATCCTGGATATGTTTTCAAGATATTATTTATAAGCTCAAAATTTACATCACTGTTTGGGGTATTAGAATCAACACAATCTTGTACAATTTTAAACAGATTTTCTAAAATTTGATTGAATTCAATTTGAATAGTTTCTAATTCATTTACCTTATTCGGTCTTAGTATTTGAAATTGATAATTATTGTGATGGAATAGATGATAAAATTTATCAGAAACTGCCTTAGATAACAATGGGAACGATCGAAGTAGTTTTTCAAATGTTATTGTATCTATTGAATGTGATTTAAACGTCTTACCGGAAGAAGCAATCGATGTATGCGAGGCATGTTCCGCAGGCATCACTTGCATGGGGATATTTGTTGATACAGTGGGATCAAAATAGCTTCCTATGGTGGGCTGGTCAATATACATCATCATGAAGTTAGCACCTCGGGGAAAGTACTTACATACAGAATAAAAGAAATCTATCTTCAAAACTTTGATCGTTAATGATTTCCCAAATCCCTTACCGGGGAATATCATCCCATTTTTAATTAAAATTTGTTTCCCATTCAATGTATTGTATATAACCAGCAACAATTTTGAAGATGAGCTAGGAGATTTTGTTGAGAATGGGTGACTTGTTTTCAATATATGGGATTTTATAAAATCTTCGCTTGTATAGCATAGATCTCTTAGTCTTGTCTTTGTGGATTGAAATTCAGAATTTGGATCATAGTGCGATTGAAGTAGTAACGCTGGGGGCACTAATATCGTATAATCATTATGATGTCTGGATAAAGTTTCTATTACTGGCTTGATGGCTGACTTATTTGGGGATGGATTGTTGAAGATCGAGTCAAGAAAAGGGTTTAATAAGTGTATACTCTTTGGATTCGCCGCAGCAGCATAAGTTTGTGGAGAAGTTGACGATTGTGGGACAGATGTCATACAAGGAGTAGTTGTATATATGTATAGACGGTGTGGGTGGAGGATTAGTCTTCTTCTTCTTCTTCTTCGTCTCTTCCTACTTCTTAAGCTGGCTTCTTTAACTTGTGATAATGTTTCCTCCTAGATTTTAGTAGAATTTAATTAACAGCAAGTGAGAGAGTGAGTGAGTTTCAAGGGCAATAGTATTTTTTTTTATTTTTCTGATAAATTTATTTTGAGCTATACTTAGAAGATATACAATGTGTTTTTTTTAATGGGGGAAATCCTGCATATAATCATTAAATTGGTGAATATCAAAAGGTTAAAAAATTAATTTAGTATAAAAAACGGGCGTGTGGCGTAGTTGGTAGCGCGCTTGCCTTGCAAGCAAGAGGTCACCGGTTCGATTCCGGTCTCGTCCATTTCTTTTTTTTATACCTTCTCTCTGTATGTTTTGGAAGGTGCTGCTAAAATATTGTTCATTCTGTTTTCCTTTTCCTATTCTTATTTTTATTTTTAATCTTTTTTTGTCTTTATTGATTAGGCGTTTTTGTTTTTTTGTATTTTTTAATTACTCCACAGAATTAAGCAATGCCGTTAGGGAATAGCGATAATATGACTTTTTTTTTGATCCATAACGTCATTGGATCCGATTTCCCCATCATCTTCAATATTTTCGATCTTGCTTGCAGGTACATCTTTCAACGGCTGCGGCCAACAATTGCGCGCTCCAAACTATACCAATAGAATGGGTTTCATGGTAAACAGCAATCGCAATCATACCCTTCAATATAAGGTTTTCACAATAAGAATTTGTTCTCCACCAAAGATCATTGCTCATAATAACCCCTTCATTCATTTTCTTTTTTGAAACCACAAATTCTTCTGCCAGACTTGTAAAATAAAGTTCTAGAACTTGTATGTAATATGTGGTGGTGGTATGTACTGTACTCATCTTGATTCCAGACATCTTTTCTCTTTAATTTTTATTACCGATAGGTAGGCTTTTGAAAAACTCACAGCCTTCATTGCTTAATAAGCAGAGTGTCTTGTTGACTTTATTTCTTTTCATAGTAAGCGGTATAGCTCATATCGGGACCTTATCCGGTGAAAGCAATTGTATTGAACTTGTTATACTTACTTGTTCGTTTTTTCTAGCTCTGCTATTTTTCTAACCGTGGGAGAGCAAAAAGCTCTAGGCGATTGTCTTTGTTGGATGGGCGCCAGTGGAGTGTCTTGCTGATATCATTCTTAAGGCGAGTACCGCTCCGCTAGGGCCCCTATCCGGGGAGGACAATTGCATTGAGCATTATCTCCCCTGCAAAGAGAGCTGCATTTCATAACTTGGAGTATTCTACTATTCTGATAAAATAAGGGCCTTTGTAGAGTGGAGCTTGATTTCAATAATGAAGAACAACCTTAAATGGAAATTGCACCCAAAACGCAAAAAAAAAGAGAAGAAGGAATACCTAATCACGTCATCATTAACTTAAAAGCCACCAACGTAATAAATAATATACTTCACAGACACTGGTGCAATGAAACACTGTGTCCAGAATTAATACTGGACTTGGGGAACAAGGCTACAATGTGTTTTCGCTACGCTTAGTCAGAACAAGGCTGAATTTAGTAAGAAGATTTTATAGATAATGTAGTGTGTAGAAAGAGCGGAAAAAGAAATTGTTATTTTGCTACTGCTAAGAAAATTTCAGCCATCACCAAAAGTACAGTTGATGGTATTTCTTGGCTAGGGTTGAATAGTCTTCCCCAGCAATCTGACACCTTATCGGGCGGAGCAATAATACCACTATCTTACTTGGATCGCTACCACTTACTCAGAATACCAACATAACAACGTATGCCAGTGTAAAGTTAGTCCTGCTGCTGTCGCTGTAGCTACCGATGCCGCTAGCTGATCACAATTTATTTTTTCCGGACTGATCCACACCTGCCAAATCCCCCGGCTTATTGTTTCCGAATCTACCTTAATCTCAATGACCAAAAGGCTAAAATATAAAAAAAAGAAATAGCTCCGGCCATCCCAAATAATTTGACCTCGAACTTACTGATCTGTGGGAAATAAATAGAACTCAGTCCCCCACTAATCATAAACCTCTTATGTCCTCCCACATTCTCCCCCCAACAAAGCCCTTATTTTAAAAATAAAGGTCGCAGTCAAGTTTATTTTTATTTTTGGTCCTCCACTATTTGTATCCTTATCCCCCTATCTTTTGTGGCTCCCACCTTCAATTTGGTACGGACAACCGACTCACACTTAAATATATATTTTCGTTATCGACGTCATAGAAGAGATCAAAAATAGTTTTTTTTTTCATTTATCAGCAGCGAAAGAAAGTGCACACAAAAAAAAGGGAAAAAAGAAAAAAAATTGAAAATACAGGGGCCAAGTCAAGAAAGACTTAAACTAAAAGCTCAAAAATTTAATTTATCAAAAGTAATAATTGATTCTTTCTAATCTTGACAACCCTCCTTCTATTCCACTCATTTGGTAGGCTTTTATTATTGTTGTTCATCATGCCGTTTAGCATTCCGAAACCTTCCTTTCTTAGAAGGACGTCGTCTTCTAACTCCGTTTCATCCTCGTCTAAAAAAAAGAAGACATTCACCCTACCACCACCACAGCCACTGGCAATGGCAATGGCCCAGAAACTGGCCAAGCCTGCTCCTTTAAAATTACATCATCCGAAGCAACGTTCTACTAATACCACTGAATCTGCCAAACCTCATCCTTCTACTCCTCCCATTGATAATCCTGATACATTATCGTCACCAGTTCAAAAGCCTATAGCCCGTGCATCAACTTTAAATTCAATTAGCGATTTATCAGTTACTCCGCCTCCCGGTATAATGAGTAACAACAACAACTACAACAACAATGGTGGCATACCTTCTTCACCAAGGACAAGGCAGTTGTCAGATAGAGCAAGAGCAGCTCCATCGTCACTTGTGCGTCAGCTGAGAAGTTACTCGCATTCAATTTCTTCATTCACATATGATTCAACTGACCAATCGGTAAATAAAACTAAAACTATAACTCCTAGTAATAGTGGAAGATTTACCGTATCGGGTCAAGAATTATTACAGCAAAACAAAGCGGTATTGAGTAGTTTACCTCCACAATTAGCCCCAGTGGTAACCCTCATCAATGCTCAAAAACTTCGTACTTATGCAATTGGAACATTTCAAGTTCCAGGTATTGATGAATTCAATAACAGAGTTTGGATTGAAGTTGAAGGTAAGTTAACCGGTAATGAATTGGCAATCTGGAGACCTTCAGAAGAAGCATTCCTTGTAGATACAGCAGATGAATTTAAGCCAAGATATATTAATCTTACTGATGTAAAATTAGAATGGGGGAACAGTAAAGTTCAAGATTACGATTTGAAAATTTCTCAAACTTTTAAAGAATCATTTTTGATTAAATTTAATGATCCACAAGATTTATATATTTGGTCAGCAGCTATATGTCTTTCGAATTTTGAATTTACTTCATTAAATGAAGCATTCACAGCTGTTATTCTTTCATTAAAGGGTAAGGAATTATCTGATATTCACATTCTCTTATCGAAACAAAAAAGATTTCCTAAAAGTGAATGGTGTAACATTAGAATTCCACAAATTTCTTCAAAATGGATTAAAGTTTTTGTTTGCATTATACCACTGGATGGTAAGAAAAAGAATGGTAGAATTGAAATGTATTTAAATGATAAGATGAATAAGAAGAATTTAATTCTTTATGTTAACAGATTGCATGATATTTATAATGTTTACCCTGAACAACCCAATATGATTGATTTAAATGCAATTATGAAGTTGGATGGTGAAGTTTATATAAATAAGAGTTATGAGCCACTTTTTGAACATGATCAACTGTGGACAACTACTCTTAGTCAACCACCAAGTCGCGCATCTTCCTTTGCATTTAAGTCACATTCAAGATCTGGTTCACAATCCTCAATAGGTTCAAATCATAATGGTAACACAATGAGAACTCTTTCTCATACTTCTACAAATTCATTTTTCACAAATGCTCCTTCACCAACTAAGGAAAGTTTCCAAATACATTCAAACTCTCCAATAACTACAAATTCTAATTCAGGATTATCTGCAAATTTCTTTAAAAAGGAAGCTCAACTGTTTGCTATTACCAATTGCCTTTACCTTATGCCAGTACAACATCCAGGGGTTCCAGTTATTGAAACCATGATTAGAAATTTTATTGAAATTATAGATGCATTCAAATTATATGGTAGACCAGAACATTTGGCATCTGATAAATTTGATACCAAGAGTATGTTATTTGGTTTACCCTCATTACCTCGTTACAAGTATTTATCAATGTCTGAAGCGGTTGAAATTGTTAAGAAATCTCATAAATTAGCAATTAAAGAAAATTGGGAAGGTTATGATTGGAGATATTTATTTAAGACTTCAATTAATAAGAAGCAAAAGGATACTGGATTTAAAGGTCATGGTGATATTTTAAGATTATACAAGACATTTGATTCATTACAACTTGAAGATTATGATTATGGAGTTGGCGATGGATTTGGGAATTCACCAAAGTTGAATTTAACAGGAAGTAAACCACCATCAAGAGATCTGTTAATTGATTTATATAATCCAGATGATGGAACTGAAACTATTCTGCTGCCATCGGATGAATTTTCAAATCAATTAGATAGTGCATTCAATTCGATTGACAATTCTCGTACAAATTCTGGACTTGCTGAATCAACATCGGATTTCAACGAATTTGGAGCACAATTAAGAGCAGCAGCAGCTAAAGTTACATCATCAGATCATCCATATTATAACATTGTTTCTGGACAAGCCATTAATAATGAATTTGCCAATCCAATAAGTTCAAGTCCATTATCATCAAGTCCATTTCATTCATCACCTCTTCGTCCTAAGGTTTAAAACATACTATGATTGATTTTATTTATATTTGTAAATAGAAATTTACTTTAAATATTAGATGTAAATATAGAGAGGGTTTAAAACAAAGACGAAATGTAGTTACGTACTCCATATAAAAAAAGAATATAGCACATGTTGGAGTTGGAAAAAAGAAGAACATTTTTACCATCGTCGGCAACCATTTTGCCATTAATATATTAAAGAATTTAGAAAAGTGAAAATTATAAGTTGAAAAGAATATTAAAATGAGAAGGTTAGAAAATATGGGTCAATTATCTTGAAATGATAAGATTCAATTTACCAGATTAGGAATTGCCTTATGAGTTAATTATATTATATGTTGTCAAATGGTCACCATCATGGAGATTAGCGCATAATTTGAATTTATCCATACGATTTTAGCCAGCTCTGGGGTAGCGTTAACAACCGATTGCATGAGAGCACCATCACCAAATGCTAGCAGCGGGAAGACGTAGAAAAAATAAAAATAAAAATAAAAATGAAAAAATAAAAATGAATATTAAAAAAAAAGATTGACTTGTTAAAGTAGCCAAATCTGAAAGAAGACAGAAGGAAAACAGAAAGTCAATGGAAGAAAGAAACTTTCAAGGAAAATGAAATGGTTGTAGTACTTTTGGTTTGAAGGCTAAGGCTTGTTTAATTGCGAAACTCGGTGTACAATTGTCTTGCTGTTGGGAAATTCCAAACAGCCGACTCCTCGAAGAATGGAATATAGAGTTAGATTTAACAATTAGATCACCGATTCGGTAATGAATCTTCTTGTTAGAATATCCTGAGATAACAGTGGGGTGGGCGGTTAGAAGCATACTTCGTCTTACGTACACGTCTTTACATTAAGAGATTATATTGTTACGTGTATGTAAACAATCCTAATTAAGGTGATGGTTGTTGTTGTTGTTTTTCCTATTTTTCACGCGTGCGGTTTTAAGGGAGTATCAGAAAATAAATACTACAACAACAGATACCAAGTTGAGAACAAGGGATGAATTGAAGAGGGCAAAGCTTTTACATGAATAGTGCTGGAGTAAGACTAAGTATTTCTTTTGTGAGCAGTTCTGAGAAATTGGCTTTAATTTGATATAAATATCTAGTAATTGATTTGCAATTTAGCTTAGTCTTGGCCATTGCAAAGGTTGCAAAATATACCGGCCGAGTATCAATTACTCGCATAGACTTGCTGGCGTGGTGTGGGCGCGCCGCCAGTCGCGAGCGCGGGCATGAAGGGCGCGGGCGCGTGTCGCGAGAATTAAGTATGGTTAACCATTAAGCAGTGACAAACAAAATAGCAAAAAAAAAAAAAAAAAAAAAGAAAAAGACAGAAAAATAACAAAACAACCAACGCCGTTTCGAAAGTACCAATTGACTTTGTATATAAAGACGACCATCCCCCTTAGGTTTCTTCTCTCAGATTTAAAGTTTCTTCTTGTTTTTTGTTCTTTACGATAGTTTCTTCTTTTCGTTTTTTACTTTTAAAATATATACTCACATACACTAATGTCTACTGAAACTCCAACTAAAGGCTTAACCGGTAAGATCTCATCTCTTGATATGTCAACTGTTAAGGGTAAGTCTCTTACTGATAAATTAGCTGCTGAAGCCCAAGAAAAGGATCAATCCCAAACTGATATCTTAGCCTCAAAGGCAACCATCCTCTCTACCACTAGTTCCACCAAGTCTACTACTTCTGAAGAAGATGATGCTGAACACCAAAATTTCTTGAACCAACACAAGGCTCACCGTCATGGCTTAAAGGAACTTGAAAAGGATGAACCATTATTAAAGGAAAACACCAAGCGTTTTGTTCTTTTCCCAATTAAGTACCACGAAATCTGGCAAATGTACAAGAAGGCTGAAGCTTCCTTCTGGACTGCTGAAGAAATTGATCTTGGAAAGGATGTTGTTGATTGGCAAAATAAGTTAAACGATAATGAAAGATTTTTCATTTCAAGAATCCTTGCATTCTTTGCTGCATCTGATGGTATTGTTAACGAAAACTTGGTTGAAAACTTTTCGGCTGAAGTTCAAATTCCAGAAGCTAAGTGTTTCTACGGTTTCCAAATTATGATGGAAAACATTCACTCGGAAACTTACTCCTTATTAATTGATACTTATATCAAGGATCCAACTGAAGCTGATTACCTCTTCAATGCTATTGATAACATTCCATGTATCAGAAAGAAGGCTGATTGGGCTTTAAGATGGATCTCTGATGACGATGCCCTTTTCGGTGAAAGATTAGTTGCCTTTGCTGCTGTTGAAGGTATTTTCTTCTCTGGTTCATTTGCTTCTATTTTCTGGTTAAAGAAGAGAGGTTTAATGCCTGGTTTAACATTCTCCAACGAATTAATCTGTAGAGATGAAGGTTTACACACTGATTTTGCTTGTCTTTTATTCTCACACTTACAAAACAGACCATCGAACGAAATTGTCCAAAGAATTATTACTGAAGCTGTTACTATTGAAAAGGAATTCTTCACCGATGCTTTACCAGTTTCATTATTAGGTATGAACAAGAGCTTAATGTGTCAATATGTTGAATTCTGTGCTGATAGATTATTAGTTGCATTAGGTTCTCCAAAGGTTTACAACGTTACCAACCCATTCGATTTCATGGAAAATATTTCTCTTGCTGGTAAGACTAATTTCTTTGAAAAGAGAGTTTCTGATTATCAAAAGGCTGGTGTTATGGCTCAAGCTAAGGACTCAAAGTCTTCTGAATCAAACTTCTCATTCGATGAAGATTTCTAAATGAAGTCATTAAAATGAGTGGAGTAAATGAAAAGAAAATTGAATTAATTAATCGGTTGTTGACCATCATCATATTGCATATTATTACTGTTTGTCCTTTTGTTTTTTAGACGTTTTTTTTGTTTGCAATCTTAATTTTATTCCTCTCTATGTATACTAGTTTTAAAACAAAAAAAATAAAGGAGGAAAATATTAAAATAACCATGTAGTGTTTAAAACTCGATGCAGTTTGATATTTGAAAGAATTTCTATTATCTATTTTTCAAATATTGCTTTATATTGTATTGTTTCTATATGCTATGTGAATATGCTATTTAATTATAAGGTTTCCAAGGGAATCATAAACTTCTTCCAAAGAGTCATCATCAACTTCTTCGACTTCTTCTTCTTCATCCTTATCCTCATCATCTTCAGCTCCATCTTCCTCTATTTCATTTCCTAATGAATCATACTTTTTCTTTGGTATTATGTTTCCGAGATTATCATATTCCACATCTCCATCCTCATCTCCATCTTCGTCTTCCTCATCATCATCATCATCCTCACTTTCTTCTTCTCTATTTACATTTCCCATCATCCATACATCTTCCGATTGTCCCTTTAACTTTCTTTCTTTGGTTTCTTGTTCAATCTTTTCCAACCATTCTTCTTGTGCTTTTTGCACAGAATCTGAATCAGTACATTTTTGATAGACTTCAATCAATTCTTTATTGATCTTTAAAAATGAAGGTCCCCAGGAAAAATTCTCAAGTAATTCAGCTGCCCAATCTAAATGACCAACAATTGCAAAACATGCTGCTAAAGCTTCAACACAATTTAATTTCCAAGGTCTACCATAGTTAACTGGGTTTGCGGCAACAAGGTAAGGTAATAATCTTTCATGTTTACCTCCAATCTTATTAAATGGTACTTCATCTAATCTTGCCCATGAACATTCTACAACAGCTGATCCATTTCCTTCAACAATTTCTAAATCATCAGGACAAACTACACCTTTACCATTTGGTGAGACGACGACTCCAGAGAATTTTTGACCGATTCTTAAATTTTTAATAAGTCCAAGTCTTTCTAACTTCTTACCTGAACATCTTTTTGGATCACAATGTTCAAAATCCCACATTGCTAATTTAACTGGGAATGTACGTTGGCTCTCCGATGTTGGACCAGTTTGAGCTCCTGCTTCTTGTCTACCCTTTCTGACACTGTGATGTTTTGATTTATGTCCATTTGAAGTACGGGATGTCGTACGTGGACGATCTTCCGAAACCTTATTCTTCCCCTTACCCATAGTATACTATCTATTAAAACGGTAAATGTGTCTTGTTCGATACACAAAAAAAAAATTAATTAACGATTTTTGAAATTTCGTTGATATACACTTATGAGAAGAGATCCTGCAGATAGTATATTTCCCCATGATAGTGAAATATATAGAAACGCTTATATAATATAATGCCACCACAATTAATGATCCATCAAACTTCATATGATTCATTCTTTATCATTTAAGGAGTCTGAAAGTTCAAGGTTGCCATCGCTTTATCTTTCCAAATGTCAACATTACAGTAACACTCATCCGTTGTTCTCCTACTTCTGTGGGATGTACTGTGTACAGACGACTTTAGTCCTACTAAAAGATAAGGATAGTGAACAGGTATTGATAAGTTTATTAGAATATCTTGAAAAATTAAAATCGGGAAAGGCTATGGCATCCTTAAGCACATCCTTGAAGCTTAGATTAGAATTTTCTCGTCAGTTGGATAAGAAATATCAGCAATTAACATCAATAGTTCGTCTGGTAAAGGACACTGCTGTAAATTTTGAACAGTTTGTCGAGTTGTTGTTCGAGTTGGCTTTTTTGTATGGCGTACTAAGAGGGTTGTACCCAGAGTCTGAGTTTACACTGGAAGAAGAAATAGCAGAGTTAGAAAAGGATTGTAGTGATTTAGATATTGAGTATAGAATTCACTATTGTAAGACCCAGGCTTCAACTGTGGTGAGTTTGTTGAAGCAGGGTCAAAATCCGAACGACTACATGGACCAATTAAGATTAATTCCAACCAGTAGAGATGAAGGCTATGGTGACGAAATAAGTAAAGAACAAATAGATGATATGTTGAAGCAGGTTATGGAAATGCCCGATGATGCATTCGAAAAAGAAGAAAAAGAAGAAGAAGAAGATGAAGAAGAAGAATTAGAAGAAGAAGAAGTAGAAGAAGAAGAAGTAGAAGAAAATGATGAAGATGATGAAGAGGACGAAGAAGAAGAAGTTGGTAAAGATGACGGAAAACGGAAACAGGTGAAGGGCAAATTTGACAAACAAGTATTGAAAAAGAGTGCGTTTGACTTGCCCTCGGTACCTGTAGAAAAAGCTTCTACAAGTGAAATAGCAGAAGAAAAGAAAAATGTTAACCATATTGATATCCCTGATATTAAGCCAAAAACACACGTACCAGATAAAAGCATTCCGGTTTATCATACAAAAAAACACGCAGATTACAGTATGAAAGAAATTCAAACAATTATAGAAAATGAAAATTATCTTGATTTGGCACAGAAAGAAGCAAAACATGCAGTATCTGCTCTCAATTATGAAGATTGTGACACAGCTCTTGTCAAATTAGAAGAAGCAATTCGGTTAATTCTGGAGTTTAAGACCCGAAACAATTGATTTCGTTGAATACACTGCACATATATATATAAGCAGATGTCTTGACAAATAAGTATCTACTTAAAACTCTACTTTTTTATCCATATTCTAAAATATATAGACAATGAACAAAACAATCTTGGAAACTGTCGGATTATTTTGTTCAGACTAATCTGTTGGTAATATAAATGCAACCGATTTTGCACATCGGGTATATGCACACCCCCTCGTATTTCTCCACTATTCGTATAAAGAAAGGAGAATGTAATACACTGACAAACGATTATCTTTGTACTCAAAAATTGATACCTGTGTTTTGTTTTGATGTTATTTGATTCCTTAAAAGAACCTCCCAATTTCAATGACGATCCCCACTTTCATTTTATTGTGACGGAATTATTCACTAAATTAGAACTTGTTAATCATGATAATATAGGGGAATTTCAATCTATGACTTCAAAGAAACGTCATATAGTGGAAGAGTTCATTAAAAATTGGAAGCACTACGTTGGTTCGAATATATACCCAGCAGTAAGGCTAATATTTCCGGCCAAAGACGGTAGACTATATTTCTTAAAAGACGTTGCGTTTGCGAGACTTATAACGAAGATGCTTAAGATCCCTAAGAATTCAATCGACTACAAACGAGTTAACGACTGGAAGAAAAATTACCATGATTATAAGAAATTAAACAGTGACAAGAAGAGGCTAAGAACCTTACCTGTGATTTTGGCTCAACAGGTGTCAGAAAGAAGACTTGTCGAACCAAAGGGAGACCAGGTTTCGATTCAAGAAGTTAATGAAATCTTGGACAAATTAGCAAGCGCTGAAATTGATACCCTGGAGCAACAAATAGAATTGTTGGAACCATTTATTGGCAAATTGAGTACTGAAGAAGTAAGATGGTTCTTCCAAATTATTCTTAAAGATTCCATGATTGCCCCAATGGAGGGATATTTCTATTATAGCTGGCACCCTGATGCGATTGATTTTAGTCATGTTGTTAACAATTTAAGAGTTGTATTCTGGAGGCTCACAGATGTAACAGAGAGGTTACTGAAAAAAGAATTAAATGTATATCCAATGTACCCATTCCTACCACAACTAGCAGAAAAACCCAAAATATCATACGAGGACTTGGCCGCTAAAATGGAGAATGAGTTTTACATTGAAGAGAAAATAGATGGTGATAGGATGGTTATTCATATGACTCGTAATCCTGAAGATAAGAATGATATGCATTTTAAATACTATACTCGAAGATGTAAGGATTATAGTATACTCTATGGTACAGACTTGTCGTATGGGTCAAGTAAGCATTTAAGAAACGCATTTGATGACAGGGTCAACAGTATAATATTAGACGGTGAGATGGTTGCTTGGGATTACAGAAGAAATGTCATATTACCATTTGGTACATTGAAAGCGAGTGCCGTACAGGAAGCAGTCCGCCAGTTTACGAAAGAAGACGCTTTTGCAGAACAATCGGCGTGGCCATTCTTCATAATTTATGACATCTTATACCTTAACGGCACACACCTCACTGGTATCCCTTTGAAGAGGAGACGGAGTATACTCCGAGATATAATCAATAATATACCTCATAGGTTTGAAGTATTAGATTCACCAATTGGTCACACGGCACAGGATATTGAAGATGCAATGAGAAAAGCAGTTCTGGAAAGAAGTGAGGGGTTGATGATCAAGAATGTAAAGCTGAAGTATAAAGTTGCAAAGAGAGATAATTGTTGGGTTAAGATTAAACCAGAGTACCTTGAGCAGTTTGGTGAAAATTTAGACTTATGTGTCATCGGTGTGATTAAGGGTGTTAAAAATGCATTTATGTGTGCGTTGAGAGATGATAGTAGCGAGTCCCTCACTATAGAAGAGGTAGATCCGGAAGAAAGAAATAAATATGGGATTTACAAATCCTTCTGTACGGTAGCGAATGGATTCTCGGATAGTGAATATGATGAAATTCTTAGACTCACTGAAGGAAAATGGCGCTCCTTTAAAGACGAGAAACCACCGAATGACAGAATTGAATTTGGGTCCAAGAAACCAGATCTGTGGATACTTCCGGAGGATTCTTTGGTGCTTGAAATAAAGGCTAGATCTATAGATAGCGAGCCACTGGGAACATATGCAGTTGGAACTACTTTACATAATCTATATTGTAGAAAGCTTCGTGAGGATAAGTCGTACATTGATTGTATTACTGTAACACAATATAAGGAGATTAAAGAACTGCATTCAAAGAATGCTGATAGAGCTCAGAAGGTCATAAAGAGTGGAAAGAAATTTGATAGAAAAGCTGCATTAAAACTGAGACTTTTTGGTGCAATAAATGTCAAAGTTGAATCAACTTTATTTGCAGGTTACACATTTATTGTTCTTTCAGACAAGTTAGATAAGCAGACGGGTGACAATATTTCTGTTTTTAAAATTCAAGAGTTGATCAAAAAATATGGCGGTACCATAAGTCTTGAAGTAAAGATGACAAAAGTATTTGAGGAAAGGTTTGTATGTCTTAGTGAAAAATTGACATTGAAGACAAAGAACATCTTAGAAAGTGGGCTTGATCTTATAAAGCCCGATTGGATATTCCAATGCATTAGATACAAATCAGTATTGCCAATTGAACCTTCCCTAATTTTTAAAAGCAAAAATGCAACTTTCGTGAACGAATGTAAGAGGAAACGATTAGACGAATTTGGTGATAGCTATGTCTTACATGTTGAAGAGCCAATTCTTGATTTATCAAAGAAAATTCTCGTCCCAAAATTAGAAGTGGATATAAAACAAGCAAACAATTACCATCTTGGAATGTTAAACATCTTGAAGCTGGATCTTAAACTAGTTGGAATTGAGAGTACGCCTATTGTTTATTTATTTGCGGAGGTGTTCTTTTACGTGGTTTACCTAGATTCTTCTCCAAAATGGGAATTAGAAGGATTTACAAGAAAAGTAGGTAGATACAGCGGAAATATCACGACAGATTTAAAACAAGCATCATTCATTGTATTTCTTGACTACGACAAGTATGACTTAAATAAGGATCAAGAGATGCTAAGGAAAGCGAAGAAATTATCAGTAGAGGTTGCGAATAACTGGTCGGTTGAAATGAAAATTCCATATATGGTAAACGAAAATTTTGTGGATGACAGTATAAAAAATAGGGTCTTAGTAGATCCACAGGATTACAAAATTTAGGGGAACCTAAACCCTAATAAAATTAAACGACACAATAAAAAACTTTTTAATATTGCTTGAATAAAAATATTCTTCGATTATGGAAATTTTCGACGGTGAGCAGAACCGGTGCACCGGTTGTAATCAACCACGCGAAAAATCATATTTTTACAACAACATGCATAGAAGACAGGAAACAAGTGTTGCTAAATATTACGGGAACCCGATTAAAGTTTAAATCAGTAGACAGCAAGCAACGAAGTTGATATGATCAGAGACACATAGCAACTCGCAGATAGGCGAGATGGTGGATATGTTTACATATTCAGTATAAATACAATTGGGACTGCTTTTATTTTTTAGGTTGATCCTCCTTTCATTAAACGCAAAGAACAAAAAATATAAAAATTTTCGTTAGCTTGGGTGTATTGGGGTGATCTGAAATTTTCCGAAGCACGCAAATCCTTATCTATTGTTAAAGAATTGGTTTTAACTAGTTACTATCCATTTACTGGTAACAACAAAACGTGTTTTGTATATATATATATAAACATATATTCAGATCATAAGTTTGAATTTTGTTTCTCTGTTTGATTTAGTACTAAGGATTTTATCATGTCCCTTACTACTCATCATAGAGTAACATTAAGTTTGGCGTGGGCTACTTTCATAGCATGTTTAAGCACATTTCAGTTTGGATTCCATTTAGCTGAATTGAATGCGCCCGAAGCTTTACTTTCCTGTAATTTCCACAGACTGGGGCCCTTACCGTCATACGAAGACACATTGTGGAGTCTGTATGGCCTCAAACAATGTCTTTCAATGGGTGATTCAGGAATTGCTGGTGTGACTACTATGTTCGCCGTGGGTGGGTTTGTTTCTTCTGTCATGATTGGTTCAACAAAAATTGTGTCGACATTTGGTAGAAGACAAGTGAGTATGACGAATTCACTTTTGTTTTGTTCAGGTTCATTGCTTATGGCATTTTCCAATTCATTTTGGATGTTGTGCATTGGTAGATTTATTGTTGGTTTAGCTGGTGGTTCATCTATGGTTGTTTCTCCAATTTTAATCAACGAGTTAACTCCAATTAATCATAGAGGTGTTTTAGGTGCTATTTTACAATTAGCCGTGTCAGTTGGTATCCTTGTTGCACAAGTTGTAGGTTATTTTTGGTCAAATGATCAACAATGGAGAAACATTTTCACCTTCTCAGCTGGTATTGGTCTTTTCCAATTTTGCGTATTGTTCACTACTATCGAATCACCAAAATGGCTCATCATTAATAGAGGTGATATCCATAACGCTAGAAAGATTCTTAAGGATCTTAGAACTGATCATGGCGCTGCCCAACACGAAATTAACCATTGGAGAAGACTTTCGGTTAAAATTCCAAATTCATCATTGAAAAATGAAACGTCGGCTTTACTCGATGAACCAGTTAACTCATCTTCTACTTCAACATCATCTAGCACTCCTGATTTAGATCATATTCCATTGACTAGGCAAGTTTCTCGTAGAGGATCTATCGATCCATCACATATAACTATTGGAGAATATATTTTTTCGAAGAAATTTGCTAGGGAAAGGCTTGCTATATTTGGTGTTATGTCAGGTCAACAGTTATGTGGTATTAATGCTATTACTTTCTATGGGGTTCGTGTTTTAAAGGATATCGTTCCCAAAGGTACAAGTGTATTGGCATTAACATGTTCCTTATCTGTATGTAATGTTTTCTTTGCATTGTTGGCCTCGCCTTTCACTGATAAGTTTGGCAGAAAGACTTTGTTAATTTCTTCAGTTGGAATTATGGCAGTTTCTTCAGCAATTATATCATTTGGGTTAACACATTCAATGGATTATCTTACAGCTGGTGGCTGTTTCTTATTCAATGTTGGGTACTCATTTGGTTTAGCTCCACTTCCATTTTTAATGGTTCCCGAATTAGCAAGTCATGAATCACTAAGTGCTGCTCAATCTGTTGGATCTGCACTTAATTGGGCGTCTAATGTAACTATAGCGTTTAGTTTCCCAATTATCCAAGAGTTGGTCGGTGGCTATATATTTTATGGATTTTTCATCATTCAAATCACTTACATTATGATCTTTTTGAAATATTTACCAGAAACTAGGGGTTATGCCAGCTCTGAAGAAGTATGGAGAAATTTTAAAAAATAAATAAAATAGAGATCTAATGTGCGTTTGTTTAAAGATTACGCAGAGGCTATAAAGTATACATTAATTTACATATATAGATAATAGTACAAATATATAAGCTCAGTATTTTTTAGTACATTCAATGTGTATATGTTTACATTGCTCAACGTCTTTTTGTACGACAGTATATTTAATTGAACTGAGATATATTTATGCTGAATTGGGCATGTATATATTTAAAATGAAATGGGAAAGGTTCAATATGACTTAATATCAAATCTATTTTTGTACTATAGAGATTAGGTTAATTAAAGTCAATGTAAAAGAAAGAGATGGGCAAATGGATTAAAGTAAAGGAACGGCAGCTACACCATAATATGCATAAAGAGAAGAAAGGAAAAAAGAAAAAAAAAATAGTTTTCCAATCTCTCTTTAAAAAGAACAGTAACAAGTTTGATGAATCTATGAAATGCCGAAAGAATAAATGGAGTGGAATTTTTTGATTTGTTTGTTGTACAATACTTGACGACAAAGTCACGTCAAAACACCACAATTCTCCACTCAAATTAAATTAAATCGGAACCAAAAATACACTAGAACATCGCATTTGCTTCCTATTGAAGAGTAATGGAACACTGAATATTTTCCGCAAGCATAGAGTTGAACTAAAACATTTGTAGACAGAGTCTAATTAGTACTTTTCCTTTTTCATTTTTATTTCTTTCACCTCAAATAATCAATAAAATAGAATTCTAAGAAACAGTTCGGGAAAGAATTCATTTTATCGGATTTATCCATTTTGGTGGAGTTTAACATTGCCTTAACGTTATGCGGTCTGAGCCCTGTCAAATGCACCGAACATTTTACCAGGCAGCAGTTACAGTTTTCATTGATGAGATGGCTGGGAGAATTGTTATAAAATTGTTGACTACAAATATATATACCAACTTATGACTACTCGGGCGAGTGTAATACTTAGTAAAGGTTACGACTTATATTATATTTTTTACTCTGTGGTTGCTGTTTCATGCTAATATTTGCCTTATATTCATGACCACCCCTGTAGGAAGCCAAATGCGCAAAGTATTGACAATGCACCTATTACGCAGGAACGTTTTTCAACCAAAAGGCTTAGCGGATTTTTAACCCTTTTTAAAAGGTTTATATGTTTGCTTTGTTTAGTCTCCTTTCTATTTAATACTATTATTATTATTATTATAATTATTAAAGATACAATCTTTCAAAATGGTAAATTACTCAGAATGGATGCGTGAGCTCAATGATGATACATCAATTACTAAACTTTCAATTCCTGGAACCCATAATGCTGCTGCATGTCATACTGCTCTTCCATCAGTTCAATGTCAAGGTGCTTCAGTCACTGATCAATTGAACCACGGTGTTCGTTTCCTTGATATTAGAGCATCTCAAGAATTTGTTGGTGCTGATGCTAAAACTGATCTTCAAGTAATTCATGGTACTTTCCCAGTAAGAATACCATTTCCGTTAAAGCTCTCTTCCGTATTAGATGAAGTTTATGGTTTCTTAAGAAATCACCCATCAGAAACTGTTATTGTTTCAATTAAGCAAGAAGGTCCAAATGATTGGAATAATCAAGAAGATGAATTTCCAAACGTAATCTGGGATTATTACATTAACAAACACAAGGATTATTGGTACTTAAATACTGATGCTCCTAAGCTTGGAGATGCTAGAGGTAAGGCACTTCTTTTCAGAAGATTTGGTGTTAACAATGAAGACCGTGCAAGAGAATTTGGTTTTAATGCTGCTTCATGGAGCTATAACACTACTGAAGATGACCGTGGTACATTCTGTGTTCAAGATTTCTGTGAAATTAATGACACTAATGACGTTAGTAAGAAATTGGAATACGTTAAGGAGTTAGCCAAGAAGGCTAATGAATTCAACTCTACTTCTAGTGATAGCAAGTTATTTGTTAATTTCTGCTCTGGTGCTAATTTCTTTAACCCTGACTGCTGGCCTCAAAAGATTGCTGAAGCTGTTATTGCCGGTAACGTTGATCAATGTTTTGCCAAAGGTTGTGGTATCATTGTTTTAGATTATTCTGAAACTGACGATTATAAATTAGTCAAGCAATTAGTTGATACTAATTTTTGAATTGAAATTAAATGTGTAGTATTCTAAGAGATATATAAAATATTAAAAATGAATTGTTTCAAAATTGAAATATTGTATCCATTGTAACTATAAAAGATGCATAACTTTGTAGTCAAATAATTCCAGTGCCTCTTAGAACAATCCAGAAGAACTATATAAACGATGAAAATCTTTAAAAAAAATTACAATATCTAATAAAGATGACAAAGCTTCAAGAAGGTCGTTATATGTGACATTAGTGGAGTAATCACATAATTTAATAAAAAGGTTGACAACGTCCCTACACACTAGTTTCTTCATTGGGTATTACTTAAATTGAAGATCCAATCCCGCGATATGTGGAGAGAAATTTAAAACTGAATTCGAGATTTGAAAAATGTATTACACCTTCTATTTGAATTTATTTGGTAGATAAGCATGATTATACGAAGAATACCTTTAAGGTCTCTTTATTCATCGAGAACAATTATAAGATTTAATCTGTCCAAAACGAATCTCCACTTTAATGAAGAAAATTTGGTTAAAAATAAGAATAATTTTAATGATCAATTGAATGCTGTCGTAAATGGTAGACAACCGTTTGGTCAAATGGGTTTACTGCAAAGTGAAGAATTAAGGAAAATTATAGACACTTCAAACTTTGCTGAAAAGGAATTAGAGGAAGAGAAGCAAAACTTAAAGTGTTTGAAGGTAGACGTGAAAGAATCAAAGAAATATTCTGTAGATGCAGTTAAATTTGCTTCTGATGCCGCTGGAAATGAAAAAAATGTTGAATTGGGAATTCCAGACCTACCGTCAGCTACTGAAAATAAAAGGAGTGACTTTGCAAAAAAGATGGAAAAGTACTTGGATTCACTTCAAGATACCATATTCACGGCAAGTAGAACGTTAAATGATGTTACCGGTTACTCGTCGATTGAGAAATTGAAGCATTCTATTGAGACACTAGAAACTGAGTTGAAGGAAGCTAGGGAACTGGTAAAGGTAAATAAAGAGATATATTCATCAGCTATTGCCAGTCGATCAAAACTGCAGAAAGAGGTCAATGAGTTGCTTACAAGGAAAAACAATTGGTCTGCAGAAGATTTAGAAAGATTTACAAACTTATACAGAAATGACCATGTCAATGAACAACGAGAAGTAAGTGCGCAAGAGAATTTGGAAAAATGTGAGAGAACTGTTGATTCCATTCAATTAAAGTTAACTCAGCTGATCTTAGCCCGTTATCATGAAGAACAAATTTGGTCAGATAAAATTCGTAGAGCTTCAACGTATGGTACTTGGGGTATTATGGGTCTAAATTTGTTATTATTCATTGTGGCCACATTCTTAGTCGAACCATGGAAGAGAAAGAAATTGGTTGGAGCGTTCGAAGAAAAGGTAAAAACAATGTTGTTTGAGACAAGTGAGCAACAAACCGGAAGAATAGATGAAATGATTAACAAAAAGGGAGGTGCAGGCATTAATGTTGGTTTGACGACGTCTTCTGATTCTTCCTCATCATCTACTGCTACATCTTCATCTACTACTTCATCTTCAACTTCTACTAATTTAGCATCATCTGGCTTAAAATCATGGTTATTCAAGGATGAACCACCTGCTGCCAATGACGTTCTTACCATACCTCTTCACAAAGGCTCCACTAATGAGACAATTACAGAATACGTAAAATCAACTTACACTCAATTTATTGCCCCAGAAACAAAGTTTGTACAATTTGATAAATCTGATTTTAACATAGTATTATCTTCATCCTTTGCAGTTGGAATTGTTATTGGTAGTACCTTCTCCTACCTACTTAGATAATAACTATACTTATATATGCATATATATCTCCTGTATATAAAATAACAAAATAAGACAAATACGTGCAACGTTCAAAATCTCAGAAATGGTCGCCACCTCCCAAGTGCGGTCTTGTCACAGAGTAGAAAAGGAGGATTACCAATTGCTATTCAATTGATCAAGAATACAGCTACAATATTTTCAATTCATTCATTTAATTAATACATCAATATGGAAGAACTTGGAATTGTTGATTCCACCGCAGCTTCCACTTTAAATAAACCCTTTTCACACCAACAGCAAAATAAACTATCCAACTTCTCATCAACAACACCAGAAGAATCTGATGTATACCTTCGATTAAAGAAGTTAGAAAAGGAATTGGAATTATTATTACTTCAAGAAGATTATATTAAGGATGAGCAACGTTACCTTAAGAGGGAGTTAATTAGAGCTCAAGAAGAAGTTAAGCGTATTAAGTCTGTCCCATTAGTTATTGGTCAATTCTTAGAGCCAATTGATGAAATTTCTGGGATTGTCTCTTCAACCACTGGTTCTAACTATGTTGTTAGAATCTTATCAACTTTAGATAGAGAACTCTTGAAGCCATCGTCCTCAGTAGCATTACATCGTCATTCCAACGCACTTGTTGATATATTACCACCTGAAGCTGATCTGTCAATTTCAATCGTTGGTGACAATGAAAAACCTGATGTCACATACGCTGATGTTGGTGGGTTAGATATGCAAAAGCAGGAAATAAGAGAAGCTGTTGAATTACCTTTGACTCAGGGTGATTTGTATGCACAAATTGGTATTGACCCACCAAGAGGTGTCCTCTTATACGGTCCACCAGGTACTGGTAAGACCATGCTTGTTAAGGCAGTCGCTAATTCATCAACGGCATCATTTATAAGAATAAACGGTTCTGAATTCGTTCAAAAATATTTAGGTGAAGGTCCAAGAATGGTTAGAGATGTTTTCAGATTAGCTCGTGAAAATTCACCTGCGATTATCTTTATAGATGAAATTGATGCAATTGCAACAAAGAGATTCGATGCTCAAACTGGGGCTGATAGAGAAGTTCAAAGAATTCTTTTAGAATTATTAAATCAAATGGATGGGTTTGATCAAACATCAACCGTTAAAGTTATAATGGCTACTAACAGAGCTGATACATTAGATCCAGCTTTATTAAGACCAGGTAGATTGGATAGAAAGATTGAATTCCCTTCATTAAAAGACAGAAGAGAAAGAAGATTAATTTTCTCAACTATTGCATCAAAGATGGCATTGGCTCCAGAAGCTGATTTAGATTCTTTGATTGTCAGAAATGATCCATTATCTGGTGCTGTCATTGCTGCAATTATGCAAGAAGCTGGGTTAAGAGCAGTTAGAAAGAATAGATATATGATTCTTCAAAGTGATTTGGAAGAAGCATACACCTCTCAAGTTAAAACTGGTACTGAACATGATAAATTTGAATTCTATAAGTAGGTAACAAATTTCAATACAAAGATACAAAACAGAAAATTACTGTATAAGTTCAGTAGAATAAAGATAAAAATTAAAATTTAGAAGTAAAACACGAATTATCTATATTAACTCATATATACCTAGACCTGGATTCAAAGTTCTCAAATCTCCAAAATCAAGATGGTCTAAATCAAGATGATAAGTGTAGTTCCATACAGGTTGAAACTTCCCAATTTCGACCTGTGTTAAATATGAAGATACTGGAGTAACCAAGTAAACTTTGGAGATTCCTAATCCTTGTAAGTTATCTATTAATGATCGTATGTGCAGATACTCACTGCCCATAGTATCAATTAGCATATGCTGTTTCTCTTGATAAATTTTTGGTTGTGTCTCTGATGTTGAGGAAATAATTTGCAATGAATTATCCTTATTACCAAGGATCCAAGTTGGAGGTGTATAAGTTCTCCACCAGATTTGGGCAGTAGAATAAGACCCAACAGTGGATACTTTTGGGCGAAGGTAATCTAATGCTGGGACAACACCACCTTGGTGGAAAATTCCCATTAATACACCAAAAATTACATTAAATATATACCAGACAATAATTGAACCACTTACTAGCAATGGTGGATTGAGCATCTCATCTTCAGATTCCAATTCGGATTCGACCTGAGCAGAATTATCTGAATTAGATTTTTCGGGAGATTGTTTCAGTTCTTCCTTTGTCTTCAACAGAGGCTTCTTTGGTTGAAATTTTTCAATATCAAAGCAACAACAGCCCAAGGGGACTAATGGAATCAAGAATCTCAATTCTTGGTGTGGTACTAAGGAAAGTCCAACAATCCCACTAACTAATGCAATAAATGGAGTTGTACGATAATACTTGTTACCCTTGTACAATAAAAACATAAATCCAGCAGGGCCAAACAATTGTGGAAGGTTGATTAACAAATGAGTGTAAAATGGATGAATTCCGTGTTGGGCCAAGTTTTCAAGATTAGAGTTATATACTAAGTTGTTCCATGGCGTGATAACATATGTGCTGAGATCTGAAGGGACCCAATGATTAAATCCAATTGAGTCGATAATTATGAAGAATATGCTTGGGACGATCAACCCTATCACTCCTAAAGCGATAGATACCAATTTGGAATCTGTATACCTAAGATGGTTAAATACAAAAATCAGTGGCAAAACTAGAAAAGTTGGGAAAGTTACTCTATTGAAGACTCCAACTGAAATCAAGGCACCCAAACTGAAATAGCTCCATATCATCTGTTTCTTATTCTCGTTGGTGTAAAATCTTAATTCATCAATAATGAGTACTGAAAAAAGTACCAAAATAGTTTCAATGCTATTACTGAAACAATGAGACTGATAAATCAATGTTATGTATGAAGTCAGAATGAAAAATACACCCTTTACACGTTCTGGTCTTGTTGGTAATATTCTGTAAATACAGTAATCGGTAGAAATCCATGTCAAAAATAAGAATTGTAAACGAACCAAGTACCATATTTGAATTGAGGTAAAATTTAAACCTAAAAGCTTAATGGTATAAAGTACCGGTCCATATATTAAGTAAAGTGGTCCTAAACTCCTTGCTGGTGACTCGGATGTAAATTCCCATGGTAATTGTGTGGTGAATCCGAAAATTGATTTCGTCAAAACTTCAAAATTTTGGAAGTGCTCATCGGGATGAATATACGAATTCGATAATGCCAAATAAAAACGTAACGCAATGGAAACGATATATGCGTTCCTCCAATTAAGCATTCTATGCAACCTTGAGTACAATTGCTTCACTGGAATATCGTTTTGCTTCTTACACTAATCAAGTATTTTTCATACTGTCCATCACCTTATACACGTGACTTGTTGATGAATTTCGCAGCCAACAGTGGGTGCTTATATAAAGAGGAACTACAACAATACAAGAATATATATCTCCATTTTATGAAGTATACCGTCTATATTTTATTTATGTTATGTCTATACTACTTTTGAAGTTGTTTTTTTTGAGTTTTCAACTTCTTGATATGATTCTTAACTTTAAGATCAGCTGCTCTTTGTTCTTCCTCTTCTTCATCGTCGACCATAAGATCATTATTAACACCTATTTCAACATCACTATAAGCTTCTTCATCTTCAGGAGTCTCTAAATCAAGAACATCGGCAGCGGTTTCTTCATCATCTTCTTCTTCATCATCGTCATCTTCACCATCGAAATCATCTTCAAAGTCATCTTCTCCATCCATGTCAAAATCATCACCAGAAATATCACCATTAAATTCAGCATCATCAATTTCTTCAACATATTCGACGTCACTTTCATCTCCTACTTCATCAATCAAATCATCCTCTTCGATAATTTCACGTTTAAGTTCAATTTGTTGATATAATAAATTCAAACGACCTTGTAATTCTAACAATCTTGGTAAGGAATCTGCCTTTTTCAGTAAAATCGCATGTAAATTGGATAATTTAGAGTTTAAGTTTGGTAAACTGGTTAAGATACCACCATGGATAATAATAATCCATTTTAACCATATGTTTAATTGATCAAATCTAGATGTTTGACGAGCAATACGCTCAGCCAAACGATCCAACAATGAAACAGCTAATGAAGAATCAAGTTTTGAAATGGTATTTTGAATAACATTTGGATCACGATTTGATAATACTGTTTCTAATAATGAATGATCGTTATTCTTTAATGCTTGAGAAAGAATGATAGTTAATGTTGTTCCACCAAGCTTCTTTTTAGAGATTTTCTTTGCTTGTTGAGGTTGTTGAGGTTGTTGGGTAGAGAGTTTGTCTAATTTTTCCGCTAATGTTTCTCCGTCATCTTCATCGTCGTTTTCATCGGCTTCTGAATCAGATTGGTTGTTAACATCCTTGTAATTTGATCCATCGGTAACAATAGCATTTCCTTCATTATAATGCTTTGAAGCAGCTATATCATGACCAAGTTTGTTTAAATGTGAAATATTTGAAAGGTCAGGTTTTGATTTTTCAATTATTTTTACTTCACCATTAGTCAAAGTATATTCACCAGATTCACTCAACCATTTAACATTATCAAAATATGGTAAAGAAACATTTTCTAACCAAGAAATAATTAAATCCTTGGAATTAATGGCTACAGAAATTATGGATAACTCATTTGATGAAGTAGTTCCCTTTGGGCGAGTTAAAACCATCGATGCGTCACATGATCTAGATTGGATTTGTCTTCTCTTCTTTCTACTTGGAGAAGGTTGGGTTAATCCATTGTCATTATTGAATGCATTGTTGAAAATTTCCACTTTTGAGTCTTCAGTGACTGCTGTTAAGATTGAGCTCCCCAGTTCCATACCAATGGAAACTTTTAAAACAGGTGATTGAGTTACCAAGATCAGAACTGCAGCAGTCTTGCTTATAGAATATAAATTAATAAATCTATCGTTTATAGCACTTGTCAAAAATAAATCTGAGTTATTTGGGATTGTGATTAATGTATTTACAGGTTGAATATGAGCTGGAAAAGTCTTTACAAGCTTTTTGTTACCAAAATCGTAAAGGTAAACTGAGTGAGTTGCAATTAAAATTTGTGTTTTGTTAACAGTTGAAATCTTGGAGATTTGTTCATTAGATGTATTTTCAACAAGGAATTCATTAATATTTATAGTATTACTTATTTGGAAAGTGGCTAAATCCCATTCGTAAACGTTACCAGAGATGTCACTTGTCCATAACGATCTTGTAAATTTTGAGTAATGAATATCGGTTATCGAAGCATTAGTTGGAGTTATCAAGTTTGAAATGATTTCATTAGACATTGGAGAATATATTTGAATTGTCCCAGATGAGAGACCAATAGCGACGAATTCATTTTCTATTGATTCAGCTTTTGATGATGTAGATGGTAAAAATCCCCAAGCCATTGCACTAAGCTTTGATGGGAGTTTAAATGCAGTGTTTAAGGATGATTGAGCTGGGTTTATTGATTGGACTCTCAACTTATGAGAGTCAAGCTCCACTATAGCAGAAGCAAAGTATGTATTTGACGGGTCATACACCGATTCTAATAAGGGAGACGACATGATTGTGTTTCCTTGCTTTCTAAAAAGTTATTACGACAACAATCAAACTGCTTATTGCCAAAAGGTTAGTATTTTTCTTTTTTTTTCATACCTTTGGTACTGTGATGAGATGGCATTGAAAAAATTCGAGCAACATGCAGGAAGAATAGAAGAATCTCAGAGGGAGAGGGTTGGATGGAGGTAGAATAATAATGTACAACAAGAATAAACCTATTCTTCTTGAATACTAAAAAATACATTGATTATGGAAAAGAACTTATTAAACCGCTTGAATCAAAAATTACAATTGTTTGTTGTTTTTTAATACCCACCCTCCCTTTGCTTGTAAACTAGTAAATACAAAATTTCATTTTATAATCACGGTTTATATGCAGTCGCAATTTTCAATTTACATAAAACCAGAACAATTCGCAACGTTTTACATCGAAAAAAAAAAAAAAATTTAAAAATATTTACGCTATCAACAATCAGTGATTTGTAAAGTAACCAGAGAGAAAGAAGAAAGTTTGCTTTTATTAACAAAAAAAAAAAGTAACTTTATAAAGGACGAAAGAAAGCAATTAACCTAATTTGCTGCAAAAGAATTAATTCATCAACTTCTTTTTTATTTTTTGAAAGGAATTGACTCAATCCAATCAAAACGTACACATATTATATAACCTGAGGAATGTCTGATTACCCGGGCAACTCATCAACTGATGATCTTTCGCTTCCAAAGGCTACAGTTCAAAAAATTATTAGTGAGATATTACCATCTGATATCGCTATAACTAAGGAAGCTAGAGAAGCCATCACTGAATGTAGTATTGAATTTATTATGATTCTTTCTACGCAACTGAATGATATTGCAGAAAAGGAAGCAAAGAAGACAATTGCTTCAGTTCATGTTGTTAAGGCTTTAGAGGAATTAGGTTTCCAAAATTATCTTGAAATTGTTAATAAAATATTGGATGAACATAAAGAACTCTTGAAGGGGAAAGAAAAGAAGAACAACAAGTTCCAAAATTCTGGAATGACTGAAGAAGAATTATTGAGAAAGCAAGAAGAATTGTTTAAGAAATCTCGAGATCGTTTACAAAACACCTCAACCGGTGAAATTAAGACTGAATAGAAGAATTGATTCGAACGAGTAAATCACTGTATATTATAATGTATTAATAGAATGAACCAGACAATAACGTAACGATAAGAAGCAATTGGATGTAAATATGTGTAAATGATGGAATTATAAAAATCGTTAATCTGTGTTGATGATACTGTATTCAATC
Organism: Dujonia santamariae; assembly: GCA_030578175.1. Taxonomy (NCBI): domain Eukaryota; kingdom Fungi; phylum Ascomycota; class Pichiomycetes; order Serinales; family Debaryomycetaceae; genus Dujonia; species Dujonia santamariae. Next base: position 100,057 of record JANIVZ010000032.1, read on the forward strand.
AGAACTTACCCGCGAAAACAAACAAGTCTCACTTAGTGTAATTGACTAAAAGCAGAATCGACAAGCTAACTCCTTAATCTCAATAGTAAGGTCAATTGTTTAAGTTTACTGTCCCTCTTATAGTTTATCTCTCGTGGTTCTTTTTTATTCGATCGTTCGCTTCCTTTTTGACTTTCTACCCCTTCTGCGCTTCTACACTTTGTATCTCAGATTTCTATATTATAATATACACGTCAAATCACCACCTAATCTATGACTTGCCACTCTTAATACTCTACCCTAAAACTAATTCATATATTATGACAACCACATTAACACATATCAATGGTATTCTTAATAGAGTTCTGACTGCTCCAATTAAGTTTATGAGTCTTACCTTCACTGAAACTTCTGATTGTTGTGAATTTGAAAATTGCTGAAACAGTTGTGTTCCTGGATTACTCGAACTAGCACCCCAGCCAATCCTATTTAAAAATCTGTCTTCACTAAGAACAGCTAATCCATTAATTGAGAATAACACAATGTATAATAAAGTACCAACACCAAACATCTTTGCTTTGTCAATTTGTTCTTGTCACAAAAAAGTTGAATGAATGATTCTCTCTAATTTTTTTTTTTTTTCTTGCCATTTGTCTTTTATGGCTTTTGGCTTGTATGGCGCGCCTGCTGGTATATGCCAGATCATAACATAGATTATTTATATTTATCCTGAAGATTAATCAATGATGAATATAAACAACTTACTCAAGACTAAGACTATATAAGTTACTATGCAAGACAAACGATTGGGTCGTAAAAAGGATTCGATTGAACAATTTATTGGGTCTCAACAACTCTTTCTTGAAAATGGTTTATCTCAATTAAGATACATGATCCTTATTGAAGGTTTATCTGTTCCTCAAGGCTATGATCAATGCCCATATCGATCTTACGTATGGTCTATCTTGTGCAGATCTGCCCCTTTACCAGTGCAACAGTACACACGTCTTCTAGAATCTGTGTCTAACAATTTGCCTAGACCCATTTATGATAAAATAAAGAACGATACCTTTAGAACATTAAAGAATGATTCGAATTTCCATCTGAAAGTTTCAGAAGAAAGTCTTGTTAGAATACTATCTCTTGTTGCTCTTACAACAGGTAACGATATAACAAACCCTGGCTATGTTCAAGGAATGAATGTATTATTGGCCCCAATTGCATATTCTTGTTACAAGAGTGAGCCACAGGCATACACCATTTTCCATAGTCTAATAACGAATCAAATTCCACTTTACATAACACCAAACTTGGACGGGGTACACGTCGGTTTGCTGCTTGTTGATGAAGTTTTAAGTCGAATAGATCCTGTTCTAAGTCTGTACTTGAACTCTATGTTTCTTAAAGCAGAAATTTATGCGTTCCCATCTGTTTTGACCCTTTGTGCTTGCACTCCTCCTCTCAAATCAGTTCTTAAACTTTGGGACTTCTTATTTGCTTACGGAACGCATATGAATATATTGTTTATTGTTGCTCAATTAATTATACATAGATCTACACTTTTGAATAGTGAGCAGCCAATGAAATTTTTAAGAAATTTCCCAAAACTAGAAGAAAATGAAATTATTAAATTAAGTTTAAGTTTTATTCCTGAATTGCCCAAACCATTATACTCATTGATTGTAAGGCATGGGTATGATCCTAGGGTACCAAGTGAATTGAAGGCATTCCTCTCCTAAAGTATTCCATTTAAGAAATCTTGATGGTTGTGGAATGCACAGAGGACTGTTCTATCGTTGTACATTCTCCCTGCCAATCCCATAATTGCGTCTAATGCCAGCTGTTCATCATCAAATTCAACATATATCTTACCTAATCCAGGTTGCAGGAATTGACTAATTCCTGGTGTGAAATCATTGGCAGGTCTGGGGATCTTGATACTTTTAATTTCACCAAAAGCTTTACACTCTTGCAAAATATCATTATAAATAAATTTATAATTTGAGTCTTCAATTAAATCCTTTGCGGTAACTAAGTTAATTAACTCGACAACTTTCAGCTTAGGATGGTTGGTGACATATTCACCCTTTGCCAAGGCCTTTAAAGAGTTGAAATCCATTGGGCAGTCTTCTATACCTGTCTTTCCAGGAATAACACATGATAAAAATGCTTTTTCAATAGATGGATTTTCATTTTTTAATTCATTCAATAAATTTTCAATTGCTGGAATAACCTTGATGGTATTCTTGTATGTCGCAGGATCGAAATAGTATTCGAAGAAACAAATGCCTAAGGATTCTTTGGTGCCAATTTCTCTTAAAAGTTGGAAACTCTTGATGTGTTGACCCTTAGTCTTTAAGATATCAAGTAATTCAGTTTCACCAAGTTTTGGATCGACTAATAATGTACATTTCCTTGGATTATCAATGACCTTTTCTTCAATATCTGTAGTATTTATATGCTTATATGGCGGCAAACATTGAGTTACATATTCCCCTGGTCTTTCTACCATTAATTCTATGGTTCCTTCGTCTTCAATTGCATTTTCAATATTTTCCGCCTCTTCTTCTTCTTCTTCTTCTTCTTCTTCTTCTTCTTCTTCTTCTTCTTCTATGTCATCCTTTTCCTCGGTGTACTTTACTTGACTTACTGGTATTGATTTACCATTAATAGCTAAAATTATGGTTGCACAAACATTATTCTTAAATTGAATAATTAAATTCTTATTATCTTTTGTCTTTCTCTTAGATTCAATATTGTTCAAACTGGTTTCTTCAATATCGATCTTGGCTAAATATTTATCAAGGAAAGAAGTAACTCTCAAATGATCAATTCTTTCAAAATCTATTCCTTTGACAATAACAATCTTAGCATTCCTGGAATCCAAAGGATCCATCTTATAAGAATCATCAAGTAAATGGCTCTTACCATTGTTAAGTGAATCTTCAATCTTTGTGAAATCAACTGGTCTAGGATAACCAGGGAGTGGGAACAACCCTGAAAGTTTTGCTCTCTGCACTGTAACATTGTCAAATCCCTTTGGTTTCACACCCCATTGTGAATCAATAATTTCTACTTCTTCTATGTTTTGGACCTTTTTCAAATTGGAAAGTTTCTTCAAATATCTGTTTATAAGCTCTTCCTTGGGAACAGATTGTAAAGGTGAGGCTTGGTCAGATGAAGCTTGTGCATTTTGATTTGATTGTTGGGCTTGTTGGGCTTGTTGAAATTGTTGCTGTTGTTGGAATTCTAGCTGGAAGGTGTCAGGTGTTGCCTCACGGCTACCCCTATAAGTATCTTGTCTCTGATTATACCCGTGACCATTTCCTGATCCGTACCCTCTACCATTTTGCCTGTTATTGTATGCATTGTTTTGTTCGCTGCCATACTTGTCACGAGGGTCTCTATCCCTATATCTTATTCTAGCTCGATCTCTGTACTCTCCGCTGCCATAATTGTCTCTTCTACGATCCATCAGTGGACCCCTTGTATCTCTATACCCAACATTCCCTCTGGAATCTTCACGATACGTAGTTGGACCTGTTGGTCTTTCATTGTTTCTCTCATTGTTTCTCTGTGAACGGTATTCATCGTATCTACTCAGGTTATCTTCTCTACGACCACGATCTCCACCATCACCTCTTCTTGATCTATAAGATCCAGAGCCTAAAAGAGCAAACAGTTAGTAAACACCTTCAAAAGAATAATTTTATATTTCTACTTACCTTCTCCGTAATTCATAATGATGTCTGAATTCTATATCTAATATATTTAGTTCATTATATTATATTCGTTTTTAGAATTCATATGGATAACACATCGGTGTGTGCACGCAAGGTGAAAAATACTCTCTCCACTTAATATTTTTCATTTCGCAGCCAATATATATAGAGCTCCAATTATTTTACTATCCTATAAATATCGTTATTAAGTTTATTTTCGTATCTAGATGTTTACTATTTACTCTATATTATGCGCCCTATAATTCATCGTGCAAGTTTTCTTCTTTTTCTTCCCCTGCTTCTTCGACTTCTTCGACTTCTTCAACTTCAACCTCAACTTCTTCTTGTACATTTGGACCATCTTCTTGTACAACGTCCTCGTCAATTTCAATATCGTCTACTTCTTCGACTTCTTCTTCATCTTCTTCGGCAACTTTTTCTTCCTTCTTCTTTTTCTTGGCTTCTTCTCTTAATTTCTCTCTGAATTCTTTTTGCAATTTCCTTTCTTGTAATTTCTTTAATTTAGATTCGAAAAGATCAATTCTATCTTTATGAGATTGTTCAACTAATGCTACATCGGATAACATTTCAATAATCTTCGTAGAAATAACATCGTAAACTTCCCAAAGATCAGCTTTTGAAAGTTTATTGAATTTCTTTGGATTTAAATCAACAATATCACCTAATTTGGTTAATTCTTCTTTATATTCGGCCAAATTTTGATCCAATTTTAACATCTTATCCATTCCACCATTCTTATTGAGTAATTGTAACTTAAGTTTATCGTTTTCCTTATCAAAATCAAATTCATGTTCTTCAAACTTTTGTCTTAATTCACTAATTTCAGTACCAAACTCAATAAGGTAACCTTGAATTGACATAACAATTTGTGAACCTTCTTCATATAATTTAGTAAGACCATCAAGAGATAAATCAGTTTTGGACATCTTGATGATTCTATCTAATTCCTTCTTCTTGGTATTGATATCTTTGATTTTCGCATGGAAATGATCAATTGCGGAACCATCGCTCTCAAATTCTAACCATTCAATAACTTCCCCAACAAAATCAGAATAATCAGATAAACCAGAAGTCTCTCTTTCAAGTAATTCTTCGTTATCCTCAAGGAAGTTACGTAATTCATAACATTGGCCTTCAAGAATATTTTTAACAGCATCTAACTCGAATCTAGATTCATCAAGAGAATTCCACAATGACAACTTCTTAAAGATTCTATCCTTTGCAGTGGAAGATAATGGTTTGATGTGTGTATAAGTTGCCTTTGGAAGTGAAACCTTGATTGGTCTTGGCTGGATTGGAGTTCTTTTGACTGGTGCCTTTTTGGTGGTGGTGGAATTGGTTGAATCAGTAGAGTTAGAGGAATTAGAATCGGCTTCTGATTCAGTGTCATCTTCTACATCTGCTTCTTCTTCCTCTTCTTCAACTTCCTTTTTCAAAAAGTTCTTCATAAAACCACCGGACTTTTTCTTTTCAGGTTCAACACATGCAATTTCAACATTAATTAAATCGAAAATCTTGTTGTTATCAATAGAGAAAGTACCAATTAATTGTTTCAAATCCTTTTTGCTTTTACACTTTAATTTTTCACCCTTCTTAATGATGGAGTCAAATTCAAATGTTTTGAGAAGCTTCCCATCTTCATATATTCCAACCTCTGCGTTATCAGAAGATGATTGATCGGCCTTACCTTGTAATTTGGTAAGATTTATTTTGGTATTATTACCAATATGTGAACCTCTTGGGAAAATAACAGTTGGTTCATCTTCACCGTTTACGGTAATTTCATAGTTATGGAAAACCTTATCAATAACCTTTATGTCCTTGGCCTTTTCAAACTGAGTTTTTAATTTAAAGGCTCTTGCAGTAGTACCAACAGCACAACTTTCATCGGCGTTAACATTTTTAGAAATTTGATCTTCACTTAAAATAGAAAGTAATCCCTTTTGGACAAATGGAACTCTAATTGAACCACCAGATAATACAACATTCTTCAATTGATCAATGGAAACACCAGTGTCCTTAAGAGCATCAATGATTGGATTAGTAATTCTTTTAGCCAAATCAATATTGATTTCTTCGAATTCATCCTTTGTAATAGTGGTCTTGAAATCCTTTTCCTTGTAGAGAGATTCCAAAGAGACGTAATAATCAGAATTAACTGAAAGTACAATTTTTGCCTTTTCTGCTGCTTCTAAGATACGTGCCATCACTTTATCAGAAATATCAGATTCTTCAAGAGAAAACTTATTCAAGAATTTTTCTTTAATTATGATTGCAATTGAGTTGGTTAATAATTGACCACCAAAAGTTTCATCATAACCTACGTTCTCTAATTCCAAGTGAACTGAACCATTTTGAAAAGTCTTAGTAGAAAACAAGGTAGCTTTGGTAGAACCAGCACCCATGTCGTAAACTAAATTATATTCCTTCTTATCGAGGATCTTAGCGTCGTCCTTCTTCTTATTAGAAACAAAGTTTAATGCAACTGCAGTACCTTCATCAATAAGTCCCAATACACTGGTAAAATTGGCTAAGGATAAAGTATCCAAATAAGCTTGTCTTACACCTTGACCAGCAAATGGTGGGATTGATACTGCAACGTCAATAATGGAAATTTTAGAGTGTGACAGCTCTTCTAAATCCATGATGGCTCTTTGTCTGATATTGTTTAATGACATAGCAACAAGTTCTTCAACGGTGAAGTCTTCATCTTCAATACCAACATCAATCTTAATTGCATCATTTCTAGCATCGTCCCCGAAAACTTTAACGAAATGCAGTTTGGTATATTCAATTTTCAGTATATCATACTTTGATTTACCTAATAATGATTTCAAGTGAAGAGCACAAGATTGAGGAAATCTGGTACAAAGTGAACCTGTTGCTGAACCATAGACTCTTTCTAATTCATCCTTGGCATCTGGGTGTGGACGAATAGAAAGACCAGATAAATCTTTACGCTTTCCTTCATCAGTTAATACTAACTCAAACAGAATTCCTGGGGCAAGTAACACTGCCTTGGTAAATTGTTGACCAAGATCAATTCCTAAAATAGCAGCTGAAGTCACAGCAACTAAAAAGAGAAAAAAGAACTTCATATCAATAAATAATTTTCGCTATATGACTTCTTATAAGAAGACTGTTAAATATTGGTGATTTCTGGAATTTTTTCAGTGATCTTTTTGACACGAAACCCTTGCAGCGTGAGCGTCGGTGCGTGTTCTTAGAATTTCTATACAAGAATTTCTTGATTAAGAAAGTACTGTATATTGATGAATTGTTCAGCATTGGCATAAAATAACCACGAATTCAAACAAGTTGAACTAATAGAACATGAGAGGAATGTACTGAACCAAATAGCAGAGATCAATTGTTACAATGAACCATAGAAAAGAGTAGGTGGAAGTGTAGGTGGAATATATGTACCAACGTAAACTAACTCTCCCTCTATATCTCTCTAGCATTCAAAGAAACTCCTCTGGGTCAAGTGATAATAAGAGAATATATATAAGTAAGATTTTATAAATCTAAGGTATTCTTCAACTTTTCTTATAGAGTCACCTCATGTATATCGTCTTCTTCTTATTCTTTTCCCTAGCTCAACCAGTAAATAGGCTGTTGATCTCTCAATACGATCTTTTTTTAAAGAAACTCACGTGACCTTCTCTGCAGTGAACGTGTAGTTGCTACCAAGTCTTCTATTAATTAGGTACGAGTCAAAAAGCTAGTCAAACAAGTGTAGTAGTTGCATGACTAGCTTTTAAATTATGTGTTACAAAGCAAAGAAGAACGGTCATGTTCTGTGTAATTAAAAAAAAAATTCAATAAAATAAAGATAGCATATCTGAAAATGATTTAATAGTTGACTTGCTTGCTCTTTTATGTTTAAAAGATTAGTCGGAGGTTCCGCGGGCCATATCTTGTTATCTTCAAATTCCAATTTCCAATTTAACGGTAACCCAAAATACATATAAAAGGAACACTCTTCCACGATAATCAACCTATAACAACACTTTTAACGACTTATTTACCAAAAAAAAAAAAAATTACAATTTTGTCACAGTTTTCTTTTCCAAAAGGGTTACTAAACGGCTTGCAACATATTCGACATTATAAGGAAATAACGAAAGGTGTTTTTTCATTAACTAATTTATTTTTTTTTTTTTTTTTTTTTTTTTGCTTCCAAGCAAACATCTCATCTGCTTTTTGCATACCATTGCATCGAGAAATAATATTCTCCTGTGATTAAAAATTTTATCCATTTGGTGATTATCACTCAACTAACTGAACTCACTCATTAATCATTAATCGTTAATCATGGACGTTGCTGAAATCGAAGCCAGTAAGATGTATATTTCTTACAACAATATACATCAACTTTGTCAAGAAGCTGCTGATAAAATTAAGGCTTTCAAGCCAGATCTTATTATTGCTATTGGTGGTGGTGGTTTCATCCCTGCTAGAATGTTACGTACTTTCCTTAAGGAACCAGGTCACCCAAATGTTCGTATTTATGCTATTATTCTCTCTCTTTACGAAGATATTGGAACCGTTGGTTCTCAAGTTGAAACTGCTGGTACCAAGGTTGTAAGAACCCAATGGATCGATTACATTCAATCTAAGATTGATTTAGTTGGTAAGAACGTTCTTATTATCGATGAAGTTGATGACACCAGAACTACTTTACATTATGCTGTTTCTGAATTAAAGAAGGATGTCGTTGAACAAGCTAAGGCTAAGAACGCTGACCCAGCTTCCACTAAATTTGGTATCTTTGTCTTACACGACAAGGTTAAGACCAAGAAGGCTGATCTTCCGGATGATATTATGAAGACTGGTAACTACTTCGCTGCTAGAACTGTTCCAGATGTCTGGATTGCGTACCCATGGGAATCTACTGACATTGTTTACCACACCAAGAGAGCTATGGAACAAGAAAATGATGTATTCCTTCCATCTACCACCATATAATACCATATGAAGTTAAAATTATAGAAATCAAAACTAATTCAGCAAAAAAAATAAAAAATATACTTCGATGTTTATAGATACGTATAATAGTAATTAAATAATGAACCCACCTTTATTCTTATTTTATTCGCTTTAGCTTTAATCAATTTCTATATAATCTGGACTCCTTGAATGATTTTTTAAAGAAGGATGTGCAGTATTCTTGTCCTTCCTCTTCTTACTTTGCCTGAGCGATTGACCATTACCACTAAAAGCATCAATAGTTTTCTTTTCAGCTTCTCCATCTTTCTCTTCCTCTGGAGTAGGCAATGTAACGGGGAAACCAAAGAATAATTGATTCTTTGGTAAATCCAATGGCACTGGTGGAGCATCTGGATCTAAATCGTCAATATTGACTGGCTTCTTCTTGTCGCTTGTAACTTCTATTTTTTTGTTATTCAATCTATTACCAGAACCTTTGAATGTTGTCTTGGTTCCATGTTCAGAAACAAGATTTGCATAATTTATTGATTTGGCCATTGTGCCTGCACCAGCTCCTCTATTCACACTGGCTGGAGAAATTGTTGATGTAGCAGGCTTAACAACTTTAGGGGTATATTCTGGTTCAACGTAACCAACGGGTGGTGCAAAATCTGTTTCTAAATCTGTCTCCACTACACATATACCTTTACTGCTAGAATTTGGCTTAACCTCCAATACTTTGATCCCGTACACAGAATCGTTATAATTAACTTCAATAATATCATTAACAGTTAAAGTTGAGAACTTTCTCAATACATTTTCCAATACTGCTTTTGGATCTGAAATATCTAAAAAGTCAACCGATTGTGGTTCAATCTTAACAAATGAACCTAATGGGATATCACATGACGATATCTTGAGTAACAGACCAACTGATATGTCCAATGTTTGCATTAACCATTGAGGTAAATATGCTCTACCTTCTTCCGCGACGAATTCCAATACACCACTATGTGAAGTCTTACCGTTAGATTCATTGACCAATTCAAATAACATTGGGTATCTTATATGAAGCATAGTAAGTTTATTAAGTGCAGAAGGTGGTAAAAATATCTTACCACCATAATTAGCATCATCTTTCCTGATATTGTCTGGCATCATAGCCACTGGGTAACAACGGAAATAATCCTCAAATTTATTAGACATTGGTGCCCCAAAAGGACCACCTGCAAAACCGAATCCAGAAAACATTCACTTGAATCACTTAGGAAGAGATCTTTAATTATTTATTTTATGAAGTTGAAGTCAAAGCTATAAGTAAGTGGCAATTCTTACCATGCCCGTATTTTTCTGAGCAAACTCCTTCTATTATTGTGTACTGCACTTAAGATGTTGCAATTTGCACCCATTTCTCTATTCAGAGAGGTGAAAGAAATTTACCTATTTTAATTGATAAAATATGGAGCTAAAGGAAGGAAATTCTGTTATCGTACCTGTTATTAATTTCATTAATTTAATTTTAATTACTTGTCCTCTTATATGTATATTCTAAAAAAAATTTAAAAAAAGATAAATTCCGTTCATTTAATGTTTAGCTACTTACTCTACAAAAGTCACTTTCTTTCTCCAATTTCCAATAGTCTGACGTTTTTCTTTTAATCTAACTGAAGATTGAAATACAGGTCAAGTTCACTTTTAAATTGAGTCTGTCTGTGATAATCTCTAAAATGTCTTAGATAACCACTTAATGGTTTATCATTTGTTTTCTTGGAACATTCTGTTTCAACTACTTCATGACAAACAGGACAAACTACTCCATTTCTACTCGAAACCCTTGCTGTGGTTTTTCGAGTATCTAAGTTCTTATTCTTGCACAATTTGTAAACCCCATAGTGAGATGGATTTGGAGTTAAATAATTATCAGTATGAATACCATGCCATAATGTCATATGTTGTGCATAGGTCGAGGTCTTCAAGTTTCTAAATTCCATTTCTGGACAGTAGGCACATAATCCGGCTCTAGTGGTATTATTGGGGAGTTTTGTATGTGGGTCAACATGGAATCTGATAAATTCTGGCTCATATGGTCTATCAATTCCAAAAAGCAAATTTTTCTCATACCTAACATTTTCATGCAATCCAATCAAACAATCAAGATTTCCCCTGACATACCTTGTTCTCTTTATATTCACAACTCTGGATTCTTCATTTCTTTTAAATCTGACTAAAATCGGCTTAATCTTCTTTTCAATATCCTCTTCTGTCTCTAACTTTGCAATATTTCTAAGATTTGTATGTTGAACTTCATGTTTGTACCCTCTTGATTTTGCAGCTGAATAATCATAAACTTCCTTTTTTACAAGGTGATCCTTCTTTGAAATTTTACTTCCTTTTGAAATATTGTGGGGTTTTCTTGGTGGTGAACAGTGTTTTCGAGGAATTTTTTCGTTAATAGTAGTAATGGAAGGGTTATGAATACTGGAGTTTATCAATTTGATTAACTTGTCTCCATTCATTTGCAAATTATTGTGAAGGTTTTTTTGCAGATACAAATAGTCTGTGATGCCCGCATCCATAGAAGACTTTTGATGTATGTACGAAGGTCTTGTTCCTTGAAATGAAGTATCTAATGTGGGATAAGCAAAATCTGAAAAATCGTATTCAATATCACTGAAGTTTCTAGGGATAAGTTGCCTGATTGGTTGGTTAATTCCAAGACTTTCTCCTTGAGAAATCCATAGCAATGGGATTTGTGATGGTATTGTTAGTGATTCATTCTGAATTTTATCCTTATTGTGCAGATGTGCTAAATATTTCTTATTGTATGGTTCGACATTGTAGTTGTTTAATTTATTTGACAATGATCCGATTATTTCTTTGTTCTCCATAGCTTCAGATACATAAAAGGATTCATAATTGTCAAACGTATGGTTTTCAAATTTGGGCTCATGAAGTGATTCAAAGGGACTAGGGCTAAAATACTCGCCATCATGACTACTAAGAGTCAATTTAATATCTTCCAATGGAGATTCATCTTCAGAGGAATTGCTTAAAGATATTTTAGTTGATGAATTTTGTACTTTCCCGTTTGCTTCAAAGGTATTGAATTCTTCAAGCTTTGCACTTAATGACGAAAATTCTAGGAACACAAGCTCTGGAGAGTCCAATTTAGTATCTTTGTTGTTATAATTAGAAATATCTTGCTTGTTGGTAGCCTCCACACTTTCACAGTATCCAATTTGAAATTGAGAGTTCATAGTTAGCAAATTAAGTAGAAACTTGAATAGCAAATAGATAGCAATATTTTCTATGATGATTCTTTTGAAGGATTCCTGCTTCTTTTATGGTATTATATGGTTCTCGATCTTCTGGAAATACTTTTGACAGCATAACAAAATGGTTGCAAAATCTCTGATTGTACTTGTGGCATGTCACAAAAAGAAGAAGTTTTTGCAACAATTCTGACCTGCCATAGTATGAATTGAGTGGCAACCTTGGAAGAACATGCATCAATGCGTCCACGATTTAGAATATGATTTCTTAAATCGTACATATCTCTCTCATATATGTTCATTGTATGATGAAAAAAAGTTATGAATTCGATTATTTAGCCTTCCAAACAGTCATGTCAGGGTCTTCAATTTATGTGCGAAAGAAGCATTTTCCAACAATGGACATACAGGAAACTTGTACGATGCCGATTAACGAATGATTGAAATTCATTACTTCTAATTGTGACATGCTACATAGATAAAACACTTCTTTTATTTAATTTCGGTTATTCGATTTTTTCTCTATAAATTAAAAGGGGAAACTTTTGTTGAAAGAATCAATGATTTTGTTGTTGTTGTTTTTGACTAATTTCAACAATCTTCTTAATTATTTCAACCTGGCTGGCATCTAAATCACCAAAAAGAGCTTGATATTTGCTTTGGTCTTGTTGTAAAGTGATAATTTTTTGAGTGAAAATTTCGAAAATATGGACTCCATCAATTGGAGTTTGCTTTAAAGCTTCTAATTCGGCTTCGTCAGCTTCATAGTCGTCATCGTAAGCATCACCAAATTCATTGTCATCATCATCTCCACCATCATCATTATTGAATTGTCTTACTGAGCTCTCCTTGGCTAAAATTTCTTGCCTGGCCTTGATTGCATGCGGTAAGACTTCTAAGTTGGATATTAATAAATCAGCAGATTCTCTTAAAATATCTTGCAGTTGTTCAAAAATATTCAAATTTGTAGCATCGCTTAAGATACCTAAGCCAGCTAAGATTTGTAACTTGCAACCGTAAACACTTTGGAAACTATCAGAATGTTTGAACCATAATTGGAAAAATGGTACAATAAAATTGTTTTCGTGTAAGAAATTTAAAGTGAAAGTTGGTTCAATGTATAAAGCACCAAAGAAGATCTTTAAAATAGACAAATGGTGTAACATGTGTCCATCAAAGGCATTTTCTGATTCTAATGATTGAAAAACTTCAAAGATTTCTGGCAAAAATCTAGGTAAAAATGGTGTAAATCTTGTGTTCATACTTAAAACGGTCATTTCTAACAATTCAAAAGCGCAATCGGCAAATATTGGATCAACATCTTCTGATTTCAAAATGTTAAAACATACACCAATTAAAGATTGGACATGTGGAGATTCAATTGTTTCGTATTCCTTACTGAATCCATGATTAATAACACTTTCAAAAAATGGTTGGAATGTATCAAAATATTCTAAAGCATAAGTTTCAAATGAATCAATACAAGATTGGTAGAGACCCCACATAATAGGAGACAATTGCTCAGTAGAGAAAACAACTGATTCCAAAATTTCGACTGCTTCTGGAAGGAAAGAAACCATGGCATTTTCAAAAATAAATTTAATCATTCCTTCAAAAACAGGTTCCAAAGAACTAGCAACTTGTGGAGAAGAGTTCATAGCAATAACCAAGGTTGCTAAAGTATTTAAGATACCGGCAGCTTGGTATTCCTTATCCATATCAACATTATCGCTGTTACTGTTATCTAATAATTCAGATGCCAATTTAATGAATTGTTCACTCAATCTCAGTGCCAATTCGTGGGCATAAGGTTCCAAGTTCTTAGCGAATTTCTCAACAAATGCATCCATGACACTGGTTAAAATATCAGATTCGAACTTCTTGGACATATCTAATAAGGTTCCCATTAATTGTGGGGCTTGTCCAGCAATTTGATCAGCAACAAGCTCATCGTCAACTAAAGTTCTTAAGGCATCCACAGCGGTAATTTGAATTGGTAATTGATTTTCCATTTGAAAACATCTTACAATAGCTTGGAAAATATCTTGTAAAACTTGTTGATCTTGAAATTTATGAACAAACATAGCAATGGTGTCACAAGCTCTTGCGGTTAAAAATGGAGTAGTTGAAATGGTTTGTTCCAGTAATTCTGGGTATACAAATGAATGTAAAATAGTATCAATTTTGCCGGCAACAGGAGAAACGTTCTTTTTGTCTAATTTATAACTCAAAGTTGATAAAAATCTGAAGGCACCTTCAACTTCCATGGCGGTTTTCAAATCATCTCTTTGAGGAGAAGCTCTTCTGGTCATAATATCATTAATAATAGTTAAGATAACGTTGATTGTGGACTTGAACTTCTTTGAAGTTAATCTAAAAACAAAGTTAATTGATGCAACATCAGCAGTATTGTTTTCTCTATTAGTATCAAAAAATCTTCTAATATATTCTTCTGGGTCATCTTCATATAATTCGACAGTTTCTTGATTTGCGCTTAAAGTAGGTAAAAGAACATGCAATATGATAGCTTCTAATTTATCTTCCAATAATGACCAAGCTGGAGTATCAATTAATTGTTCCAAGAATGAAATCATATGATACAATGAAGCCTCAGACAACCAAACCTTCTTAGTTGACCAATTTTCAATAATAGCCCAATAAACGTTTAAAATTTCTGGAACAAAAGTTGACATAAATTTGGTTGCAAATGCGCTGTTTTTATCATTTGTTGCATGACCACCACCATGTCTACTTAATAATCTGTGTAAATTACCGAAACACCATTTAACAGTCTTAATACGTGGGTTGACTGATCTTAATTCTGATGAATCTTCTTCCATAACCAGCTTGGGTAAAGGTTTATTAATAATTAAGATGTGTAAATGACACCAGTTACCCAACTTAGATTCATCATTTAAGAAATAAGATGGTAAAGTTGAGAAAGTGATAAATTTAAAGATTTTAATAATTAAATAAAGCATTTCATCAGAAGTTTGATTATCTTCAGAGTTGATCAAGTTTGTAGTCAAAGCTTCTAAAGTTGGAAACAATTCAGTGGTAATATCTTCGTAGATTGGGTTAGATCCTGAACCAGTTTCTAATGACATCCAACGGTTACATTTTGCGTATTCATATAGACACAATAACCCAGCGTAAACATGATCTACGTTTGATTGGTCAGAGATCAATGTCTTAATAACAGCTAATAATTCTTCCCATTTTTCAACATTCAAGATCTTAGACAATGCAGTGGTTAATTGTTGCTTTAATTGAGCTACTCTATAATTTTGGATTAAAGTTTGAATTAATTTTTCCTTAATTGAAGGTTTTTCAAAATCTTTAATATATATATCTGCTTGTCTATGACCATCGTCTATAAAGATCCAATAGTTGTTTACTCTGTTTTTAAAGAAAATTGCCGCTGATGCTTGAATTCCTAATGGTACATTAGGTTCATTTATAAGATCAAGGAGGTAAGCAGTGAAACCCTGTTGCTTTTCGAAATGTCTTAATTGAGATTCTGAATCCTTTCTAATCTGAGGGTTTGCATCCAATGTACCCGCAAGGGATTTAAGAAGAGTATCTCTATCCATTTATCAATATTCAGTATTATTATGATATACTGAAGTAATTAATAAAAAAATATAAAATAAATAAGAAGTTCAGAAATATCTGGTTAAGAAAAAGGGAACAACAAGATATTTATTGAAATTAAAATTTAGTGAAAATTATGGAAACCCATACAAAAAAAAAAAAAAAAAAAAAAAAAAAATTGGAAAAATAAAAAGAAATGAGCATTTCTGTTTGGATAGTAAGAAAAAGGGAAAAGTAAGTGCGTAGAGATTCTTTGTTAAGGGTCTAGTCAAAGACAAACGGGGGCTATGGCATATATTTAAAAAAATCTGAAAGAAACTTCAAAATCCCAGTTATATTAATTGATTTAGATTTTAATTTCGATTGGTTTGAAGTGGATCATGTTACGGAGTTAAATTTAACTGAATTTGTTGTTTGCATATTTTGACAAGATTAATATATATTAAGAAGTTACCTGCACATTAAATAACAACATTTGGCAAGTGTAATGAATATCTGTATTTTGGTTGGGGTTGTGGATTTGGAGTTGAGATTTGTGAGAATGTGCATTTATTGGTAAGTTTTGTCGGCCATTCATTTGGATTAAAGCTTACAATAAGTTTGAAGGAAATCATCATTAATCCATGATGTTAATCCAAAAAAAAAAAAAATGGCTGCAAATTTTTCAAGAAATAGCAAATGTTATGACAAAATAAAAAAGAGCATTTGAAAGAATAATTGAACGGAGCAAAGTTTAATGTAAATTTTACCGTTAATTATGGTCCTATTGGCAGTGTTTCTTTTAAAACAAAAAAATCTTGACCTATTGAAGTAACTTCTTTAGAGTGGAATTGCTCTGTTTTGCTAGGGCCCGGGCCACACTTGCATAGTAAAACAGGATTTGAATTTTAATAAGTGTATAGTTTTCGTTAATTTTTTTTTTTTTTTTTTTTTTCATATTTTCTCAAATTCTCCCTATCTATACTTCATGTTGTACTATTTAAGTTTGTATGTTTATGATGGTAGTTATTACATTATAGGGTTTCTCCCTTTCTTCCTCCGTGTTTTCTCTGTCTCTGCCTGTCTTGTTTTGGACTGATTTTACCTTTTTGTCTCAAAAAAGTCGTGTCCCTCCCAAAGCATCTCTCTATAGAATATAGAATATAGAAAAAGTGCAAGTAAAAAAAAAAGAAAAAAAATCTAATTAACCCATAATTAAATTAAAAAATACACTAGTATTAAATCTATTAAAGTAATGGGTGTTACTGAAATAAAAGATTTTCACGTCTTAGAAGTTGAACTTCCGAATTCAAAATCACCACATTACATTTATTTTAAAAAACATTCAGTAAAAGGTTCAAAAGATTCTGATGCAAATCGATCAATCTTTATCTTCAATTTACCAATAAATTCAACAACATCTACAATTAAAAAATATCTTCAATCAGTTGCTATAGGTGCCACTTTAGAAACATTTACACCAAGTATCCTTACTGATTATCCTGAAGATATCTGGATTGATTTTACTAAATTAACTTCAGATTTAGAAATAAAAAATGATAATGATGGAGACATTAAACAACACCTGTACATAGACCATTCACTTTCACAAGGAGGAAGTGTTAAGCTTCCAAAGAATTGTGGTATTATTACTTTTATAGATAAACCATCATTACAACTTGCATTTTCGTCATTAAAGAAACTTTCTTCAAATGGTGAATCATCAAAATGGCCAATAGATCCACAAACATTTGGCGGTTCAGCATATTTCCTTGCAAATTTACGAAGTCAAGTTTTAGATAATGAATGGTTATCTGAATTTGTATCACAATCTTTAGTTGACTTTGATGCAGCTGAACAGAAATCTATTCAAGAATTACAAAATCAAGCTCAACTTGTGGATGATGATGGATTTACCTTGGTTGTTGGTTCTCATAGAAAAACAAAGGCTGCTATATTAGGAAAACAAAAATTAGCTTCAACTGTCGAAGTTAAGAAGGCAGAAAATAAGTTGAAGAAGAAGGAAAAGGAAGACTTCTATAGATTCCAATTAAGACAAAAGAAGAAGGATGAAATGAATGATTTGTTAAGAAAGTTCAAGATTGATCAAGAAAAGGTCAGATTAATGAAGGAGAAGAAGAGATTTAGGCCATATTAGGTAGGGATAGACGAATGTATAGATATGCATGATAATTATTAATATATTAAAACAATTTAATTAAATTCCAAAACCCAGCCTTTTCTCTATGCCTAGCTGTAGTGTCATTAAAATAAATTGGACTGTATATAACTGCAACTGTATATTCATATATACATCACACATAAGTTTATAACTGAATAATTTGAATTAAAGAGCAATTGTATTTCTCAAATTATATGATATGAACGAAAAGTTAATATCAACAGCTGATTACCTTACAGAATATGTCAATGAAGAATATAATCCAGAAAATTCCCAATTTGAAATATTATCAACTATAAGATATGATCCTAATTTGTCTCCACAAATTCCACTGACTATAGATAAAATATGCAAGGATAATTTCTTCCTTTTCGAAGAACATTATCATCGTTTAGTATTTACATTAAAATACTTCCAGATTCATATAAATATTAACTCAAATGAGCAAAAAGATGACTTTGGTGGCTTCAATATTACCGAAGAATATTTATTAAAATGCTTGATCGAATCGATTAAACATTCTGAGTCTACGCTTTTCTTACAACCTTTAAAAATAAGAATGTTGGTCTCCAGAAGTGGGGAACTCCGTATAGAATTGTACAAAACTCCAATTAGACTAGACATGTTTGATGGGTTAAAAGATTCGCCAAATGGTGATTTATGGGATGTAAGAATTGATAGTGAAAGAATTTTGATTTCTCCATTTACTTCGTTCAAAACTACTAATCGCAAAATTCACTCGGGCGCTAGGGAAAGAGGCATACCTGGGAAGAAACCTGGGTTTGAAGAGGTGATAATGATAAATACTCAAGGAGTGGTCATGGAAGGCTCAATTACCAATATTGCAATTAGAAGAAATGATGAATGGGTCACCCCATTATTGAGCTCTGGGTGTTTATGTGGAGTAGCTAGAAATTATTTACTTAGAAAGAACCACATATCTGAAGGTATTGTAAAAGAACGTGATCTTATTGTGGGGTCAGAAGTATTGTTGTTTAATGGAGTTATGGGGGTTGTCAGAGGAATAATAGTACAATAAATAAAAGGATAATTAACTCTATATGTATATCTTTATCTTTATCTAATTTTGTTCTTCTTCAGTGTATCCCATGATGTATAAAATATCTTGTAAAGAATCTGTATTTAAACAACATGGAGCCAATTTTTGAACTTTTGGCTTTGCATTCCATGCAACGCCAAACCCACCGGCTGCCATCATATTTAAATCATTTGCACCATCTCCAACTGCAACTGCATGATCTGGGTCTATATTATGTTTGCCAGCAATTTCTAATAATAATTGTGCCTTTTTGTCACCGTTAACAATTTCACCTTTGGTAGTACCATCAAGTATACCCTCTGAAGTAGTACTTAATTGGTTTGCGTAAGCATAATCCAAACCTAATTGTTCCTTAACATATTCTGCTAATGGTATAAATCCACCTGAACAAACGGCCATGGTAACACCATTTTGCTTTAAAAATTTACACAATTCTCTTGCACCTTTGGTGATTTGAATTTTTTCTTTTAATTCCTCCCAAATAGTAGTAGCGTCGATCCCTTTCAAAAGTAAAACTCTTTCCCTCAATGAAGCATTGAAATCCAATTCACCATTCATGGCTCTTTCAGTGATTTCTGCAACTTTATCTTCAATATCAGCATAAGCAGCGATAAGCTCGATAACTTCTTGGTAAATTAATGTTGAATCCATGTCAAAAACGAATAACTTCTTATTCTTTCTTGAGTCTTCCTTTTGGAAGATAAGATCATAATTACTCTTAGAATGCTCTTTAACTGCTTCGGCAATAGTTTCTGGCTTCACTTCGTGAATGTTGACAAAGTAGTCGATGGCTCTGCTTGATAAGTTCTTTTTTGACAACGTGGTGAGTTTCAATGACTCAATGAATTTTTCAACGGCGGAGACTTGTTCTTTGGTTAAGTCTGTAGTAGATAATACCGTAAAGGTGTATTGATGAGACATATGAATCATATTGACAAGAAATGTGTGTAGGATAATTACAATAGAGAGAGATTATTGTTTTTTTTTTTTTTGCCTTTTTCGAATATCTATATATTGATCTATTTTATATGCGCTGAGATTTAATATTATTCTATTACTTATGACTCGCGCGGCAGAATTAATTTAATGAAATTTATATTTTGCAACCACTCATATCTATTCCTGAACTTGTCTTAAATCATACTCACTTAATCCAATTTTCCCGCCTAGTTTCTCAAAGTTCGATAAATAAATCAGATGCTTCTTTTCGGCCATAGCATTCATTTCTTCCCAGTATACCTTGTGTTCGTATTCAAAATCCATTATCCCATTAAACTCTTTATCTAATTGTTCCCGTGGCACAAAATTTTCAAATGGTTGGTCGTAAATAGTTTTCAGTCTCGTATATGGATCAATAAATGGTCCAACAACTTTGAAAAATGTATAACCAATCCATGGAATATTTGTGAATAACCCTCTACCTAATCTTTCGGGGTAGTGATTTTGCAAAATATGTAAAACTTGCTTTGAGATTGAGAGTGATGGAAATTTAGATGACAAGTTAAGCTCGGCTGGGGCAGCTTTAAAATCAATAAGTAATGCTAACAGATCTTGCCCTGGAGGCATAAATTGTATAACCCTTTCAAGCATGAACACTAAATGCTGCACTTGTCTGATAGATGGAGAAGTATTTTGGTAACCATTACGCAAGTAAAGACAAGGTCTGTTGTCGTTATCGTAACCAACTATAAGGTTTTTACCAGTATAATTTTCAGCTTCAACAAGTTTAGCATTAACTAATTTCAGCGGATCAGTTATATTTTCTATATTGGTAACACCAAAAGTTCTTCTCCAGAGTATGGTTTCCTTGATTCTTTGGATTGCTGGGTCAACTTTCCATTTAGTAGCCCTAAGATATCTCAAGAAACATTCCTTTGTCAACCAAGCTCTTTCTTCGTTCGTTATTGGATGGTATTGATCACAATTTGCTTGATCGTTAATTGGGATTTCTTCAGACTCAATATATTTTGTAAAATATTCCAAAACTTGGTTATATTGTGCTTCCTGTTCTTCAGTCAAATCGAATACTGGTGGAACGATAGGATTTATTGGCTTATCAAAGGGAGTGTGACGTTTGATAAGCTTTTCACCAGCTGCAGTTTGTGTACTTGGGGTAGAAACTCCAGTAGCGGCAGTATCCTTTGACGATATTGAAGCATCATCAACACTTGTTGAGGAACTATCCTTCTTTCTGAAAAAGTTCATGTTTGGAACCACGGGAAAGTCGAGAGAAGATCAAACCAAAGCTTCTAAATATATCGAAAGAAAGAAAAAAAAAAAGAAAGAAGAAAGAAAAACGTAGGCATAAGGAAAATATTGAAACGCGACTTTTAACTACATATGGCGGAGGGACTACATTGATTATACGTGGGGCCGCGAATTACATCTTGAACCGACTCTTTTTGGGCCGACTCATACCTTACCCTCTTCAAGAATATCACCACCTTTCTCCCTTACACCATAGGTCCCGTATCTACTCTGCGATGTCAATTAAGATCGTCTCATCGTCCACCTCAGAATCTCGTCCTGTCTCCATTGAATATCTTTCAGATTTACTCTCTGAAATATCAACTGTTGACTCCAAAGAGTTGATCAACGTAATCCTTCAAAGTGTGCAGAAGAAATCATCAAAGCATAAATTTTTGGTGCAGGTAACCAAAGTAAGTAGTTCTAGTGATAGTGAATGTAACGCTGGTACCAGTTTTGGTGCTATATGGGATGGAGAGAAGGATGGGTATGTTTGCTTTGAAGTAGAAAAAGAAATTGTTGATGAACATAAATCTATATTAATATCTATCTACTGGATAAGTACATAAGTTTAAAGAACTTAATAAACAAATATAAAAAGGAAATACTCTTATGTAGAATAGTGTAAGCAAAATGTCCTTTATTTCAAATTTGAGATGGTATTTCCTAATAAAGCCTATTGGCATCTCTTTTTATACTGTTTATTAAATTGATTTTGAAGTTCTCATATATTTAAATGGTGATAAAAATCTTCTAGATTAACGTTTAAATCCTTTAAATGATTCACGTTTTTATTGATACTCTCTAAATGTTTTGACAACTTAGATAATACTTCCATTGTATCATCATCTTCATTTGGATTGAATTTACTCTTGCTTTTTGTGCCCTGGTGTATCTTGAGGTCATTTGATTTCAGTACTTCGATGGACATGTCTTCTCTCTTCTCGTTAATCTCTTTCCTCATTAAAGAGTTCTCCCTCCCAGTAGACTTTTTAAGTTCATCCAAATATTTTAAATCCAGTTTATAAATAATTTCATAGCTCTTGTAATTTCTCTCCAATTCATTCAATTGCTTTAACTCTGCCAGCAAGTAAGTCTCTAAGTATTTCCTTCTTCTTAAGAGCTTGTCAAGGTTGAATATATCTGAGTCAGAATCAGTTCCCGGTGGTAATAATGTTTCTCTTAACCTTGAACCGAATGAAGCCTCGTTTGCTGTAGTCCATGATTCATTCAATATATTCTGTGCTTGAATCATCTTTTTCGAAAGTTCAACAGATCTCTTAGAATTTGTCGGGGACTTATATCTTTGAATAGACTGATTTATACACATTGATATTATCCCTTGCATTGATTGAAACGAATCATTCGATAACGGTTGCCAAAACCTATCAATTATTTTTCCGGTGATTTTCTTCTTGTGACTTTTAGTCGATATAGATTTAGGATTCACTATATTGTCAAAAGTTCTCTTCCTTGACTCATAAATTGTTTCATGTGAAGTGCTTTTATCAGATGTTGTTTCATCTACCTGAGTATGAACATCAGTTATTGATGTATTTGTAGTAATTTCTGTGTCTTGATTGGTTTGTAAATGTTCTTTGTCTGTCGGTATATCTGAAACCTCTTCAAGGACTCTGTCTGTAGTTTCATCTAGCAAATGATTCTCAATATCATTATCAACCAAAGTCAGAGTATTATCCACATTAGTTTTCTCAGAATTTAATAAATCTCCATTTTCTTTTAATTCTTCCTCCTTTTCTGCTGTATTGTTTTTCTCGACTGTTGTCAGGTCGAATTCGTTTGCGAATAAAGATTCTGAATGTATGTTTGTTTGGTCTTCTACTGTTTTTCCTTCTAAAGTTTTGGAATCTCTATTGTCAAGAACAGAAGTTTCGTTTTCATTTTCAGGTCCAATGGTGAGCTGCTCATCTACTGAGGTAGGTACTTCGGATACTGGGTTATCCATATGGTTTAATTTGTTTTCACTATTTTATAAATACCTTTTTTGTATGTTTATATTCTATTGATTTAATGTTTTGATACTGATATTGATGGTACTGCATGTAAAAATTGCAACCATATGATTAACTGCATATTTTACTTCTGATAGTTTCACGACTGTATTAGGACCCATTATATGATAAAATCGTGTATGGTAAGTTTATAAAATCAATATTTGAATTGATTCCTTTGTTTTATAAAATTTTGAATGTATCTCTTCTTGAATCTATTTTAATTTTTGTTTGCTTACATATTATAGTTTAACTCAAGTTTGACATTTCTAGGTTAAAAGTTATATTATTGTCTATAAAAATACAAAAGTTTCACAGCTTTCTTAAATCTTGTTGAATGTGTTTCTCTAACTCCCCATAACAAGCCTCTAATATTCCCCTCGTGACCCCAAATTCGTTGCAAAATTTTTCTATTAAATGATTTTCAATATCAGTTACATCACTTACAGAAGCTTGATATTTTGTTTCAGTGTATCCTCCAAATATATCATTAACTTCTCCATTAGTTTCAACATCAAGTTTTCTCTTTCCAGAAGATATATACTCTTGTTGATCGATATTAAAAATTTGAAATAACCTTTTATCCATCATATTTAGTTCTTCGGTTTCTATCATTCCCATTGGATCGTCAGTTTCAATATTAAAAGTTTTATTCTTTTTAGGAATTAAATTTTCGTACGCCCATTGACAATACCTGTTGATTTTATGATCAGTCCAGTTAATAATATCTTCTTCAATATTATTTGTCTGAGAAATAGGGAATTCATTATCCAATTCATATTGCCCAAGATTTTGCAACCAAATTTTACAATCAAAAGTTGTTTTCAGTTTATATACAAAAAAAAATTTAACTGTGAAAATGATCATCGATAAAATTCTTAACTCAGGAAATTCAATTAAGGTAGCTTTCGGAATACCTTTCTTTCTCCATAATCTTTTAGGTTTTGATAGGATTTTTGGTTCATTTTCAATAATTTTTAATGTTAGCTGATAATCACTAGATGTAAAGATTCCTAAGCTCTCAGTTATTGATACCCATAAGTTGAACATTTCGGGAGCATTCGGTAATAACAACATCTTGCTAAATATTTTAAATACCAAAGGGAAATAATAATTTACAGATAAGTTAATCTGCTGGAAATCTATTCGTTTACCAATAATATGAATATTTTCGTATAAGTCATCTTCGCAAGGTAATTTCTTAGGTTCAAGTAAGTTTATATAAGTTGAGGGTAATTTCGCAAGTAATGTCTTTGGAACTAAGTGAATGCATTTCATGTAAGGTATACGATTCTGTCGTATTGAATATAAGATATCTTGGAGGTAAACTGGGAATTTGAGTTTCACTAATGACAAATAAATAATACATATCAAATCAATAGTCGTTGGTAAATGAACATTAGGATCACTTAAATCAATATCACTCGATTCATCGTTACCAGATAAGCAACTGGTTAATGTTTTC
This sequence comes from Dujonia santamariae, assembly GCA_030578175.1. Taxonomy (NCBI): domain Eukaryota; kingdom Fungi; phylum Ascomycota; class Pichiomycetes; order Serinales; family Debaryomycetaceae; genus Dujonia; species Dujonia santamariae. Next base: position 124,522 of record JANIVZ010000032.1, read on the forward strand.
AACCAGTATAATTTAACCGTTGGAGTTAATTCTCCTTCAATATTGTATTCATTGATATTTGCAAAAAACAATTGTGTCACAATAATAAGCTGTCCTTGAAGTACTGCTTGGACACATTGCAAGTAAAGTTCCTTCGCAGCAAGACCATATAATTTTTTGTTTTTATCTTCACCCTTTCTTGATAACAGACCAGTAGCTCTTTGTGATTCCAGAAAGTCACCTCCAAGACCAGTCAAATTAATATTAAGTCTCTTTGTTTGTATATAATTATCATCTTGATCATCATTGATCTCAATGTTACCATCCATTACATGTCCATACTGACATATCTTTAAACCATCTACAGTACGGTACAATCTAGAGGTACAGTTATCAACGCCACAAACTGGACCTCTTATCCAAGATTGTGACATCGTGTATTTGATTCCTTATATAACAATGAATTTTACTTTTTTTATATTAATATACTATTTACAAATGATAATGTGAAATAGATTCAGATAATAAGTATTATGAGACTGCATATAATAAACTTTTTTTTGGAGAGAGATGAGTTATACCTTATGGGTTAGCTGCAAACGAGCAAGACATAGAAAGTTGTTAAGATGAGATGAATGAAAAGAGAAAGGAATTAGATAGGCTAATAAGATACGATGTAATAACATATTTCACAAAAGTAGGAATTGATAATAAATCCGTGGATGTAACGGGAAATTGAATCGGAAAAATAAAATTCAGTTAGTCTTAATATACCAATTAGTAATATAAGCAGCCATTTTTGTAGACTAAATAAAAAATAACTAGAACTATTTTAGGTTACATCGGGTGGGTTTTCGTTCTTTTCCTCAAATACATTCTTCTTTGGAGAAAATATTATTAGCAGGCAGTTTTACACATCTAAGATATGATTCGATCTTATCACCAAATCGCTTTCGGATAGCGGATAGTGGAAAATAGAAACAGGGGATAGCGGATAATACGGGGGAGAATGGAGTTAGCACATACACAATTATAATTAATGAAACACCTCTGCCTCTCAATTTCCTGCTCCTCCTCTTCTTCCTTCTCCTCCTCACTACCCAAATAGAGAGCCATTAAGTAAATGTACACAAAATTTTACTGTAGGTGAAATTACCCAAAATAAAGTATTAAATTAAGAAAAAAAAAAAAAAAGAAAACGTGATTTTGGTGGGTAGAAGTTTACCCGTTTCTAAAGGCCGGGATGTGAAGAAGGACCATCTGAAATTCTCCACTTCACACCATCCATTCCCATCCGTTTCCATTTCCTGCACCTTCGGAACTGAAAAGGTTCCTCTTATCGATTACGCAGGATCCGAAACCCGGGTGTCTCCCACAGAGCAATCATAGAGAAAATTCCAAATCTTTTAGATGTTAGCATCGTGGGCTATGGTAAGATGGATATGGCCCATTAATAAAGACGATGATGTAATTCGGATTTTGAAACGTTTTATTATTATTACTAACCCTCTGGACTTAAGCTCGCCTAGGCGCGGCACTCTGCCATATAATCGAATCCGCTTACAAAAGTTCGGTATTTAGGGCCACTCCGAAAATTATATTGCATACCGAGAGGGGTACCCCCACACTTGATACATACGACGAATTCTTCTAAATAGTATAAAAATCCACCATTCCCTCCTCTTGTAATTTAGTAAAATGATTCTGATTCTGATTCTAATTCTATTCTATTCTCTATCGATTAGCTTTAACAATTTCCACGATAAAAGATGTTTTCTGCTAGAGTTAATAGAACACTTGTCAGAAGTGTTGCAACCCCATTTGTTAGACTTTACTCTAACCTTCCTCTTTCCGTAAATATTACCCTTCCAAACGGTACTACTTACGAACAACCAACTGGTCTTTTCATTAATAACGAATTCGTTTTCCCAAAGGCAAAGAAGACATTTGAAGTTGTTTCTCCATCTACTGAAGAAGAAATCACTCATGTCTATGAAGCAAGAGAAGCTGATATTGATCTTGCTGTAGATGCAGCTGAAAAGGCTTTCAAGTCTTCTACTTGGAAGACTGATGACCCAAGTACCAGAGTCAGAGTTCTTTTAAAGTTGGCTGATTTAGTTGAAGCTAATGCTGAAACTATCGCTCATATTGAATCCTTAGATAATGGTAAATCTTTACAATGTTCTAGAGGTGATGTTGCCTTAACTGCTGCTGTTTTCAGAAATGCTGCTGGATGGGCTGATAAGCTTCATGGATCAGTTATTGAAACTGGTGATTCTCATTTCAACTATACTAGAAGAGAACCATTAGGTGTTTGTGGTCAAATTATTCCATGGAATTTCCCATTATTAATGTTCTCATGGAAGATTGCTCCAGCTTTAGCCACTGGTAACACCGTTGTCTTAAAGTCCGCTGAATCCACCCCATTATCTGCTTTATACATGGCTTCTTTAATTAAAGAAGCTGGCGTCCCAGCCGGTGTCGTTAACATTGTTTCCGGTTTTGGTAAGATTGCTGGTGAAGCAATTGCCACTCACCACAAGATCAAGAAGGTTGCCTTTACTGGTTCCACCGCAACTGGTCGTCACATTATGAAGGCTGCTGCTGAATCTAACTTAAAGAAGGTTACATTAGAATTAGGTGGTAAGTCTCCAAATATTGTTTTTAACGATGCTAACATTAAGAAGGCTGTTCAATCTTTAATTGCTGGTATTTTCTACAATACTGGTGAAGTTTGTTGTGCTGGTTCAAGAGTTTACGTTCAAGAAGAAGTTTACGAAGAAGTTTTAGCTGAATTCCAAAAGGCTGCTGAAAATATTAAGATTGGTAATCCATTCGATGAAAACAACTTCATGGGTGCTCAAGTTTCATTATCTCAATTTGAAAAGATTTTAGGTTATGTTGAACTTGGTAAGGAACAAGGTGCTAGACTTGTTACTGGTGGTGAAAGAGCTGGTGACAAGGGTTACTTCATTAAGCCAACTATCTTTGGTGATGTTACTGAAGACATGAGAATTGTTAAGGAAGAAATCTTTGGCCCAGTTGTTACCATTGCTAAGTTTAAGACCACCGAAGATGCTATTGCTATTGCCAACAACTCTAACTACGGTTTAGCTGCTGGTGTTCACACTGAAGATATTAACAAGGCCATTTACGTTTCAAACAGTATTAACTCTGGTACTATCTGGGTTAACACTTACAACGATTTCCACCAATCTGTTCCATTCGGTGGTTACGGAGAATCTGGTTTCGGAAGAGAAATGGGTGAAGCTTCTTTAGATAACTACACTCAAGTTAAGGCTGTTAGAATTGCTATCAACAAGAACAAATAAGCAATTTCTTTCAAAAACAAAATATCATGAAATTAATGAAAACGAAAAGTAATATATATATGTTTATGTAAGACGCAACTATTCAAAATTAAAAAAATTTATCAATAAACACGTAATTTAAGCAATCAAAAATTTAAATGTAGAGATTAGAGAATAGAAAAAAGAGGTTTCTTTATGTTTCTGTTTAAAATTGCAAATAAAAAAATACTACAACAACGATGGGGAAAATGACATCAAACCCTAATGCAACGTTTATTTGTTTCCAATTTGTTCAATTCGGTCTTGAGTACTTTTGCAACCATTTGATAACCGTGCGGCTAGGTACTTTATCTGTCTTGAGTCGGTATTGTAGGTGCGAGAGAAACAGAACTACTATGCTTACGCATACACCCCGTAGAAAAGAAGTGACTGTATATAACCCATAGACTGCTAAATTGAAAACTCGACAACATTAAGTTGAAAAACACGTGACTGTGACTGTCTTTTTTTCAAACCAAGAACGGTCCTCAAATTCCAAAATGCGAACTTGACCATGGTTTTTGTTTTGTACCACAACTCACTAAGAAATTTTGCTGTATTACGTCAGCAGGAAAATTTTCAATCTGTGCACACTGGCAACAATCCTACTACTCTCATTCGAGTAAAAAAGAATTTTCAAAAACGGGTAGTTTTTACATATTGATATAGCTAAAACCAGACATCAGTACAATATGGTATGTAATAACATGCTTGATTGAAAGTTATAATATACCAGAGAATGACTATGATATGAAATGAACCACCTTGTAGAACCCATGAGCTTTGAATGCTTTGTTGAAGGAAAAATCACATTCAAAATGAAGAGAGGTCAAGACAATATAGAGAAAGAGAAAAATAGAGGATAAACATCGATTAAAATGAAGAAGGATAGAGATTAATATGTGGAATATATCTAAATGGACACTGAGTAGACTTATCATGAATAGATAGAAGTCATCGCCAAATAGAATTTGAAATAAGAAGATTGTGATGATTTAATGTGCAACATTCAAAGTAAATAATTGACAGTGGGCAATTTCAATCGATAATGCAACTCTTATAGCGAGCCGTTTGATTCTATATTGTCATATCAAGGTTTTTTGGGTATTATATATTTCTTTGAGTTTTATTTTACTTCTTGTTTACTAACAATTTTTCTTTAGAGTGACGCCGTTACTATCAGAACCAGAAAGGTTATTTCCAACCCATTATTGGCTAGAAGACAATTCGTCATTGACGTTTTACACCCAAACAGAGCTAACGTCTCCAAGGATGAACTCCGTGAAAAATTAGCTGAAATCTACAAGGCTGAAAAGGATGCTGTTTCCGTTTTCGGTTTCAGAACCGCTTTCGGTGGTTCCAAGTCTACTGGTTTCGGTTTAATCTACCAATCCGTTGCTGATGCCAAGAGATTCGAACCAGCTTACAGATTAGTTAGATACGGTTTAGCTGAAAAGGTTGAAAAGGCTTCTAGACAACAAAGAAAGCAAAAGAAGAACAGAGACAAGAAGATCTTTGGTACCCAAAAGAGAGCTGCTAAGAGAGCTGCTAAGAGAAACGCTGATTAAATTCATTAATTATATTTTTTATATAGTATAATAATTAATGTCGGTAATTGATGGAGCATCTATAATTCATTGTGTATAATAACATAGTGCTATTTCGTATAATGATAACTGTAAGCAAGATTGTAGAGAAGAAGAACAAGAACAAAGAGAAGGACAGACTAAAAAAATTAAAGATGGGGTCGTGGAGTCACCAATATCAACTTCAATATTAAGTTCTAATAGATAGAATCAAGATATAAATCTTGTATTTATTACGTTATTCTACTTTAGTTTCTATCGCATGTCAGAAAGAAAGGGGATTAATAAATACTACCCACCCGATTGGGACCCATCTAAGGTTCCCAAACGTCAAAAGACTGGCAATCAAGACATAAAAGTCAGACTTATGGCTCCATTTTCCATGAGATGCCTTAAATGTAATGAATATATTGCAGAAAGGAGGAAATTTAATGCAAAGAAAGAAATAACAAAGGAAATGTATATGAATATTAAAATTATTAGATTTCATATAACATGCCCAAGGTGTAATAACAAGATTACTTTTAAAACAAGTCCACAAACAGCAGGTTATGTTACAGAATCAGGCGCGATAAGAAATCATGAACCGAATATGCCATCATCAATCAGCAGCGAGTCCACTGCCAATAAACCTGAAACAGAAGATGAAATCTTGAATAGATTAGAAAAAGAGGAACAAGAGAATCAAAGCTATCAAGTTCTCAAGGAAAAACGAAAAAAGAATCCTTTCTGGAACAAGGAAAGTAAATTGAATGATGGTGATGGTGATTTAATGGGGAACCTTGAAAAGAGATTGTTCCAACAGCAAAGAGAAAACGAGATCAACGACCACATAGAACAGCTTCAAGCAAAGCAGGATTATGTTGCCTCACAAGGAGGGAAAGATGAGTTAATGAGTAATGCACAGGAGAATATTGTTAAAGACCTTCACAATGCAGAGGCACTGATTGACATTGAAGATGATGAAATATATAAACAAGCATTTGCTAAATTCAAGCAAAAACAGAAGATAGACGAAAGAAATGTAGTAGATAATGAGAAACAAGAAGTCTCAGAGGGAGTAGAAGAATTAAAGTCAACAGAAAAAGAAATAGAATTAGAAACCCCGGAACCCGTCAAACGAACTCTGGATGCATTTAATCCAAAAATTATTGTTAAAAGAAAAAAGGTGGAGTCTATAAAAAAAGAGGTAACTTCAAGCTTGTCAAATTTGGCTGCTTACTCATCCGATGAGAGTGACTAACCTTACAAGAAATTACCAGTCATTAAACATAATAGTAACTATTATTATTTAGCATTAGCATTATTTAACATATCATTTTTGCATTGAATATTTTTCATTAATTGTAGTAAAAGTCATTCAAAGTACCAATTACTTGTTGAAGTTGAGGAACGTTGTTATGAAATTCAGCTTGGATCACTTCTAATTTACCAATAAGTTCATTTACTTGAACCTTATCCATATCCTTCCTACATAAACAAATTCCTCTAATGTATTCAACCGAACAATAGTGGAATGTGTTTAAAATTTCGTGCTCCCACAAGTCAGGAATTGCTACCATTGGGTTTTCGCAAGTTGCTAATTCACCGAGAAATTCAATAGCTCTTAAACTATTTAAAAGATATGAAACATCTCTTCTGGTGAACAATGATTCCAATCCACCATAAAATATTGTAACATCTCTTCCGATTGCTTCAGCAAATGATTTGAATTTTTTAGTGGCCGTCGGATCAATCTTTTTAGCCTTACCGTGCAAGATATTTTGGTACCCAATTTTAATATAAGATGTAATAAATGAATCTAATAATAATGCAAATGTAGTCAGATAAATATCATAAGAAGCATAACCTCTTAATTCTTGCATATATTCTACCACCGTTTCTAACACTTGTTCAGCCATATTTGGTTGATTATCCGCATGCCTCTTTTGATCATCATACCACTCCTTTGTGAAAACGTTCGAGAGGGCAGGATATAAATCATTGGTGATAATATCGATGATATTTCTAATAACTTGTGCATTAAGTTCATACAGTGGCCCGGTGGTATCATCAAACGCATCTTGAATTCTTTGTTGGTATGATGCATGAACTTTACCTCTATATGTTGGTAAAAATTTTTCTTGTAATCTATCAGAATTAATTTCAAAAGTATTACCCAAGGCAGTAAGGTATTCAATTAGACCAGGCTTAGAAATTTGTGCCAATTCTTCTGCAGACATCTTTTCAATATCAAATTGCGGTTCATTATTTTTGCTTCTCTTGAAAAATTTCATTCTAGATGATGTCAGTTCAATAAATTTATCGTTATTATAGACCGACATATACTTCTCAAATTCGTCGTTTATAAGCATTTTATAATTCATAGTTCTCTTAATGTGACATCTTGACCAATTTTCAATAACCCCTACTAATATGCTACCATAACCTGAATCTGCAGCCACATCAGCTTGTTCCTTTAACATTGACATTGCTGTCTTAAAATCAGGTAAAACAAAGACATTACCATCAATTTCAATGCTAATAGTTTGATCGTGAATATCTTCATCTTCAATAGTTTGACGATAGACATAATAATCTGGTGGTTCTTCTCTATTGAGGAAAGTGTATGTTTCTTGACGTATAAGATTTTCATTCCACTCATCCATTTTGGAAATGATAACCTTAAGATAATCATCCAAGACAACTTTCTTAAGATCTTCACCAATTAATGAAACATCACTCTTTTCCTTTGACTTAGAAGGCAAGGTAGCAATAAATTGACTATAGTGTTTATCATAAGCTAATATTCTCAAAAGCTCCTCAGCAGTCGGTTCTGTCTTAATTAAATCCATGGTAAATCTATGCAACTTATTATAATAAACACCTTGAACAAACCCATTTATGTCCCAATAAGGTGGAAAAATGGAGATTAACAGTTCTCCCACAAAAATCAACTCTTCTTCCAACCAGCCTAGGTTATCGTAAACAAGCATTTTATCTTCTGCAAAGTGCTCTACACATTTGTCAAAAGTTTCTTCAAGTGATTCTTGAAATTTATCGTAGAAAAATTTCATGTAATTTCTTCTTACTCCACGGAATTGTGAGTAATTAGTTGTGACAACATCAACAGCAAGGTCTGAACTCAGTTCTACTTCGTCAATTGTACCCCACTTTCCCACTCCATTACCCTTATTTTTATGAGTAAAAGTTTTCGTTGCCAATTTTTCCTTTAATGTTATCTTTAAATCTTCCTTGTTTTCATATTCGAGGATCTTTACCAACTTTAATGCCATGGTATGATTACCCTCTTTAACAGCTTCAGTCAAACTTATAATGATTTCAACCAATAATTCATCAAAATGCTTTATTGCTTGATTCAAAGGGTACAAAATTCTATCGATAATGCTTTCTAAATCATCAGTAAAATTATTGTTTGGCAAGCGTAAAAAGTCATGCAAGTTTCTGGCCTGATTCAATTTATAATGTATTAAGAATATATTATCCAATGGATATGTGATATGCTCACTTACGATAGACATTTCATTCTCTATCAAATCTTCAATGTCACCCACAAATCTTTTGAAATTCTTAATGTCCCTCGTTAAGTTTTCAGTTTGAATCACGTATTGATTTAAAGACGTAACTTTACGAATCATATCATATTCAGGAATAGAAGAGATAGAATCTTCATAAACACTATCAATCTTATTCAAACTTGACTTGATTCCATTGAGCGAATCAGCCGATTTATTCAACTTATACATATTGGAAGTTATAGTATCGATTTGTTGTTGCACCGTGGTGTTTAATTTCAAATCCATTGAAGCCTTCTCCTTGGAAAATTGTTGCCTCAAAGTTGGAATTTTAACCAAATCATCTTCCAACTTAATGAGATGCGCAATTCTAGACAACGCGGCCTCACTCATCGCTCTAGATATTGTCGTATTTTCAGTATTGACAAATGATTGTGGGCAACAAGTGTCTTTGTTTTGGCTCACCCAAATATATAAGGAATGTCAAATCCTGCAGATAACCACATATTTGACAATCAATTATACGACAAGAATAAATCAAAAATTCTTGGTAGTTTGGGAACAATACTACTCTAGAACATCTACACTTATATATTTAGTTTTTATTTTTATTTATTTTAATTTTTACCGTTTTTTTATCGTTATCATCATATATACTTGTTTTATGAAACTATATAACTTTAACTAGACTAGTTTTTGCGGGAAGGAAACTTGCAAGATCAACTTATCATGTTCTCTTTCCAACTCTAATCAATTGGTTTACCTTTCTTAATTCCAGTAGGAGGATTTTGATTATTATGGCTATATTTTCTACCACCATGTTTATTAGCGGAATTGTTATTTGGATTGTTATTATATTGATTTCCCATAACCAAATGTCCATTTACAGGACTTCCTCCACCTCCAACAAAGTTGTTTGGCATGTATCCACCAGGAGGTAAAAACGGTTCACTTCCTGGTCCATACATTGGAATAGGTGGCTGACCTGGCGGTATTCCTCCAGGGTATGTGTGTGACTGTGGTGGTTGCTGTGATGGAAGTTGTTGTTGATGAAGTGGATGTTGCTGCAGTGGATGATGATGTTGATGTTGCTGTTGTTGATACATCATAGCAGCTTGGAATTGTTGCTGCTGGAAATGAGCCATGGCTGCCAATTGTTGTTGATGTTGATGCTGTGGTGACATGGCAAATTTTCCAGCATTTGGACCACCTGGATAAGCCCCAGCTCCCATGAATCCGCCTTCTGCTGATTGAGGATTTGGAACGATTCCACCCATCATTGGGCTAGGAATGAATCCCATATTTGCATTGGATATTATTGGAGTTGGTTGCTTGACCGTGCTTGGAGATTCAAATAATTGATCATGGCTCACATCAACAGTCGATTCCCATGTTGGCGGAGTTACATAAGTTCTTTCAAATTCAACATTTGACTTATCGGTTGACTTAGCTTTTACGGTAAAGAACAAATTAAAAGCTTGTTTAAACTGTTCAACTTTTTTTACTTGGCCTTCCTTAGTTGGAATTTTATCAGCGCCACCAAAGAATTCAGCAGCGGTAATATGGTGACGTTTACTAATACCACCTCCTGCAGAATTAGCTGAAGAATTCCCATTATAACTATAAATATTCGAGTTATGTCCAGAATATGGCCTTTGATGGCTTATTCTTGGAGATGGATTTTGTGGAGATTTATTGAAACTTGGGGTTGGAGGTGTTGGAGGTGCAATACCTGGTGCTTTGTTGGATGGAGTGAATGAAGTTGCATTTACATTTGGAACAAATGCCGGTTTCTTTGGATCCATTTTCTTTTTACCAGTTTCAGTAACAGGAGGACTTGATGCATTTTCTTCCTTCTTCTTATCTTGCTTTTTTACGATTTCATCTTGTTTTAATTTATCTTTTGATAAAATTGGTAATAAATCTTGTGGTAATTTATGAGGAATTTTAAAATTAGCACTAAATTCGCGTAATGAATTAATTTCACTTTGAGCATTTAATCTAAATGATTCATTTGGAATTGGTGGCTTTGCTGGAAGAGTTGAATCAGGCTTTTTATCATTAGTGATTTCAGCATACTTATTACTAGTTGCTGACGATGAGATAATAGCAGGATCGTTATGATACTGAGCAGCTCTTTGACGTGGAGGAAGATATTTACCAGGTGATGTACCTTCAGAAGTACCTGAATTAGCTGTAGCAGGAACTCCACTACCAATATTTATATTAACCCCCCTAAGGGCAGCTATTAATTCATCGCCTCTTCTGTCAACACCAGAATATTTATCTTCTTCGTCCAAACCACTATCATCAACTGTAAATCCTCTTTCTTCTAATAAATGTGGATCACTAGTGACTTGACCTTCAATTTCTTTAGCTAATTTTTCTGCATATTTTAAACGCTCTTGATAATCAGGAGCTGATGTATCAATTCTTGTTGTATATAAATGTTCATCATATGTCGATTCAACACCAAATTTTTCTTCATTGACTTTAAATTGGTCCCATTTACCACTAGAATTATCTTCTAATGTTATCATAGTCGAATCGTCATCAGGTACCCATCTTTGAAGTTCACGTTCTTTAATTTTTAACTTACCGGAAATATCGGTATCCGTTTTAAAAGAAACAGAACCACCAGTCGTTGCAGTAGTCACTGGGGTTGAATTTGGAGAATCATCAACGTCTTGAACTTCTAAATCCATCAAGTTCTTGGATTGAATAATCAATTTTTCAGGTAAAGTAGATGAGATGTTACTCTTTTCATCAACTAACGCATTAGAATAAATACGTGGGTTTTGAATTATGACTGATAATGAAGAAGGTGATTGGGAAGGTTCGGTTGACGATAAATCTGCACTCAGAAGCAAACCTTGATAACGAGCACCCGATGAAACAGTTGCAATACATTTCTTTCCAACAGATCTAGCAATAAGATTGATAAGTTTATCAGTAATTGCTTTTTCAGAATCATTCGTGGATGTATTACTGTTTCTTGAAAAGGTATTACTGTTGTTGCGTGCCGGAGCGTTTGAAGTACGTTTATGACCACCATTTGTGGAATTTTGCCTCACGGGACGTGGAATTGATTGTTTCATGGTCTATGTTATAAAGCAATTAAAGCAACAGTTTTAGTATGAATCAAGGGGTCTTTTCCTAGATTTTTATGCTCAAGTTTTTTTTTTGTTTAGATCTCACAAGCAAAAAAAAAAAAAATAATGTATCAAGATAATGCACACCTAAAGAATGTACGTTAAATGAGAAACTCCAGGAAGTAGGAAACAAGTTTGGAGACTTGCGCTGGAATTGTCGTTGAATTTAATATAAAAAATAACTGTAATTGAACGAGAAGATTCGTTTAATCTAGCTTCTCAATAGAATAAATCCTTAC
>JANIVZ010000033.1:0-135192 GCA_030578175.1 Dujonia santamariae
TCTACTTTAATCGAGCCATTATATTAAAATCTACAGGATCATTTAGGCTTAACCCTGAATTAAGCTGCCGATGCTGATGTTGATGCGCTGCTGCCACCTACCCTGCTGCTTTTCTGCTTTTTTGCTCTCTCTCTCTTTCCTATTTTGGGCAAATTATATGCATTGTTAAGACTCTTTCACCTTAATTTAGACATCTATGCAATGCATGCTTGAAAAATTAATTATACAACAAAGAGTTTAAGGCGGCCGGGGCTACGAACCGCACACCTCATCGAATGAGAGAAAGAGGAAGAGATTAAGACCGAAACAGACATAAGGCGAAAGAATAAATTGAGATAGTGACATAGGGGGTGGAAGTGGAAGCGAGAGACCGAGAAATGTAGAAAGAAACAGAAACAGAATCAGATAATGAGTAATAGATAAAGTGGGTTTTTTTTAAGTAAGTTTAGCCTAAGTTTCAGTATCTGGAATGAATGAATGAATGAATGAATGAATGAATGTACCCCTACATGCCAATTACTTTCCTTTTCTTTCAATAAACCCGGGCTTATTGTCCTTATCCCACCAACAGGCAAATAAAACAAAAAAACAAAAAAACAAAAAAAGAAGGATGCACTGGCGAGATACCCGACCCAACCCAGTTGTCCACGAACCGTTCACTTTACACATAGCATCTCCCTGGTTTTTATTTATTTTCGTAGTACTGTAGGGTTACTCAGAACTTCGCTCTCCATAATGTGTCCTGCCGCCTGGCGCCCCGATTCTGACGCTACGTCTATATTCCAAGATACCAGATAACTCTATCGCGTGCTACCCTTTGTTCGCTTTGGGCTCGCTATGGACTCGCATTATGCTCGCTCCCTCGAATTACTATGCCGTTTTGGTGCACCCTACATTCCGTCTGCCGCCCTTTTGTCTCTACAATGCTTGCTGACATGTCAACACATTCCCAAATACTACTTTATGGTTTACCCTATTTCATCTATTCTCCATTGTCGGATGGTGGCGGATACTTAATCATACGATATTTACTTGCAGACCCCTCTCTTCCTTGGCTCCAAGTACTAGAACGCTACTAGCTAAAGTTTAGCCTAGGTTAAATTTTAGAGTTTGCTTTTGCAGCTGAAATGGCCATCAACTACCCTCTAAAATGCAGCATTTCTACAAAGAATGTAATCGTAAAATCGTAATATATTAAATTCGTAAATAACCCCATCAACATGTAAAGTAAGTATATAATAGCCTTCCCAAGTCTAATATGAAATTATTTGGAATGTGACAATAATCTAACAATTTCATTTCAAAGGATCCTTTACACCTTATTCTGCATCAATCCTTAATCCCCTATTCATATCTACCAATATTTTTGATCTATTCAAACCCTCATTCTATACTTCCATTCTTTCTATTGTTCACTTGAACAAAGAGCTGAAACACGAGATCAACAAAATACAATGAATCATAAGATTTATACTTCCGCTTTCATCCTCGAAGAACGTAATTCCGATTCCTCATGCAAATCAACTAGCTAAATCAATACCGGAAGTGAATTACCACATATTTCCTAAATGCGAGTTAGTTAGAATTTGAACTGATAAGCTAAAATATTCACATGGTTGCGTTATAATCTTTCTAATAAAGTTAGAATTTGAATTGATAAGCCAAGCCAAGCAATCTCTCATACGGGGATATCGACTTGGCTTCGTAACTTCTTATAAACTATCGTATTAATAGGAGGAATACTTTCAATATTTGATTTTTTTCTTTTGAAATTTACTCATCCAAAGTCCGCATTTTAACCCGGATACACAGTAATAGTCCTCCAATCAGGTACCAGAAGAGTATCTTATCAACTCATTATAGATAGCGCTCCACTAGGGCTCCTACCCGGGGATTGTGATAGTATCGCGCTTTCCTTCCCCATGGGGGTATTGCGCTTTCAATAAGTCTTCGCTCGAAAAAAGCCAACGAAGCTTCACACGTTCTCAAACCATTTACAATGCTCCACAGTTTAAATATAGATTTTCCCCTTGAATAAATATGCTATTTATCGTCCCACGGGAATTGTCTTGAGCCAGATAAATCATGTGAAACATATCAAAATAACATTTCGATTAATATTCAATGCATAATAACCTTGCTGTAATAATGCTAAGAAAGAATCTTGAATGAATAGATATTGGGAAGTGGCTTTATGGAGAGAGGCTTTTCGCTTTGGTAGTTAATCGTCGTTACCTAATTGGAAGCAATTTCCATTTTTAAATCAATACTTGATTCATCTTTTTGATCGATATTATTGTCATCTTTGTCATCTTTATCATTTATATCATCATCATGTTCATCTTCTTCTTCTTCCTTCTCTATTTTTGATTCGTCTTGTTTTTTCTTTTCTTGGACCCTAGATCGAGTGTACTCATAATATTCATCTAATGGCTCTTCGAGTAATACTTTATCATATTTAAGATTGTATGGCAAGGCTCTAGCCAATTCCAGTGAAACTGTTACTCCAGGCCCAGAAGTCCCCGTAGTACTAGCAGCAGCTCCTCCAACGGCAACAGAGGCTTCTTCTTCATCTTCTTCGATTTCAATTAAAATATGATCAAACTTGTAAAGATTATTTAAATGTGTTTGTATTTTTTGTTCTTTATTCTCAATCGGATGAAGATTATCATTTGAAAGCAATTGACGAAATTCTGAATCAAGAGAAGTATTCAAGAACTTCATATCATAACCTAACTTAAGATCCTTCTCGGATATGTAATTAAGCCAATTTAACCCTTCAACCCCATCTGCTCCAGCTGCCACAGTTGCTGCAGAGGAGTTTGGTTTAGAGTTTGTAAGTGAAGCATCGGGTTTAGAACTCAGGTTTTGTGTGAAATGATTATAAAAATCTTGCTTTTCCTTTAATCTCCTACTCTTCTTTTCCTTATCTTCTTCAACTTCGTCATCTCCGTTGTCAATCTTCCTCTTTTCAATCAAGTTCTGAGACAACAGCTTGGGTAACTTTGTAATCTTCTTCAGGGTCGTAAATGCATCACTGTACAATATCCAGTCCCTAAATGATTCAGCGGACTTGACATTATAATCTTTAACATTTGGGAAAGTCGGTACGTCGTACGCATCTACAAGACTTTCACCACTCGATGGCTTTATAAATCCCAAGTCTAACATGGCCTGGGCAATATCCTGTACCGAAATCAGGTCTGTAGCGTCTTCTTCACCAACACCAGCAGCATCACCCCGATGTTTGGAATACTTTAAACTCTTCAATAATAGTAACTTCAAATATTGAATGTAAAGATCGGTAATTATGTTTACAATTGATGGCTTGCATTTATCAAAGCCGGAAGCTTTCAAGATTTGAATTATTGAAATCCTCAAAAGTGCAAAATGGAATGATTGCTCCATTTTGTTTGTCAATGAACCTTCGATAAAAATATGTCTGTATTGTTTAGTTTGATTGAGTATAGAGTATTTTGCAGGTTCAGTTGATATGTTGGTTTTTTTCTTTCTAGAATAATACAGGCAATACTGCAGATAGTCTCTTTAGTATATAACTCAGAAAATCAATAATACACAATTACACAATTCTTATTACCCGAAATTGGTGACAAAAATATCCAAAGTTAGAATTTTACTTTCTTCTTTACCAATAATACTTGATGAAACTTTTTGATTGAAATTTCTATAACTTTTAATCACTTTCGTGATGGGTTATTTCAATCGATATTAGTGTACTGCATATAGAAATCATGAAAAGTTGCAGCCATACCATATTACTATACAAAATACCTACAAGAACTTAAACAAGAGTAAATAGAAAAATATTTGGTATTCTCATTGAGTGTCAGGCATAGAAGTGTATATTGAAGCATACCAAGCTAAATAAAAAACCTGGAAAGTAGTATATTTTCAGCCACTGAGAGATAGAAGAAACGTTTCTGGGATTTTCGTGCTTGGATCTCTTGACATTGGTGTTAAACCGGAGAGGACAAGAGAGAATTGGACCTATATTATAATTATGTTATACATTCAGCCCTACACCTCTAGTGTACCCTATTGGAGGATCTTTAGTGCGATAAACAATAAAGAAATGAATATAATGAGATTGCCTGACGCTCCGCTGGCGACTATCAGGCGAGGACACCTAACTGTGTCGAGCTTGTCTCCCTTCGGTCGTTGTTCTAGCCCTACTGGGAGTATGTAGTAGTCTTCCCGAACGGGAACAAAGCTCGATGCAATCGCCCTCGCCGGGTAGGCGCCAGCGGAGCGTCTTGGGCTTTTCTCATCACAGTCACAGAAACCATTTATCCAACATCCTTTAATTTCCTACATAATTGAACCCTACTAGCCTCTAGATTCGTATGTTTTATATATTTTTGATATTTAGTATATGTTTTCCCCATATATTATAACACAGCAGTGTTTTAGTAGCTATTTTGTGTGTGTGTGTGCTTTCTGTGCTTGTGTGTGATATCTGTTTGTTTGTATATGTTTTCTTCATTATTATAAACCCTGTTGTAATCTTTCACCAATCTTCTTTGAAGCAAATGATAAAGCATTAAATAAACCCTTTTCACTTAAATCAATCTTATTCAATGAAATATCGGATGAAGCGATATTGTTAGAAGATCTTGGGTCAGTGACTCTTGAAACGATGATAGCAGGGTCAATTTCCAAAATGATACCGTCATCGATGGTTTCGTCAATACATAAACTTACCAAATCGTACTTATTTAAAATGGTGGCTTCGTCCACGGTGTTATCCAATAAGATGTTTAAGGCTTCGAGGAGGTTACTGGTTAATGAATATATCATGGATTCGTTTTC
Source organism: Dujonia santamariae (assembly GCA_030578175.1). Taxonomy (NCBI): domain Eukaryota; kingdom Fungi; phylum Ascomycota; class Pichiomycetes; order Serinales; family Debaryomycetaceae; genus Dujonia; species Dujonia santamariae. Next base: position 4,831 of record JANIVZ010000033.1, read on the forward strand.
ACTTATTTGCGCAACCAAGATCAAAATAACATCATTAGACTGTTTGTAGGTGATCAAATGGTTGTCATATAATATAATATCTTGGTTCTGCTTCCAAATCTTCTTAAATAAATTCTTTTCAAATTCTAATTGTTGTGATTGAGTTGGGTAGGCACTGGCAGTCCCTTCTTGAGGAGTGTAGTACTTTGAATAAATTCTTGACCCGTTGGAATCAAGGATGACTGTAGCAGTGATAGTCTTAAGTGATACGTTCATAATGAAAGACTAACAAGAATTGAATTTATTTCTAGCGGAATAATCAAGCAAATCAAATCAAAGCAAATCAAAGCAAATCAAAGCAAATTTCGTTTTCGTTATGTTTCGTTGTTCATATTAGTTTTCTCGCCGGTTCGCGTTTTTTCGTCTTTCACACCCCTAAAGATCCAAAAACCTCAAAGATCAAAATTCATCCTTATCCTTAACTAAGTCTGTTTGAAAGTCCACATTTAAGTACGATGAAACTATCTAATTGATAGATTTAATACAACAACAACAATTTTTATAATATCAACGATAGTTAACTAAGTATTATTGGTTTTTTTTTTTTTGTTTGAGCAATCAAATATATTATTGTAGCCAACAAGACGCTCCGCTGGCGCCTATCCGGCGAGGACATCCAACTGCGTTGGGCTTGTCTCCCTTCGGTCGTTGTACTAGCTCTACTGGGAGTATTAAGTAGCTTCCCCGAAGGGAAATAAAGCTCGATGCAATTGTCCTCCACGGATAGGGGCCCTAGCGGAGCGGTGTTTATATTTGAAGAATTGAAAATATATTGAGTTTTTAAGTCAGCCAGGCAAGCTGGATCTTGGTTCCTTCGGAAATGGAAACCACAAACTCTTATGAAGTTGGACCAAAAAAGTAAAGTTCATTTATGATTTCATTGACTTTTTTTTTTTCAAATTCACTTGGTGTTCTTTTTATCTTGTGGATTTGTTAATTAATTTTAAGGGTTTCGTTAGAAGTTTGCAGCATAAAATTCATTTCCTGTGTAGATACGATTTAGTTGCAAAAATCATAAAAGAGGGGGGTGTTGGGTATAAAATGGTAAGAGATCCCACATTTTTATCCTTTGATTTCTATAAATGTATATTCATTTTTTTTTTCATTGGTTGAATTGTATTTGGTTTTGAGTTTTTGAAAGAAATTGTAATATTTTAGATTAAGGAAACGATTTGTATTGCTTCGTCTCGTAGATCTTAAATAGGTATGGAATATAGAATCAGTAAACCGCAAATTGCAAGTTCAGTGTCATCACTAGTTGGATATACTTCTTCTTCTTCTTCCTCTATCCACTGACCTTTATGAAAAGGAGCATAAGTTATTGAGTCCCGGTGTGGCACTTTTTCAGTATCCTAGATGTCATTGGAGTTCACCTGGCGAACTATTTCACTACCTAACACAATTCAAAGAGGTGATTATTGCAAACTCAAACTTAAAGACTGAATATCTATTCAGATTTTAAGATTAATACAATAGCTCTTCAACTTTAAGTAGGGTTATTCTCCCCTTTTTTTGAAGAATTGCTTGACCCCAAAATGGGATATTTAATCTTTTATTTTAAGTGTACTTAAAAGGAAGGGATCTAATGAGAATGAATATATCGATAATTTAAAAATTGCTTTACAGAATGCTGTTGAAATTAAATATGACTATGACTTTAGAGTTATTGATTGGTTTACCCATATTGAAGCATTTGTTGGGAGTGATTCTCCAAAGGTACAAAATAATGTAATCTGTGATCTGGAGGAAAATAGATTCGGTTCTACGAGATTAACAATCATTTATTCTTCCTTCCAACAATTAAACCATATTCTACACACATCGGATCGGGTAAAATCTAAGTAATCATTTTGAAGAAATGGAGGGGCATTTTTCTCTTACAGGTAAAGGGTATTTAGATGAATGTCTACAAAAAGAAAGAAAAATTAAATTAAAACCTGACCGATTGGAGAGAAGTATCCGAAATAGGGCACAAGCCGTGAAAAGGGTCGTAAGACACTCCGTTGGTGCCTATCACACTACTAATATTAAGAAAAATAACAAATTTCTATCATTATTGATCTTAAGTCTACAACTTTCAATTAAGAGCTTTTAGGAATACCCTAAAGTAACGCAGATGCAGCAAAACAATAACATCCTGATATTGATGGTTATAGCTATTCGATACCCTCAAGCTGTAGAAAAAAGGAAAATCAATTATGTGTTTCATTTTACTCAAAATATACTTTAGTGTTTTTTTGATCTTTCTTTCATGTCGTGTGATTAGGTTAGTCCTGTATGAACAAAATCAAATACTCTATGAAGTTTATTTTTTTGGTCTATGAAATTTCGAGCCGAATTGTGCCAAAAATGGCAGCTTCACCACGTGGGAGTGTATTTTTCACTGCAAGCCAGGAATAGAGTCAATATGAGAAATAGCACGCGATGCTGATAATGAGATAATTGAAAAGCTAAGGGAATTGGTGATGGGCATGTACATCATTAAATGGTAAATCCATTACAGTCCTTTCAGTACTTTTACACTAAACAATGCTTGGTTTTTTCTTATTAATTTATCTTATTGGTCTTCTCCTACCAGATACCTCCTGTATTATGCAAAAAAATTCGTGCTGCAGGCGCCGCTATTGCACATGGGCCCTATATCGCCAGTAGTAATCGTATATACTGCGGAAGTCGCCGCACCTTGCCAATATTTCAATAATTAATTGTTAGCCGTCGCTAATTTAATTATCTGCCCCGTTGTTTAAATTTGAAACATCTTTTCTTTCTTAGTTGGTTGGTTCGAAGTGACAAGGAATCAGAGTAAAGATGATGTTCGGTAACAAGCTTGAAGCTGAGGTTTACGGACCTTGGAAAGAATTCTGTATGAATTACAATGCGTTAAAGAAATTGCTTAAAGAAGGAGTTATTTTGAAAAACAATTGGACTGAAAAGGATGAACAAAATTTCGTTTCTGCTCTTGATTCTGACTTGGACAAGGTTTACACCTTCCAATCTCAAAAGTACGACGAATTGAATGACATCTTAGAAAGTTTACAACTCCAAACAGAACTGTCTACTGTATCTTTTGATGAGAAGAAGTTTTCATCAAAGTTGGAAGAAACTTTAGCAACTGCTCAAGAATTAGAGCAATTCCAAAGATTGAACTATACTGGTTTTACTAAGATCGTTAAAAAGCACGATAGAATTCACCCAGAATTCTCAGTCAAGCCTTTATTAAATGTTAGATTAAAGAATTTACCATATCATAGTGAAGACTATTCTCCATTATTGTACAAGATTTCTGCCTTATTTCAGTTTTTAAGAGACAACTATAAAGTTGACCAATCATTGAGTAAACTATCTTCCTTCCACGAAGACCAAGCTATCCAAGAATATGAATCGTTTAAATTTTGGGTTCATAAGGATAACTTAATGGAAGTCAAGACGAACATCTTGAGACATTTACCAGTGTTGGTTTACTCCAAGAAGCAAAAACAACAGTCTAACGATCAAGGCCATATGCATGATCTTATGTACTTTGATTCCGATGACGAAGATAGCGAAGATATTGATAATTCAACAATTAACTGTCTTTATTTTGATTCTCCAAACTTTGAGTTATATAATGATAAGTTAGTTAAGACTTCAAACTCTTCATCTTTGAGAATCAAATGGATTGGTAAGTTAAGTGACCAACCAAAGATTACCATTGAAAGAAAGAAGCTTGATCAAACTAGTCAAGATTTTAGCTCTGGTGAAAAATTAACCATCAAGGAAAAATACTTGAATTCATTCATTAAGGGTGATTTTGACAAGGAAAAATTTGTCAAGAAGATGATTAAGAGAGGTTCAAAGCAATCTGAAATTGATCAATTTGTAGAAATTGTTGACAACTTAGAATCATTCATCAAGGATCATGATTTACAGCCATGTGTAAGAACTGTCTACAAAAGAACTGCATTCCAAATCCCAGGTGACGACAAGGTTAGAATTGTTATTGATTCTGATTTAATGTTTATTAGAGAAGATGCATTTGATCAAGATAGACCAATTAGGGATCCACAACAATGGCACAGAACTGATATTGATAATTCTAAGATTTCCAACCCTTATTCATTATTGAGAAAGGGAGAATTCTCCAAGTTCCCATACTCAATTATGGAAGTTAAGGTTAAGAAGAACAAGTTGAATAAGAGATCTCAATGGATTAATGATTTAGTTTCATCTCACTTAGTTAAGGAAATTCCAAATTTCAGTAAGTTTATTCAAGGTATTGCTTCATTATTCCTTGAAGATGACAAATTAGATAATATTCCATTATGGTACCATGATTTAGAAACCGATATTAAGGTTGACCCAGAACAAGCTTATATTGACAGCAAGAAGAAAAATATTAAAAAGCAAAATGACGAAGATAACTTATTGAAATTTAAGACTATGCTTTCAAACAGTGTATCTTCCACTCCAAGAAGTAAGTCATTTTCTGGAACATTACTCATTGATCACAATACTCAGCATAGTTTACTTGAGGGTAAGCTTGAAGGGGTACCAGAGCAACCTGTCGAAGGGGGTAGTCCATCTGCAACCACACCATTACTTCGTTCATCTGGTGGTATCGATGAATCATCTGATGATGAAGATTACTCTCCACCAAATACCAATTTCTTAAGCAAAATCACCGGTGGTAGTGCTGCGGTTGCTAAATTAGTTGATGTTGACAGTGAAGATGAAGAAATTCAATTACCTGAAGGTGTTACCAAACCAGATTCTTACATAAAGAACGCAGGTCCATTGAAGATTGAACCAAAGGTTTGGTTAGCTAATGAAAGAACTTTCAACAGATGGTTACATGTCACCACTTTATTGTCATCTTTGACTTTTATTGTTTACTCATCGGCCGCTAAGTCAAACTCCTTTACAATCGCTGAAATCCTTGCATACTTTTACTTTGGTTTAACTTTATTTTCTGGTGTTTGGGGTTACTACATTTTCCAAAAGAGAAGAGAAATTATCATTGAAAGATCTGAAAAGCATCTTGATAATATTGTTGGACCAATTATTGTTGCTGGTGGTTTAATTTTAGCTTTGATTGTTAACTTTGTCTTTGGATTCAGACACCTTGCTGAACAAAAGAACAACAACTTTGCAATTGCCGGATTAAATGATTCCTTCTATGAAACACACCCAGTCCAAAAGTCAATCCATGAGTTTGTCTTCAAGCTTGTTGGGTATTAAATAGACAAGACTTGTATCCAACAAATGAAGTCATATACAAAACATAAATAAAGAAGTGCCAAAACTCGACTAATAAGCTTATATAAATTCGAGAAAGTCCAAAAATACATATAAGAAAGAAAAAATAAATAATTATTTAATACTTACTTTTGAGTTTTTGATTTGTAGATCTATAAAAAGTATGATGATATCTAAAATGCTATTAGTAAATCTCGATTATAGGGTGAATGAATCTCGTTGTTTGGAGTACTCTTTGGCTGTTTATTTAATGTGGCACGTGACTTTCTCGACATATGGAACTGATTATCATCACAAAAAAAGGTTGGTGATAGTTGAGTGGAACTTTAAAAGGTCGTCATACTTCGTCGTTTTTTTTCTTTCTGTGTACATTATGGAGTTTAACAATCCAATCTATTCCATTGAACGAAGGAATGGATTTCAACGGAACTTTAATCAACATCCTAACGACGTTTCTCATCACGCAAAGCTAAATCATCAAAGTTTAGATAAAGAACCTGTAAATGAAGTAGAACAGGTTCCAGGCAGAATGCTCCCCTTAGAATTCCTTTGGAGTAAAGACATATGGATTCATCAGAAGTTTTTTGGTTTGGTTTCCCGATTGACAAAGTTTTTACAGTTTTTAGTGACGTATAGTAGTGGGCAATATTGGAAGAAGATGGGGAGAGGCAACTCTGAAAGAAGTGTCACACAGATAGAAGAAGCGGAACAACGTAACTTGTTACAGAAGGAAAGTCTGGTAATAAAAGATAGCAGTATTCAGAATGGTATTTCTGTAGCTGTTGAGTCTCAAATAACAGTGACAGACGATAGTGTAGATGTCATTCTAGGTCCTCTTGGTAATCTCGATTCTGATGATGAACTCGAAGAACCTGACAATCAACAATACGGGACGACTTTTAATTTAATAAGGCCCAAAATACTGGATCAACAAGATGTAGTTGAACAGGGACGTTACATAAAGTCCGGGTTTGAAGTGCCTGATTTAGCCAACTCCACGTCTTCGTTCAGCTCATTCGCTTCATCATCTTATTTAGCAGCATCTGACTGTCCATCGCCAATTGCAAATGGCGCTGATAGCAACATGTTTCATCATCTACAAACGTCACCATCTTCTTATAACGCAGCAGTAGCTAGATTCTACCTCCCACGTATCCCCATTTCGACTCCACAATATTCCCTTGTGGATTCCTTGATCAGTAATTTGCAAAAGCAACAATCACCAAGCGACTGGTTAGACGAGAAACAAAAACTTGTTACGAAGGAAAGAACCACAGTTAAGCCAGCTGCCGTAAAACAATTAAGTACAGACCAGCAACAAAAAATTTATAAGATATGGTCTTCGTCAAATTTATCCATGATAGTTTCCTCGCTGTTCCAAATTGACATCACAGTTCGTGACATGAAAACATTATGTGATGGACAATGGCTCAATGACAATGTGATAGATTTTTACTTAAACTTATTAACATCTGAGAACCCAGAGTCCATATTCTGTTGGACGACCCATTTTTTTACGACTTTACAAAGTAAAGGTTACGCTGGTGTTGCTCGTTGGTCAAAGAGAAAGAAGTTAAACGTTACCGAAAAAGATATAATCATCGTACCAATAAATATCATGGGTACCCATTGGGCATTAGCAGTAGTGAATAATAAGTTGAAATCTTTCCAATACTATGATTCTCTTTCACTGCTGGGAAATAAAAAGGCACTTTTAACGCTTAAAGAGTATATGATGGAAGAAGGCAAAAAACACAATAGTAAAATAGATTATAATCAATATGAGATCATACCATTAATGGATTCACCCCAACAACAAAATGGTTATGATTGTGGTGTTTTCACGTGTACTGCAGCATATTATGTCTCGAAAACTATTCCATTAGCCTTTAGTCAAAAGGATATGAAATTATTAAGAAGAAAGATGGCATTTGAGATTCTTTCAAAGGAATTATTAGCATAAATATACATTAATCATGATATTTACAATTTCATGAAAAGTAAACCCCTCTGTAATGAACCGGTATGTAGTAAAGTATGATCTATATTTAGAGTTGTTGTCTCTTCGTTCAAAAATTGTACATTAATCACTATAAAATATTAAATTCAAATATGTATCAGAAATGAAAAAACTCCTAACCATGGAGTCGAAGTCTTGAGAATTTAGAATGGATTTTCTCAAATGAGCTTTTGACTTATGCAAGCCCAACCTTCGAAAGGATTCCAGTTGGTTTTGGCTTCGATGGCGAAACGATTTCGCTTACTCTTCCCTCATACATTCTAATCTTATTGGTGGATTGAATAATTTTTTCTTGCACGTAATCCAATCTTGATTTAAGCATACTTAAATCACTTAAATTTGAAATTTTTGAAATTTCTTCTTCAAATTTAGCAATCTTGGTGTTTTCAATTGCTATTAAATCTCCATAATATTCTGATTCGAAAATTTTAAAAATTTGGTCATCCTCGATAAGATTTTTAAATGCTTCTCTATACAAAGGTCTACCCGTAGAAACTGTATTCAAAACCCCCTTTTCTCTTACCAAAGAGATTAAATCGTGCTTTTCTAAAGTAGACAAAGTGGATAATGTAGCAGGTGAAGTTTTGAATAATGGATACTTTGCACAAAGATCGGTATACAAAATGTCCTCATTTGAAGCTAGAATTTTCATAAGACACCAAACTTGTGCAGGCAGCCAGTTGTGATCGGTATCTTCTGAACTTATACTTGCTGACTTGCTTAAGAAAAATGCAGTTATTTGCTCAGCAGCCTGGTTGACCATTTCTTGGAATGCTTCATTTGGTGTTTCACCAGATTTGACTCTTCTTATAAATGCTTGCAAGTCAAGCATTCTACCTCCAATTGGCTGTAAGCATTGATCAATTCCATTGCTGCTTCTATCGTACTTCGTACCCGCTAACTGGTTAAGAACATATTGCTTTGAACTCTTTACCGAGGCATCGGACAAACTTATAGTTTTGAACACTTGATTAGGTAAAGCGTCTGATAAAAGTTGGATACTACCGACATCATGTGTTACGTAAATAACATGAGCCAAATTTTGTTGGACAACTTGCGATGTCCAATCCGCAATCATCTTGTAAATGAAATCTTGTTGGCTGTCAGATTTTCTTAAAAATTTATTAATAATAATAATTGGTTTGTTCTCAGGATGCTGTTGAAGGTATTGCTCTTCCTTCAAAAGTTCATCCTCGCGAAATCCAGACTCTTCTCCAAGTGAGATAGTGGACGAATCTTCAGGTTGTTCTCTTGCCTCTTTTCTAGCTTGTTGTCTTTGTTTTCTAAGTACTGCCTTCTTATAATAAGGATACTCATCTAACGCAGCCTTTCTAATTGCTTGAATGGTTAACAGGAACATATTCTTCAATTGGGTTTCTTTTGTTTCACTTAATCCAGATTTTTGTCCAGTAATACTTTGTACACCTAAATCAATAAATTGCAGAATAGTATTGGTCCAAGTGAATAACGGGAAGTAACCCAATTGATGAGCAGTAGCGGTTAACATTGAGTTGTCTGTTCTAGTTTTTATAAGGGCATCACAATCAATATAAAGAATCTTCCTCTTCAATTTCTCATCTTGTAGAAGTGTGTGATCAAGCACAAATTCTAGTTTCCCAGCTCCCTTTGGACCCTTAACGATAATAAAAGTACCAACATTTTCACGAATCCAAAGCTTCAATTGTTTAACTTTTTCCATTCTTTCCATCCATAAAATATTTGGCCCACTAAGTTCTTCTAAATCATCATCCTCGCCATTCTGATTATGTCTTACTGAAGAAAGTGACAACATCCCACCGGTATCATTCACAATTTCTGACATCTTTTCACAATTAGCATTAACTTTTTCATCCAAGAAATCGTAACCATTTCCGACCCATCTAACAAGGTTTCTATAAGACAGATATAAAACATGAACGTATTTATTGTCCTTGTATGTTTCTATCGAATACTTATGAGTAATCTTTTGCTCGATGAACCACTCTCTGATTGGATCAAAGATCAAAACAGCAAAAGTTGCCAACAAAGCTAAAATAGCTGGAATTGAAACCTTTTGGTGATTTACAATAAAATCGGTAATATAGTTGAAACTTTTCAATGGTTCGTATTGAAGATGTAACTCTGACTTGCCATTGCTAACTTTCAACCCGGTAATACAATTCTTGGCTACAATTGCAGATCTGATATGCTTATAAATAACGGTGGCAAAAAGTGGCTGCAGTGGCAGTTGTGGGATAATGTCAACAATCACACCATATCTTCTGAAAAGTAAGTAGATTTCTTCTTCGGTCAAAGCATCACCTTCAAATTTAATCTTTAAAATAGGACTTGGGAAACGCTTAAGATCTTCAATCCATGGAGTTCCCTTTACTTGGTAAGCTCTAGGGTAGGAATCATAAAAGAAGTTTTGAACTTTCCATAACCATGGTTCATTTTCACGGTTGTTCAAAATGTTTGTACAGATCTGGTTAATTAATTCCTTCGGAGTCGAATCTGGTGGTACAGTAAATTTGATGAACGCACCACCATCCCTCTTGACTGGGATAAACTCAATTATCTTTGCATCTGGTGAAAGTGGCAGTTCTTCGGTATTTGCCAATGTGAGCGCTCTTTGCTTGATTGTGGCATTGTCATAGTAAGACTGGAAGGTGAACATCCATCCCAAGTAATTCTTCAATGAGTACTTGGAGACGTATAGCGGGTAAACGTGATCAAAGTAGAGAACAACCTCACTCTTCTCAACGTCAATGACACCAGTTGAAGAAGCAGACTTGTCAGATTCGTTCTTATCTTCTTTCTTGATCAGCTCCACATCTGTTGAGAATGATCTAGCAAACGAGTTCGCAGGAAATTGACTGAAGTTTTGAGCAAGAGGCAGTCTTAACGGCAAATGCCTTCTGGAAGTGTGGATCGATCTTCCACTTTGAATACCACTTTGAATGCCATTGAATTGCAACTTCGAATCACTCCTCGACAATCTGGTGGATAAATATCTCAGTGCAAGCCGTCTCCCTGCAAATATAGGTAACGACTTCAAACTAGCATTGGCCATCCTTGAGGCAGGCAACGCAGTAATCAATTCAGTCATGTTGGTATGTGGGAATAAATACAAAAACAAGTTAGCTCTGAACGAAATAACAAGTAGTAGTATCTAATCAACAAAATCAGCGTGGCAAATTTGGTGATGGAAATTTTTATAGATATATATATACATATAATATATTATATATATCTAGGGAGGCAAGTCAACTCTGCGGAGGGGGATGGCAGCAATGATATGATATCGTTGTGCATATAATGCATACAATTTTGAGCATCGAACAGATGCCCATACTGTACTGGAGACCAAAAGAAAAAGACATACACTTTAAAAGAAATCTTACAGAAATAATATGTTAGCTGACACTGGCCGTACCAGCAGTCCTCCATAAAACATGCTTATGAACAACTAATACAGCAAATTCATTCTTGGCCTCGCTTTGAATCATTGTGCCACGGGAAGTCACACTGATCTTCGAAGAGGCCATCGAGAGATAAAAAAAAATTCATCCCTAAAAGAGCATTTAATTAGAGAAAAATTATGTCATCGTTCGACATACAATCAGAGATTCAGTTTTTCATACATTCGTAGAATGTGATTGTGAGTATTTAGCGTATATTAAATACTTATAAAAAAATTAAGCTATTCCATTTCGCTTGAAGAAGAAAAGTAGTATATGAATTTTAACAGTACTATGAAAAAAAAAATTTTTAAGATATATATATAAAGGGTCGTGTGAAACTCAATTCGGGTAACGGCTCTTACTTTCAAACCCATTAGGGCTAACCCAACTTGATGGTATCGAAAATAATGGTTGCAAAATTTATAAATCAAAATTCTCTCTACCCATATAGCCGAGTCGTATTTGTGAAAAGATACTTAATAGTTTCCTTCATATTACTGTTTATATCTTTACTAGAAAATAATCTCCCCGGAAATGGTGCATGACGGAATCGTAAAGACCGAAGTATAACCCTCGCAAAATGTTCCGCTCCGCTGGCGCCTATCCGGCGAGGACAACTACGTTGAGCTTGTCTCCCTTCGGTCGTTCTTCCAGCCCTTAGGAATAATTTGTGACTTCCCCGAACCGAAGGGCCGAAGGGAACAAAGCTCGATGCAATCGTCCTCACAGGATAGGGGCCCTAGCGGAGCGGTACCCATTTTGAATATTGAATATATTTATCAAGATATTTAGGATGATTTTCTTGCTTCTCTTGTGTCTATAACTGAAAAGAGCAAGTAAGCTGAGCATTTCTCCCTTTGGCTCTTTAAGTTCTACTCCGATGGATATATTTGTCCCCCTTTTTTTTATTATTATATTCATTCATTTAATTAATTTATCTTCCTCTTTCTACTTTTTATTGTCCAATATACATGGATAGGAGGTTAAAATTAATTGAAATATATACAAACTAGAAATGAATTGGTTAATGTGGAAGAAAATATTTTAATCAATGGTTGAAGATGGAATTTGAGCCTTTTCAGCAAAAAAATCACCAGTTCTTAAGGGCCTTACTCCGCCGCCAACAATAGTTTCATTGGATGATTCAGTCTTTTTACCATCTTTATAATTTTTCCGTATAAATTCTCTCATAGCATTTAAAGCAGCTTCTCTGCAAAGCTCCTTTAAATCCAGTCCCAGTAATCCTTGTGTACTATTAACAATGTAATCTAAATCAAAATCATTTTGATCTAATTCTGTCTGTTTCAAAATTTTAGTTAAAATAGATTTTCTTTGAGTTGAATTTGGTTTACCAATTGCAAATTTCTTTGGTAATCTTCTTAAAAATGCCAGATCAATATCATTTTGTCTATTTGTTGCACCCATGATCATAATTTGACCATTTGATACTAATCCATCCCATAAGGTCATAAATTCAGCCTTTAACATCGAACTAACTTCGTGGTCACTAGATGAACGATCTCTTAAAAATGAATCAATTTCATCAATGAAAATGATACATGGTTGTAATTTGTTGGCCAACAGAAAGATGGCATCTACAATCTTATTACTCTCACCGTACCACTTATCCATAATTGTAGACATTCTAATCAGCAAGAAAAATGCTCCACTTTCAGCAGCAATTGCCTTGGCAAGCATGGTCTTACCACAACCTGGTGGTCCATGGAATAATACACCCTTTGGTGATTGTATAAGCAGCGAATGTGCGCTGAAAATTTCTGGCTCAGTTAACGGTAAGATTACTGATTCTCTTAAATCATCAATAATATTGTTCAATCCACCAATGTCTTGGAAACTTACTGAAATATCTTCAGGAGTAATCAAACAATTAAGTAAGTTTTTCTCGTACTCATTCAAGACCAAATTCTTCAAGTCTGGATTTGTTTTCTGAATCTTCTGTAAGACTCCTGAGGCTCTCTTCTTTGCTTCCTTTGATTTAACTGAGTTGCCCTCGCCACCTGCCCCTTCATTTAGCAAATGGTTAACAAGATAGTACATCGACAAACCTGCCCCAGTTAAGAAGAAGATATCACCTAAAAGCTTCAAATCAACTTTGAATCCACCAAGGTCTAATTTAAATCTACTCATTCTTCCAATAAATATTTATATACAAAACGAAGCAACGTGTTTTTGTGGTTCCTTCAATTTTATAAAGTTTTGATAAACGTTAGTGTTGGTTTTTTTTTTCCTTTACTTGTGATTATGTTTTTAGCCTGCACGCCTCCCCACAAGTATAAACCGAGGGACTGCATGAGAGAGTAAAGAAATGGCAGGTGATTGATTTTGAAATGTAAAGGATTTTATATGAATTGTAATTATTAAATTGCTGAAAATCTTGTCTATGTGAGTGAAATGATAAATATTTGAGTGTAGAATATTCTTGTGTGTATATCGTTTCTAGTTAAGTGGTATCAATGTAAGAGAATGTGAAGGGTTTTTAAGATGCAAAAGAGAAGGTGAAAAGGGTTCGATTTTTGGTCCGATTTTTGGAAGATTACTTCTTAGTTTAAAAGTAAAATCAGTTTTAAAAGGTAATAATTTACTTTACTCTTTTGGACCATTCCTTATATCTGGTAATGTTAATGTAATGTTTTATGGTGACAGCATATTGGATTTGCAGCCATTTAAATAGTACTGAAAATTTTGGACTGTATGCAGAATTCGATGAGGGTAACATGAGATGAGTAGGTTTCAAGACAGAGAGAGAGAGACAGTGATTACTTTAAAATATACAGCGATAGTTTATTAAACTTGATAGATAAATTGAAGGACCCTATGAGTTCTGAAGAGCGTCATGGTATTAATATACCAACAGAGTTGTTAGAGAAAATCAAACAAAAGGAAGAAAAGGGAGATTATAAAGAAGATAATCTGAGGTTTACAAAATTTGATAACAATAATAAGAATGATAAAAAGAGAAAGGCTAAACAAATTTCAAGAAAAGAAAAGCGTCAGCAAGAACGTGAGCTTAAGAAGCAGAAGAGAGTAAAGCCACAGCAACAAAAGAAGACTTTTCAATCTAAACAGCAAATTGTTCAGTCAAAGAATGAAGTTCAAGTGAAGAAGAGTAAGAGTAAGAGTAAGAATAAGACACAAAAGAAGGTTGATTCGAGAATTGTTAAGGAAGAAGTTGATGAAGAATCTGAAGAGATGCATTCAGGTAATGATGAAGATGAGAATGATATTATGGAGAAACTTCGTAAGATTAAGGAAGCGAAGAAGGGTAAGAGTAAAGTTGAAGAGATAAGGATTATTAAGGAAGATGACTTAGAAGATGATTCATTCTCAGAAGAGGGCGAAGAAGAAGAAGAAGAAGAAGAAGGAGATGAAGATCCAATGGAACAACTTCGTAGACTTAAAGCCGCTAAAGGCAAAAGTTCAAGTAAAGAGACTGAACTTCGTGTAATAAAGGAAGATGACTTGGATGACGATTCTTTTTCTGAAGAAGAAGAAGAAGCAGAAGAAGACGAGGAAGAAGTGGATTTTGATGAAGAAGAAGAAGACGAAGTTGATGAAGATCCAATGGAACAACTTCGTAAACTCAAAGTCGCCAAAGGTAAAGGTTCAGGTAAAATTACAGAACTTCGTGTCGTAAAGGAAGATGACTTGGATGACGACTCTTTCTCTGATGAAGATGAACAAGGGGATTTTGACGATGAAGATGATGACATGGATTTTGGTGAAGATGATGAAGAAATGGAACTGGATGGCGATATCAATGGTTCTGAAGATCCAATGGAACAACTTCGTAAACTTAAAGCAGGTAAAGTCAAAAGTAACTCAGAAGTAAGAGTTGTTCAAGAAGATGATTTGGAAGATGATTCATTGGATGAAGATGATTTTTCGGAACCAGAATCGAAGAAGAAATCAAAAGAAGAATTAAAAAAAGAAAAGAAAGAAAAGACGTCTGACAAAAAGGAAAAGAAGAAAGAAAAGGTTGATAGGGTAATTTCAGCAAGAGATCTTGACTTGATGAGAAAAGATGAAGAAGATATGGCATTTTATGCTAAGAAATTAGGATTAAAGAATGGTAAAAATGCTAAATTATCGAAACAGGGAGATGATGATATAATAGGTGGTCTCTTGGATGGATTAGACTTTGGATTCAGCGATGATGGTGGTCAAGAAGACTATGACCAAAGCGATGAAGACGTTGATGAAGAAGATGACGAAATTGAAGATGACGAAGATGACAACCAAGATGAAGATGAAGATGAAGATAATGAAGATGGTTATGTTTCATTTGATGAAGGTGACTTTGACGAAGATGAATTGAGAGAACTTCGTGAAATGGAAGAACTTGAAAACTCTGATGAAGAAGTTAGCGATGGTGAAACTCATATGGTTACTGCCAAAGAAAATCCTTATGTAGCCCCTGCTACTTCATCGGGCGGTTATGTTCCACCAGCTTTACGTAGAAAAATGGCACTTGAAGCTTCTGAAACTGTTTCTGAAGAAACTCTTAACCTTCAAAGGTCTATCAAACGTTTATTGAATAAACTTTCCGAAGCTAACGTTTCTTCTATCATAAATGAAATCAACCAACTATACACAGTTAACCCAAGACAATTGGTTACTGAAAACTTGACTTCTATTATTATGGATTCAATCCAGCAACAAGGTAGACTTTTAGATAATTTTGTTAATTTACATGCCTGTGTTATAGTTGCTGTCCATAAATTGCAAGGTGGTATGGAATTTGGTGCATTTTTTATTCAAACTTTAGTGGAAAGATTTGACAAACACTTAAAGGAATTAAGTGGTAATAATAAGGAAATTTCTAATCTCATTTCTCTCTTGTCTTCAGTATACACGTTCCAGTTAATTTCATCAAAATTACTTTATGATATTATTAAATTGCTTGTTTCTGATCTTACAGAATCAAATGCAGAATTGTTACTCCGTTTAATTCAAAATTCTGGTAATCAAATGAGATCTGACGATCCACAATCTTTGAAGGAAATTATATTGATGATTAACGAACATAAGAAAAATTCCCAAAATACCAGAACTCAATTCTTAATCGAAACAATTACGTCTTTGAAGAATAATAAATTGAAAGTCTTCAACGAAGGTAATCAACAATTGATTATTAGGATGAAAAAAGTTCTTGGTGGTATTGGTAAGCATAGTGATCCATTGCAAGTTTCATTGGAAGATATTAGAAATGTTGATACCAGAGGTAAATGGTGGCTCATTGGGTCAGCATGGAAGGGTTATGATGATGTGTCGAAATCTCAGGGACAATCTTCAGGTACTCACGATTTTGACAATGATATGGTGAACGATATTCTTGATAATGCAGAACCAAATTGGGTTGAATTGGCTAGATCTCAAAGAATGAACACCGATATCAGAAGAGCCATTTTTATTTCCATTATGTCTGCTAATGATTATGTCGATGCTATGACAAAATTAGATAAGCTAGCATTGAAAAGAGCTCAAGAAAGAGAAATCCCAAGAATTATTATTCATTGTACTGGAATTGAACCTGCTTGGAACCCATATTATGGTGTCTTGGCTGCAAAATTATGTGAAAGTCATTCATACAGAAAGACATTCCAGTTCATGTTGTGGGATATCTTGAAAGATTTGGATAAGAGCTCTGGTAGAGGAGGTAGCGATGATGAAAGTGAAGAAGACGAAGAGGATTTCTTTGGTTTCGACAACGAAAACGATATCGACGACGAGTCTAAATTAAAAAGAATTCTTAACTTGGGTAGATTCTTTGGTTATTTACTTGCTGAAGGTTCATTACCATTAAACGTATTGAGAAATATTAATTTCTTAGCTACTGTTGGTGATACCTTGTTATTCCTGGAAATTTTATTCATAACCTTCTTGGATTTAATTGCAAAGAAATCACAATTGAATGCGGCTGGTGCAGGTACTAAGAAGAGAAAGGGCAAGGAAAACATGTCAGAAATTAAATTTGACGAAAGATCATTAATTGAAAGAGTTGGAAAGGCACATGAACAACCAATTCTTTTGAAAGGTATCCGTTATTTCTTGAATGAAAAGGCAAAGAAGAGTGCCTTTATAACTGGAAGAAAGCAAAGAGTTAGAATTGATTGGGGTATTGATACCATGAGTGATCTTATAGATGATTTACTCAAGGGAGGTGATAATTAAAAGCTGTTTATAGACAAAAATAGAATAATTAAGTTAAAATAATATATATATAATTACATTTACTATATACAATTTATATGTACAGAAGAGAGGATGGTACTCTCGTATTAACACTAATTACAGTTACACTTTCATCTATTCAACTCTTTCAAGAATTGCGACACTTTCTACGTGCTTTGTCTGCGGGAAGAAATCAAATCCAGTAACTTCCTTGACTCTATACTTTACCTTGTCTTTATCATCAATATTATCTTCTTGTAATTTATCAAATGTAGACAAATCCCTTGCTTGTGTAAAAACATTACAGCTTATGTACACAATTAGTCTTGGTTTGAATTCTAATAGTTGTTTCAAAAAGCTTTCACTTGATCCCTTTCTTGAAGGGTCCATGATTACTATTGACTCTTCTCCTATTATCCCTGAAGAAAGAAATTCTTTGTGGTTGAAAATTGCCTTGGCATCACCTTCCAAGTACTGAATCTTATCTTCTTTAAGGCCGTTTAATTTGGCATTATGTGAGGCATACTTGATTGAACTTTTGGATAATTCAATACCAAACACCTTGCCAGAGATTTCGTTGGCGAGCGATATTCCAAAAAATCCAGAACCACAGTAGGCATCAACTAGGTTCTTAGCATCAATCTGGCCAATGTGGTGTTTTATATAGTTCAAAACGTCAGGTAAGATACCATTGTTAACTTGGAAAAATTCTGAGGCTGGGAATTGGAAGGTATAGTCACCGATTTTCTCTGTAATGACCATTTTTGGGTTGGTAATACATACCCTATCAAATTCTCCTGTTTTATGGTCAACCCTGGTACTTTCACGTAGTAATAACGTTTCTCCCTTTACTGGCTCAAGATTACTAAGTTTGGTTGCAATTTTTCTATGCACAGCATCTCGAAGCTGAGGTAACATCTGGTTTATAGGTTGTGTAGCAATCGGGCAATTATTTACATCAACTATACCACCTCCCTTTCCTCCACTGTTAAATCCTATCGGTATGATACCAGTTTGGGCAGTTTCGTACTTGTTAAACTGATAGTGTGGGGTAAGCTTTGTTCTGTAGCTATATTGCATTGGTGAATCAACCACACCAGTTATAACTTCCTTGCTAAAGGTGGGGTGAAAGAACTCAAATGCTCTCTTAATTATTTCACCTTTAAATTGCAACTGCTCATCGTAAGGTATCATTTGGAATTGACAGCCTGAACACTCTGAAAATTTCCCACAAACAACCAAATCAGTATTCCTTCTCAAGAGAGACTTCTTTGTCACAGCTACTAGGGTTGCCTCTGCATAAAACTGGTGGTGTCTCTTAAGCTTCGCTGATACTATGTCTCCCACGCATGTCTTGGGTATCTTGACTACTTTGTTTGCAACAAATCCCAACCCATCACCTTCCGAGGTCTGATAAATGATGGAGACATTGTCAACTATTGTTTCAGGTCGACCTTTACTAAAAAGGTACTTTTCAACTGTTTCGTTCGGAATTTCTACATCTTCAATGCTAGGTTGTTGTGGTAATCTTTTTAAGGCTTCAATAATCTCAAGTTGAAGTATATTATCTCTTGAAGTAATATCAGAAGAACCTCTTTTAGTTCTGGTTAACTTTTTGAGAAGCTTACTACTTTTCGAATTTTGCTGAGATGTCGAGTATGTCTCAAAGCGAGCATGTTGAATAAGCGGACGACCTACTATAGGAATCAACCTTCGAACAAACATTTGTACGGGGTTTGTTGTACTTCTTAACTTCGATAGCCATCTACTTGAAAAATTTATATGTATATACATAGATTGTTGTATGCAGGTATATCCATCTTTGATTCAATAAAGTTGGACCAAAGTTGGACCAAAGGTAACAGTTGCTACAATAACCTCGTGGGTTTTATTATAATATGTACTAAGCGCTATTCATATATTCGTTTACATTAAGCTTCAATTTCTTGAGTTAGGTTAGTTGGAGTC
This sequence comes from Dujonia santamariae, assembly GCA_030578175.1. NCBI lineage: Eukaryota > Fungi > Ascomycota > Pichiomycetes > Serinales > Debaryomycetaceae > Dujonia > Dujonia santamariae. The sequence continues at coordinate 23,728 of JANIVZ010000033.1, forward strand.
TCCAGATACTCTCTCAAATCCAAAGTTACAGTTCTCGAACTATTCTCAACTTGATCTCTATATATACCAACAAGAGCATCTGATTTTTCGAAAAGAGAATTCTTCAATGAAATAACTATAAATTGGAAATGTGGACCTGCATGTTTCCTTATGTAGTTAGCAATCTTGGCGACGTTTGAGTTATCTAAGGCGGCATCTACTTCATCAAGAACAAAGAAAGGAGATGGTTGGAATGAATGGATTGCAAAAAGTAATGCCAATGCTGCAATAGTCTTCTCACCCCCAGATAACAAGTCCATATCTCTAAAACGCTTCATTGGAGGCATTGCATGGTATTTAATCCCGGTTAGGTATGGTTCATCTTCGTCTTCCAATGTTAAGTAGGCTGACCCACCTAATGTAGAGATTGAAGATTTGGTTAACTCCTTATAAGTATTATCAATTTGTTCCAGAATATGTGTAAATGCTTCCATAAATAACTCATATCTCTTAGCCTTGACTGTGTTGAATTTTTCCAATACTTTATTTTCTCTTTGTCTTGCCTTATTAAAATCTCTATCGAATTCTTTTAACTTCGTTTCAACTCCCTTCAATCTTTCGACTGCCTTTGAATTTGGAGTTAATAATTCTAAATCTATTTGTGTCTGTTCAAGTTTAGCTCTTAATTCAGCATCAACTTTGCTAGACCATCCAGATTCTTTAAGTTTGGATCCTACACCGGAATAATCAACTTCAATGGAGTACGCAGTTTCTGAATCACCACCTTCGATACTTAATTTCTCTAATTCTCCTTCCTTTAATGGGATATTTATATTCTCAATCTTACAATTTTTCAATGAATTTAACCTTTCACTGTCAGTCATCAACAAACTTTCATTTAATGAGCCAATTTTCTTGGAATGTTCACCAATGGATGTTTGAATCTCTTCTACATTCAATTCGATGGTCTTAATAAATTTAAGCTTCTCTAATGAATGTTTAGTTTGATCAGCTTGATCTTCTTGTAAGACTTCCACTTCCGCCTCTAATTTATCAATATCTGATTGTAATACTTCGATCTCAGTAATAGTTTCTACTAAGTAATCCTCATATTCTTTCAATTGATCAGTAAGTTTACTTGCTCTCGATTCCGAGTCATGTAGTCTTTCTGTTTCAAATTCAAGCTTACTAGTAAGTGTGGTAATTGCCTTCAAATATTGAGACTTTTCTTTCGTCCGAGATCTTAAAGCAGATCCGTGAAGATCTTCATAATCTTGAATACCACCTACGAATTCATATTTCAAACAAAATTCCTTGTAAATCTTATTCTGAAGTTGTTTGATTTCAAGGCTTGTTTCCAGAAGTTTCTTGTCGACCTTATCGGTAATCAACTTCCTCTTGTTAGCAATAGTCTGAGTTAATTCCTTAATAGAATCTCTATGATGTTCAATCTCTTTATTCCTGTCTTCAATGACTCTTTCAATGCTTTGCCTTTGATTTCTTAAGAGGGGTAAAGTATCGTCAAGTTTTTCAATCTCGTCTACTAATTGCTTGACAGTTATTTCCCTGGGTTTGATTTCATTGATGTTAGAAAGTTGTTGTAATAACTCATCTTTATGTTCATTGAGTTGTTTCCATTCATTTCTATCCCACGTACTTCCAGTTTGATTATTATTAATTCTTTTCTCAGTCACACCACCAGTCATTAAACCAGATTTATGAATAATTGATCCATCTAAAGATATTATTCTTCCAACTGAAACTTCTTCGCGTCCACCCCATTTTAAGTTTCTTGCCAATTCCATATTGTCACATATCAATGAATCACCAACGATATATTGAATAGCTGGTTCTAGTGATGCATCGTCAAAGTCTATTATATCCATACCAGGCGTGACACCTTCTTTAAAAGATCTCAAATAGGCAAGGTTCAATTGATCGTTAACCATGTCAACTGGAATAAAAGTTGCCACTCCACTTCTTCTCTCTTTGAATATTTCCACACATTTATATGCAACAGCGGTACTTTCCACAATAATAGAATCAAAATTTCTACCTAACAATGTCGAAAGTGCCAAATCATATTTCTGTTGACTCGGACGTACTAAATCATACACGAGTCCTTTAATTGCATTTTGCGGGAAATGCTTCTTAAGCATGGAAACATTTTCTCGGAGTTTACGTTGCTTTTGAGATTCTCTTTGTTGAGACGATAATTCATCAATACGAATTAAGATATCTCTTAATTCAGTATTAATTTGAAGTTCCCTATATTTGCATTTTTCCATCTCTTTTAAAATTTCGGATTTCAGCAATTCCTTTTCCTTTTTAGTAGTTAAAAGATCATTAATTTCTGAAGTAGCAGTTGAAAGTTTAAGTGATAAATCATCTTCAACTATGGATTCTAAGGATTCAATTTTGGAAGAACTATTAGTGATTTGTTTCTCATAATTGCTAATTGTGATAGAAATTGACTCCTTCTCGTTTAAAAGAAGTGCAATTGAATCTTCTAATTGTGAGCCTCCCTCACTTAAAAATGAATCTCTAAGTGATTCATATTCTTGTACAACAGCAGCTACGTTTGTCTTAGAACCACATCCAGAAGCTGAAGCCGAAGATGTAATTTGAGTTAAAAAGTTGTCATATAATTTTTTGGCATCCCTCAATTGCTTATCAATAGACTTCACTTTGATTTGTTGTTTGTTTACCTCACGTTGTATATCCTTGACTTTATTTCTACAATTGTTAATCTTCCCAGTAACCAGCTTCTTTTGAGATACTAATGGGATAACATCTCTCCGTTTTGAATCTAATTCTTGATCTAATTTATGGATCTTGTTGGTAATTTTTTTCAATTTCAATTGATCCTTTGAATAATCACTCATTTGTTGCTTTAAATTGATTTCTTCTTGTTTTAACGCCAGTTTTTTTTCTTGAAGCTTCTGTTTCTCAGATTCTAACCCAGCGATATGCTCTTTGTGCTTTTTCTCATTGTGATAAAGCTTATATAAATTAATTAATTTAATTAAATCATGCTTTTCAGTCAATTTTTTAGTAAAGGCTTCTTGCTCTAACATTTGCTCTTTATACTGTTTAGATTCAGAGTTTAATACTCTTTTTCTTGAAAACACATTATTTGTTTCTTGATGGGCTGCTTCACGTTTTTCATTTAGCTCATCGTACTCCTTAGCGTACTCAATCGAACCACTTATATTTTCAATTAAGTTGGTAAGATCTTTTGGTGATTGCGATGCAATTGCTTCAACATCACCTTGAAATACCAAGAAGTTTCTTGCCTTGATTAAAATATTCTCTCTCTTGAGCATAGTTGAATACTGCAAGGCAGTAACAGCCTTGCCGTTGATCTTGTATTCACTGTTCCCGTTGGAATTGATAACTCTCTGAAGTGTTAATTTATCACCATCGTCTTTCTCGTATATGCAGCTAACCCATGCCTTTGTAGCAGCAGCATTTGCTGAGTCTGTAAGATCAGCGGTTAAGTCTCCTTCGTCATCTTCAATATTATCTTCTTCCCCTTGACGACTAATATCTATTCTACCTCTGTAGATTAAATCCTTAACATTCTGTGATCTTAATTGAGATGATTTAATCCCCAATACAAAACTTATCGCGTCCATCATATTTGATTTACCTGCACCATTTGGACCAATGATCGAAGTAAAATATGAACTGCCAAACCCTATAGTGGAAGTACCTCTATAGGACTTGAAATTATGTAACTCCAATCCAATAAGGCGACCCATACTAATAAATTGCTTCTGTGTTGTGAGTTGTAAACAATTTATGAAAAGAAAATAAAGACGCGTTCCTTTTTAGTAAGCTTGAGTTTTCATTTTGGCAGCCGCGAGAATAGTATATGCAGGGTTTGTGGGTGCAAAACAATTATGTAAGTAGGAATTTTATATGGTGTAGGAGATGAATAGGTTTCGAAATTTCCAAGTACTTGAGTTCCGAAATAACTTTATAGCATATATCTGAGTTGGTTTTTACTATTGTTGTACTTAAAATTAATAATCTTCGAATGAACTAAGTACACATCTTTCATTCTTCATGCATTATTTTAGTGTTGCTGTCGATATTGGTGCAATAACCAATTCAATTTCGATCTATACCAGTTTCTTCTTTGGTTTTGCCCCAGTCCCAATAAGGTGCTATCCTCGTCTGTAAACTGTACTTGCTCAACCACCCACTTCTTATTAGCTTAGGCAGGAAGGATATCATCAGATAAATATAATGTCGTGTGTGGTTCAAAATTCCTTTGAAGACACTATTCCCAACTCAGAGCTAACTCATAACAGGTTGCGTGGTCTAGTTGGTTATGGCATCTGCTTAACACGCAGAACGTCCCCAGTTCGATCCTGGGCGGAATCAGTTATTTTTTTGCTGGTTTAGTATGAGTAGATGACTTCCAAAAATAAAAAATATATATACATATAAAAAAATTTTGAACTCATCACCTCTTTTTTTTCTTTTTTTTTTGTTTTTTTTTTAAGATGTGTTATATTTAAAGGCCCCCTTCATTTTAGTTTTAGCCTCGCTTCTAAGCAGCCGTATGGAAGATTCTGTATATGTATTCTATTTCTCAAACTTCCATAATACTCGTAATCTTCTTTGTTGTACTTCTTCTGTTAGATAGCCGTGCCTTAAATCAGCTTTACTAATAGCTCGTATATTTTTTAGTAATAAAAATAAGGTTGCATCTTGTGTGCGAGCGGCTTATTAATTTATTAGTAAAGCTTTACTTATATTTTCTAATCATTAATTAACAATCCATTATTCATATTCTAGTATGAATGATACTCTAGAAACTTCTATGGTTTGATGCTCTTGGTATATAAAGAGGTGCTGGTTTCTTGTAATTGACAATTTTCATTTTTTTTTTATATTATATAGATTTCAAGTTAAGAATCAAAAAACAAACAAAAAAAAACCAAAGAACAAAGAACAAAAAATATATAAAATGACTAGAAGAACTACTTTAAAGGTTGTCAGCGCTATAGAACAAGCTGAAGGTGTCGGTGCAAGAGTTAGAAGATCAATTGGTATTACCAACAACAGAAAGTTTAATCCTTTCCTCATGCTCGATCATTTTAGAGTTAGCCCAAAGGCTGGGTTCCCTGAACATGGTCACAGGGGCCAGGAAACTATCACTTATGTCTTAAAGGGTGCTATTGCACACGAAGATTTCACTGGTTCTAAGGGTATTTTATATCCTGGTGATTTACAGTTTATGACTGCTGGTAAAGGTATTGTTCACTCGGAAATGCCAGTTAATTTAGATGGTGATCAGGAAACTTTGGTTGAAGGTATGCAATTATGGGTTGATTTACCTGAGCACTTAAGGGATACCAATCCAAGATATAGAGACTTAAGAAGTTATGAAATTCCAGAAGTTGTTAAGCAAGACGGTAAAGTTACGGTAAAGGTTATATCTGGTAATTCTTACGGAGTTGAATCTGCGACTGATTTGGCGTACACTCCAGTTAAATACTATCACGTTACCTTAAAGTCTGGTGGTACCTATACCCAGGACGTCCCATTGGATTTCAATTTCTTCTTATACGTCTTAAGGGGTAGTAAGGCAGTTGTTAATGGGGATACTGTTGTACCAGAGTATCATAATTTATTTTTCAATACTGACGGTGATGAAATTGAGGTTACAAACCAAGGTGATGATGACGTTGAATTGGTTTTAGTTGGTGGCCAAGTTTTAAACCAAAAAACTATTCAATATGGTCCATTTGTTGCTGGTACAGAAAGAGGTATTGAGAAGGCTTGGGAAGATTACCAATATGCTCGTAATGGGTTTGAAAATGTTAGAACTTGGGACTCTTTGATTTCAAATGGTGTAACCAAAGAAATGATTCCAATATTAAAGGGAACAACAGAAGATAGAAATGCTGATAAGGAAAGGTACCTTGCTAGTAAAAATAAGTAATTAAAGCCACATTATTTTATGGTGTGAAAATTGTATATTAGTAAATTTATGTTTGAAATAAAGCAACATGTAGTATGAATAAGTAGTAAATGAATCAGGCAGGTCTACCCTTGGTAAAAAAAGTCTCTCTCTCTCTCTCTATCTATCTATCTATCTATCTATCTATCTATCTTTCGATTCCTTTTAATACTGTGGATAATTTGCAGCAATCTATGAAGTGAAGCCGCATTCCTGCATATCTCTTTATCGGCATTACATGAAGGAGCCGTTTAACCTTAAGGAACAATTGACTTTTAATAACCACTTTTCTTCTCCCCATATATTGACTTTCAGAGCTTACTATTTGAAGGATAAAAAATGTTTGAAAAAGAAGCTTATACATCAATACTTGCAGAAAAGAATGAGACATCGATAATTTCGACTTGTCCTTCTTTTTCCACCTTATTTTCAACAATTCTCTCTGATGGCGTGAATCGTTTCCTCCCAAATATGGATCGCTTGCAACTCGAAGAAAGTGATGACGAGGATGATAGCGACGATGAAAGTCGTCTCCCAGACTTGCCGTATGTTGTTAATCCTGTCACTCTTTCAGCTATACATCTGAGAGACATGGGAGAGAAGTTGACTCATTTGAGAGTTTTAATGAAGAAGCACGGTATTTCCGTTTACATTATTCCGCTGGAAGATGAACATCAGCTGGAGTATACCGCATTGGCTGATAAGAGAAGAGAATTTATCAGTGGCTTTACTGGTAGTGCCGGTATTGCTATTGTCACTTTGGATGACGCTGATCAATTGACCGGTGAAGCTGCCTTGTCTACTGATGGTAGATACTTCTTGCAGGCAGAGAAGCAATTGGATGCAAAATACTGGAAATTGCTTAAACAAGGTTCTGCTGGATATCCAACCTGGAAACAATTTGCCATTGACAAGGCAATGGAGCTGAAGTTTTCTAATGTTATATCTGTTGATCCTAGATTGATTTCTGTTGCTACCGGTGATTTCTTTTACAGAGTAAAGTCCGTGCAATACCAAAATAAATTTGATTTTAAGCCACTTTTACTGCCAAATTTGGTTGATTTAGTTTGGGGAGATGATAAACCTGTGAGATCTAAGGAACCTGTTTACCACTTATCTGAAAAATACTCTGGTGAGCACACCAATGCCAAGGTTCAAAGGGTAAGAGATCATGTTGGAGCTAATACCCCTTTCACTTTTATTGTTTCTTCATTGGATGACGTTGCGTGGTTATTGAACTTGAGATGTGATGACGATATTCCATTCACTCCCGTTTTCTTCAGTTACTTGATTATCACTGACCTGAACTTAACTCTTTTCATTGACAAGAGCAAGATCTCCAAGGTTGAGGACTATTTGAAAACCATTGATGGTCTTGTGATCAAAGAATATTCTGAATTTTACGACGAATTGTCTGAAGTAAAGCATACAATTCACTCTGAATCGGCTTCCAACTTGATACTTCCAAGTAAATCAACCGTTACATTTGCATTAGTCTCTAGTTTGCCGCAATCACACGCAAAATCACAAGCCAAATATGAATCGATTATTGCAAACATGAAGATTATTAAAAATGAAACTGAATTGTTAAACGCAAAGATTGCTCAATACAAAGATTCATTGGCATTTATTATCTTCCTGTCTTGGCTTGAAAAAAAGCTTCTTTCAAACAAGAAAATTTCTGAATACCAAGCGGCTTGCAAGATTTTCGAGATTAGATCAAAATTCCCAAACTTTAAAGGTTTATCGTATGAAACCATCTCTTCTACAGGTTCTAATGCTGCAATTATCCATTATGCACCTACTCCTGAAGAAAACGATATTATTGATCCAAATACACCCTACTTGATTGACTCTGGTGCTCATTACCTTGAAGGAACTACTGATATTACCAGAACTTACATGTTTGGGAAGTATGCCGAAAAGAATAAAGATTATAGTAAATGGTACAGTTTGGTATTAAAGGGACATTTATCAGTGGCAATGGCAAAATTTCCACCTGGTTCTTCTCAAACTGGAACCATTTTAGACGCTTACGCAAGACAACCTTTATGGAACGAAGGACTTGACTTTAATCATGGAACTGGGCATGGTGTGGGTGCATTTGGTAACGTTCATGAAAGTCCATTATATATTTCGACTACCTCCGGCGGTGCTAATTCTTTAGACCTTTTTAAACCTGGTGGTATCTTGACAGATGAACCAGGTTACTACGTCAGCGGGAAATGTGGTTTCAGAATTGAAAGTGAATTAGAAATTATCACTTGTAAGGATAAATTTGGAAAGACTAGAAGCGGAGAAAATTTCCTAGGGTTCGGATATTTAACAAAAGTACCATTTTGTAAGAAATTAATTGATAAGACCTATCTCAGCCCCTTGGAAGTTAATTGGATTAATGATTTCCACAAGAGCGTTTTTGAAGAATTTGGAGATAAATTGTTAGAAATTGGTGACAAGAGGGCTTATAAATGGTTAGCAAATGAAACAACCCCTTTATAATTAACACAAACTATTCGACTTCTAGATGAGAGAAACAATTGAAACTAAAATTCGTTAAATTTACATTAATATACAATAATATACAAGGTTATTTAGGTTTAAACGATGCAGAATATAATGTAGGAAACCCCATTGACGTAGATTTACCTTTTTTACTGTCAGGTTTGGAAAATGTTGGTCTTTGAAATGTACCTGGTTTCCTTAACGCAACTGTAGGTGGTTTACTTATACCACCAGATGCTGACGCGGATGCAGTTACTCTATTGGAAATAAATGGTGATTCTGGTACAGTCCTTTCGTGCCCAAGTTTTGCAATTGTAGGAGTTGTGTTTGAAGTCGAAATTGATACATAAGCAGGAGTCCCGGTTGTAGAATTTTTAGTAAGCCCGTTACTAGTTGAATTGGTGACTTTGGTACTAGTATCGCTAGCAGCACTTTCAGAAGCGGAATTACTTGACTCTGGGATATGGCTTGTAGAAATTACCTTCTCTGGCTTCTTATACTGTGGCATCTTTAATGCCGAAGCATTCCAAAGTTGTCCTGAATGTTCAGTTAGAGTCTTCCTGTGACCTCCACTTGGAGAAATTGATCTTGGTCTCTTGGTCTCTTGGCTGAGATAATCACTTGACTTCCTCTTTTCTCCTCCAATACTCATATTTCCTAAATCAAGGATTGAAGTTGGGGTACCGGTGGTAGTAGCGTATCCTCTTATGGTTGATCCAATCCTGTTCAATATAGAGCCAGTTACGGCCTTTTGTTGAGTTGGTTCTTTTTCTTTGTCATCCCCACCACTAATTGCTCTTCCAGTTTTGAAGTTTGGTAATATACCCTTGGATAAATTGATTAACCTTTCCTTTTGTCCCATATTATCCATTAAAGAAGATAAAATACTGGAAACTGCTGAAGAAACTTGATTGAAATCCAAAATCCCATTTGTAGTCGCATATATAGCGGCAATACTAGCAGTGGCAGCCGATGTGGCGGCCAATGCAACTGAAGGCTCAAATTTACTAGTACTACTAGAAAGAATATTAAAAGTATCAGAAACATGCTTGATAAGTACTTGATCGTGGACGAGAGGATTAGAATTGTTATTGTTATGATTGTTGTTGCTAGATTGGTGTCCATTGTGTTCGTCATCACCTTTTCCATCAATAACATCACTGAAATATTCATTTTTATTTCTTCTATCTTCATCCTCCTTCTTTTGTTTTGCAATTCTCTTTTCTCTTCTCTTACTAAATTCATCGTCAACCCATGCCTTTTTTTCAATAGAATCTGCTTCACCAAACATTGCAGTAGCTCTTTTCAAGACTCTGGATCTGAGATCATTGTCCTTATTTCTCTCCGCATTATCCTCTCTCCATCTCTTTTTACGCTCTCTGTTTTCCATACGGATTCTTTCCTTATACTCGGGGGTGTCACTTTTAGGTTTCTCACCTAAGAGTGACGACATCCTCCAATTTTTAGAATTTGTAAAATTGGAAACCGAGGTGACAACCAGTTCTCTGAGTGCAGAGATGGTGTCTTGTTTTATGTCTCTATATTTATCCACTGTTTCAGAAGCTTTTTCTGATGTTTCAGCTGTTGTGGTGGTTGTTGGTGTTGTAGTAGTAATAGCTTCGGTGGTTTTTGTTTGTGGCAGTTGTTGTGGTTTAAACAAAGCAAGTACAGAATCTATAGCAGCAATTGCTTGGTTATCTGATTCAATAGATTGATTTTTCTCAAGGAATGAACGAGCAAGTGATAAAGAACCAGTCATGTTTTTTAAACTTTCTGTATCCTTGTAACTTGAGACAATGTCTTCTGCAGACGGTACAACATTATCATTTGAAGAAGAACCAACGTTACTTCCAAGAAATGTATAACCCGGCATCTTGTTACTTGACAAAGAATTTGTCATTTGTCTGATAACTTGAAGTAAATTTGTTTCACCTCCAACATTTCCTGAGTTTATATGTGACGAAAGGGATGATAATGCATTAGAAAGTTGGGCACTACCGAGTACACTACTATTACCAATGGAATTCCCAGTGGTTGAAGTATATGGTGAAGTTAAGGAATTCCTCTTTTGTTGTTCATTTCTTAAAATTTCTTCAATAGATTCAATAGAGGAATAGTCTCTCCGGGTTCCACCCACCATTGAAGATCTATGTAAGGCCAATGTTTCTGCAATGGAAAGTTTCTTAATTCCATCATTGCCATTGTTGCTGTTTGCTTGAGTTGAGCTACTACCATCGTTTATAGCGTTTATTATATTCTTAGCAACAGCAGCAATTCTATCTGTGGTTGTAGATCTTTTCCTATTCCCGCTTGTGCCGCTTAATTCAATATCTTGTGATCTATTTAAGGATTCTAAGAAAGTAGTCGTGGAAGACGTAAGGGGGTGGGAAAGTTTTGCTAATACTGATGCAACTGTCGAAGAATTACCAGTGGATGTCGAATTAGGTTCAATAGCAGGGGTAGCGGTATAACCATCATCATCCAAATCCAAATTAGAAAGTAAATCTTGTGGGTTTTCCATTGCCATGTTGAAAGCATTTTGAAGAATATCATTCATTCGTAATTGGTCCAAGTCAGCTCCGACTTCATCGACTTCAGCCGGCGGCCTAGTCGAAGGTGCAATGGGATTGGGGGCATTATTTATTTGTGGAGTAAAAATTGATCTACGACGTTTTGCATCCCCCAAAACCGTTGAATTACTTTCAATGGCATTTCTGACAACAGTAGCTAACGCAGCCTGTAAACTATTATTATCAAGTTTGGCATCTTCACTTTTTTCATTTTCATCTTTATAAGCTTCCTTTTGAAAATGTTCCAAAACGTTATCATCAATTTGAGGCATATCTTTAACTTTAATTGGTTGCTGCGTTGTTTTCGTGCCTTGATCTTGAACTTTATTAGTGATTTCCAATGCTAATTCTTGAAGAAGATCTTCAGAAATTCCTCCGATTGCATTACCAGTGGTGGAAAGATCTCCACCAGAAGAAATTTGGTTCACTAAGTTTTGAACGACACCTGTGATGTCCAATTCGGATAATACTGGATTTTCAACAACTGTATCGGTAGGGGATGTATTTCTGGCAGTGGTAACGTTAGTGGAAGAGGTTGTAGGAGTGGAAGTAGAAGTAGCGGTTCCACCAGCCTCCAGTTTATTCTCATTTGATCTGCCTGCAGATTCAAATGAAGGTATGGCTGATTGGAAAGCTGCACTAATTGCATCTTCCATTTCCATGTCATCGTCAGATTCGACGTCATTGTTCTTTAGAATGTCATTTTTTTCATTGACAGTTGACCCAACATCTTGGCCAAGTGATTTAAATGCATTTCCAATTGCATTTTCAAGATCAAGATCATCATCACTGTCGCTCGTATTTTGTTCAGAAACTTCTTGAGGTGGAGGTGTCTTTTGAGTTGCAATAGCACCAGCATTGATTTCTTTAAATGCATTACCAATTGCAGCATCGAGATCTAAATCGAAGTCCTCAACTTCTTCTTCATCTTCTTGTCTCGGTTGATCATGATCTGTTGTTTGTTTCAAAGAATCATTTGACTGATGTGCTTTTTGAGCGGTTGATCTTACCGGTGCTGCTATTGATTCTACTCTTGGCTTCACAGGTTCTACCAGTTGTGTGGGCTGTATCACTGTTTGTACAGATTTCACAGGTTGTGATTTTGTAGATTGTAAATTTTGGTGTTTTTCTTCAGGGTCTGAAATTGGGAGAGTTTGAGCCAGTCTCGGTGAAGTGATCTTTAATTCAGCTTGTCTCGTCTTTGGTTCTGAGTCTGTATTAACTTCCTGTTGTGGAGCCTCAATTGTCTTGGTAAGATTCTCAAATGCATTACCGATGACAGCTTCAAGATCTAACTCTCCATCTGAGGATTCTTCCGGTTTATAATTTTCCTCGGTAGGTGCCTGAAGATTATCTTTTATCAGTTCTTCATAAGTTTCCGATGGATTCTCTGGTGCTCCTTCATTCGATAGATCTTCATGGACTCTATCTTCAATACTCTGAACTCCAACCATTGCAAATGCATCTCCAATTGCAGCTGATAAATCGAAATCATCATCTGATTCATGTGTGTTATCGTTTTCAATTGGCATTTGCTTTTTAGTTTGTTGTTTATCATTATCCTGAACTTGTGCTGCTTGTACCTGTTGTTCTTGTGATTGTGCTTGTCCTTGAACTTGGTCCGGTACTTGTGCTTGTACGTGTTCTTGTTCTTTTACTTGTTCTTGTGCTTGTACTTGCTCTTGTTCCTGTTCTTGTTGTTGTTGTTGTATTTGTGCTTGTAACTGATCTTGTTCTTGTGCCTGTACTTGCTCTTGTTCCTGTTCTTGTTGTTGTTGTATTTGTGCTTGTAACTGATCTTGTGCTTGTGCTTGTGCTTGTTCTTGTTCTTGTTCTTGTTGTATTTGTGCTTGTAACTGATCTTGAAATGATGATTCAAGTTCATTAGATTGATCTTGAAGAATCTCTTGTTCTCTCTGTTTTTCAATCCCCTCCGACTGATCATTCAATTGACCAAAATCGAATTGACCAAAGACATCACCAATAGCATTTTGTAAATCAAGATCATCTTGATCTATATTATCATTATCATTGTTATTGTTATTGTTATTGTTATTGTTATTGTTTTGATTATCAACAACGTCATGGTTCAAGTCAACAACGTCATTACTATCATCATTCGTTATTATATTTGATGTTAGTTCATAGTTATCCTGAATTGTTTCATTGTTCAGGGTTGTGTTACGTTCACCGTTTGCAACCATTTTTGCAACTCGATTTTGCAACCACCTGTATGTATAATATGTGACTGTTACTTGTGACTGTTTTTGCCTTTTTTGTAAATATAGTGACTGTTTTTTTTTTGGTGGGATGGGGTCAATAAATGGGTTCGTCAGTAGGTCACGTGATCAAGTAATGACATCTTAACACCATTAACAAAAGAAGAGAACTGTATAAGACATTAAGACAGGTACAAGCAAAGAGGGAAGTAGTGTTGAAATAATTTATCCATATTTTAATACATTTATAGTATCCAACTTGTATCATTTTTTTTGTCCGAATAGATGGTGGGTTGGTTGATCTACTAATTCAAATTAGAAATATGATTATTTCCTGTACATAAACGGTTGCAAAATTTTAAAGATTTTTCCTCTTTCGATAAACTACATATTATAGAACAGGATTCTAACAAAGAAGAAAGAAAAAAAAGTCATAAATATTAATAAATAGTTATCATAGTCTCATAGTCTATTTTATAATTGAAGAAATAGAAAGGATGAAGAATTCTATTGACTTAATCACTCTACAGTGTTAAGATCTAAATCAGTGTTTTGACCTTTCGCAGTGTCTTCCTTCAATGCATTGGTTTCTACTTCTGTCTTTGGCTTGGACAATTTCCTGTCTACGGGCTCGTCAGCCAATGCAAAATTCAACACTAAACCTAAATCACCATACCCAACTCCTTCATATCCACCAATCTTGATAATCCAGTTAAAATTATTTAATGTTTCGTTGGCATATTGTAATACTTGGATATCAAAAGTCTTGTTACCAAACGTTGGGATCAGCACAGCATATTTGGAATCAGACATCTTTAAGAAGTTTGTGTCAAATTGTAAAATGTATGGAACACCTTTCTTGAATTCAAATTTCTTTGCATGGCTAATTGTATTAAAATGCTTTTTACGATCTAATGACTTACTTGGTATTTCTCCAGGTTCACCTAATTTTTCAACAAAATTAAAGTCAGCATTTTTGTTCACTCCTAAAAATTTTGTATCGCTAGCCTTTTCAGCTTCTGATATAAACGTAAAACTATTAAGCGCCAAACCATATAGAAAGGGTTTATCGTTATAAACGTCACCCTTAACTGTTTTGCTTATAAACCATGTAAAAAACTTTAACCCAGTTTGTAAAAGTGACGTAGGCATAAAATCTCTAATTGGGTAAGTAAAATCATTACCAAAGAGTAATTGATCACCTTGAATATTCCTATTTGGAGTAAATCTGTATTCAATTCTAATGTTTGGATTTACAAATGGTTCATCGTCAATTTTGAACGATTTACCTTCAGTACCATCAAGGTATTTGGAATCATCAAGATTATAAAATGAATTTGAAATGTGAGGTTCTGCACCATCAAAGTTTTTTATATCTACTTTTATAGAAAATAATCCAACCGGTGATTGTATATCAATAAATTGACCATTTACTGGAACAATTTTGAAATCACCATCGTAAGAAGTACCAGCTTTAATTACAAGTCTTTTAGCAATTGACATAGGATTGATTTATTTATATGCACTAGTAATTGTTATGTATAAGGAATAAATAGATACTCTATAGTTTGTATTGATATATACTTTTATAGAAATCTAAGCTTGCTATTTCAATTGAAAGAATTGCTATACCCGATATATCCATTATTGTTTGTCCATATGCAGGAAATACATGTGAAAGACCAGAGTAAGAAACTAAGCTTAAGGTTAGATATATATAAAAAAAAAAAGAATTAGTATGAGGGAAAGAATAGAAAGAGTAAATTTGTATATGTCTGGAGGTTGTTTTTTTCTTTATTCTATGGAACAAAGCTCAAGATATATGGATAAACTGTGGTAGAGTGGGTAGTAAGTAGGTTTAGTTTAAGTTTTAGTTGCAGTTGAATGAGATGATATGTAGAGGTGTATGGATGTAATGTATAATTGATATTGTTATTTAGAGCAAACGAAGAGCTGTCAAACATCAAAAAGCTGATTTCCTTGTAATTGAGCATATTAATGTAGATCATCTCATAATTCAGAATTTTAGTATTGAATCATATTTTTTAAAATACATACTTCTCTGTAAATAGATTGTTCTCTTTAGTATGTGATGTTTATCTCGCATATACAGAAATGAATTGGGAATTAATATAACTAGTTAACTGAAATAGGAAGATACTGAATACTATATAATACCTTAAACTAAAACAAAATACAAACTAGTGCAATACTTTATAAAGATTTATCAGATTAATCCATTATATTAGTAATATTTCCTTCATTTAACACCCAAGAAATCCCCAATTCCCATATTTACATTTATATCGGCAAGTTCAAAACTTATTCCTTCTATAAGAATGATGCGGTGGCTCAATGGTAGAGCTTTAGATTCCAAACCTAAAGGTTGCAGGTTCGATTCCTGTCCGCGTCATTTCTTCCAATTTTTTTTTTATTTTCAAAAGTCACGTGCTATTAGCTGCAGCTATATAAATACTAATATAGCATTTAGCGATAGATGTGGTTCCCATAACTCTCTGGTTTAGGTAAGGAATTAATTAGGAATCTTAGTAAAAAATGATTTTATTAAAAGGATAATAATTTAGATAATACAAAGGCAAAACGCTCCGCTGGCGCCTATCCGGGGAGGACAACTGCGTTGGGCTTTTCTCCCTTCGGTCGTTCTTCTAGCCCTACTGGGAGTAGTAGGTAAAACTTCCCGAAGGGAACAAAGCTCGATGCAATCGTCCTCGCCGGATAGGGGCCCTAGCGGAGCGATACGTGTTTTGAAGAATTGAAATAAATTGATATCATTGGAAATTTGAGATTACTGAATTGCTAATTATGATAAGGCTAGAAGAGCATTCTACCAAATAAATAAATCTCGAGTTACAAAGCAGTAAGAGAAAAGGACTGTGGGGGGGATGGGGGAAGAAAGAGATAGAAGAAAGTTCCCCACTATGATCCCCCTCATTGCCTCACAGCCCACCAAGATATATATATTCTCTTAGAGGTTCAGTATATGTTCATATAGTGATACTGATATAGAGGGTGCAAAATGAGTGGGGGAAACATGTGGGGGAAGATCACCTGTAAGATTTTGACCGGTTTCGCACAACTTGGTTCTAGCCCAACAATATATTGTAAGCGCACCGTCTTACTAAACACCGGAAGCAGCAGGAAGCAGGAAGCAGGAAGCATCAGCAGCACCAGCACCAGCAGCAACGAAACAAATCTATTACGTAAACGTTAGTAACAGAGGTCATACAATTGCTGAAGATCTTTTCTTTTCCTCGTCACCCTAACACCCTCCTCTTCTTCTTGTTCTACTTCATTCTTATTAATAGTGACTAATTCTAATGGGTTGTGGGCCTGCATGGGGGTTACCCGCCCACGGACACTACTTCTCCAGACAATATATAAGCGTCGATAAATTTCCATCCCCTTGAGCTCTGTAGTTATTTAGTTTGCTTTTTCTTAGCAATCAAATTAAATTAAATTAAATCAAGAACTTAATTTTAAACCAAACTAGAATAATGTCTTCCAACTCACTTGAACAATTAAAGGCTTCCGGTACTGTTATTGTTACCGATACCGGTGAATTTGAAAGTATTGCTAAGTACACCCCACAAGATGCTACCACCAACCCATCATTAATCTTAGCTGCCTCTGGTAAGGCTGAATATGCTGCTCTTATTGATTCCGCTGTTGAATACGCCAAGGCCAACTCTAAGTCTGGTGCTTCTTCTGCTGAAAAGGCTGAATTAGCTCTTGACAGTTTATTAGTTCAATTCGGTAAGGAAATCTTAAAGATTGTCCCAGGTAGAGTTTCCACTGAAGTTGATGCTAGATTATCCTTTGACAAGGAAGCCACTATCAAGAAGGCTTTAGAAATCATTGCTCTTTACGAAAAGGAAGGTATCCACAAGGACAGAGTCTTAATTAAGATTGCTTCTACTTGGGAAGGTATCCAAGCTGCTAGAGAATTAGAAGCCAAGCACGGTATCCACTGTAACTTGACCTTATTATTCTCCTTTGTTCAAGCTGTTGCTTGTGCTGAAGCTGGTATTACCTTAATTTCTCCATTCGTTGGTAGAATTTTGGATTGGTACAAGAAGTCCACTGGTAAGGAATACGATGCTGAATCTGATCCAGGTGTTCAATCTGTCAGACAAATCTACAACTACTACAAGAAGTACGGTTACAACACCATCGTTATGGGTGCTTCTTTCAGAAACACTGGTGAAATCAAGGCCCTTGCTGGTGTTGACTTTTTAACCATTGCTCCAAAGTTATTAGAAGAATTATTACAATCTGATGCTGCCGTTCCAAAGATTCTTGACCCAGAAAGTGCCAAGTCCCTTGAACAAGAAAAGGTCTCTTATGTCGACGATGAAAGAACTTTCAGATTCTTATTAAACGAAGACGCCATGGCCACTGAAAAGTTATCCGAAGGTATTAGAAACTTTGCTAAGGATTGTGTTACCTTATTAAACCAATTGGAAGCTAAGTTTTAAAGATAACTGATGGAAAATAATCAAATAAAAAAATGAAAGCAAGCCACTAAGGATTTAAAATAAGTTATGATGAGATAAATATTTAAAGAACCGTAATGAAATTAAAACAACTAAAAAAAAAATAGTTATAGAATCAATCCAAACTGTAGATATCCTCTATTTACATTGAAGTAAGTATAAAGTCACAGATTCCATTGCAAATGAATACAAAGCAAAGAATGAATCCCGTGGTGACCTTTGTGAATATCTCATTAAACAATGCCTAATTTTCAGAAAGTCTTCCCGGAAATGACAACGAGATTTCCACCGTCTCGGGAAAATACTACTTACTACCATTAAGACCACACGAACGACCGAAGGGAGACAAGCTCAACGCAGTTGTCCTCGCCGGATAGGCGCCAGCGGAGCGACTTGTATTAACTATAACGGAATGTAAATTTCACAACATTCATCCCGCTCCGCCAGGGCCAGTATCCGGGGAGAATGATTTTTTCGAGCTTGGTTCCCCTACAATTAAACTACTAGGTACTACCAGTCAGGCTAGAAGTAAGAAAGAGGGGAGATAGGTTAGTTTCCTTGCCCGACAAGCGCCAGTGGAACACGGTGTTCGTGTGTGATTATTGTAAGAGTGCAAGTTGACTAAGTCTCCGTTATGCGGCCATTACTGGAGAGGGCAAGTGCATGGAACTGTTGAAAGCATTCGGGAAAACCTACCTCTTTTCTAAAGTGGTTCATTCATTCCAATTGATTTCAGCGGATACGGAAGGAAGCGAATTATTTCTATTTAATACCGACAGCTAGAAAGATGGTGGTCTTATATTCATGCACCATGATGCAAGTGTACCGACTCTTTCTCCCCATTGAACCCCATTACAACCTATCAGATCAGTAGTACCCTGCCGCGCGTGGAGAAATAAGTGGCTTTATATACGTCACATGTATTGTTATGTTTTGATTAACATGGCTGTAAAATAACGTGGTCGACAACACGATTTTTCGTTGTCAATTTAAACACGGAATTTCATCGATCTTTCTTTCTGCAAAAAAAAATAAGTTCATCTGGAATGTTGTCTAATGGAATACTTTAATGCTATAACGAGATTGATACAAATGAGGGTATAGTGACATTATGGTTCTGTTAATTGGTTATAGTGTTACAAATTTTCAGATTTTTGGGTGCAAATTTCGCAGTCTCACATCCATTTCATTGTACCTGGTAAGATCAATCACTAACCTCCAAGAAAATACAAAAAGCGAAGTCTTCTAAGTTTGGGATTTCATGTCGGAGTCAATTTTAAGATTATGTTTTAATAACTGCAAATTATTTTTTGGTAAAAATTTGTATAAAAGGGTATAAAAACCCATAGTTTTTCATAAGTAGTGCTGTACTTCGCTAATACATTATTCTTTCATAAACAAATAGATTACAATAATGGCTCCAAGCGTTTTAATCACTGGTGCAAAGGGTTTCATTGCACAACACATTATTAAACAACTTGTTGGAGCAGGATATAAAGTTATCGGGTCAGTAAGAAATGCATCCAAGGGCGAACAATTAATGAAGAACTTACCCAATAATTTCAAGTATGTGGTTGTTCCAGATTTAGGTGTCAAAGGTGCCTTTGTTCCAGTATTGAAGAAGCATCCTGAGATTAAGTATTTTCTTCACACTGCTCTGCCAGTGACATTTGAAGCTGCTGACGCTGAAAAGGAAATTCTTTTCCCAGCTATTGAAGGTGTGAAAGATATACTTCTGACAATCCATGAGCACGGGAAGCAAATCGAAAAGGTTGTGATGACATCCTCGATTGTGGCAGTTACTAATTTTGATACAAATCCATCTGAATTTGCGACAGAAAAGGATTGGAACTCCATAACATGGGAACAATCTAAGGTAAATGGTTTATTTGGTTACTCTGGTTCCAAAACATTTGGAGAGAAAGCTGCATGGGATTTCATAAAGGAACAAAAACCAAGTTTCAAGTTTACAACTATCATTCCAGCTTTTGTTTTTGGTCCACAGGCGTTCAAGTCAGATGTCAGTAACAAACTCAACTTAACCAACGAGATTATTAACTCGCTCCTTCACTTGAAACCAGATGACCAAGTTCCAGGTGGTTTTGGGTGGACCTCAATTGACGTCAGAGATGCTGCAAGAGCTCATGTGGATTCTATTGAAAATAGCAAGACTGACGGAGAGAGAATAATAGTCACTAATGAAAGATTTAGCTCTCAAAGGATTCTTGATGTTATCAATGATAAATTTGAGACTTACAAGGATAAGATTCCAAAGGGTCAACCAGGAGACTACATAGAAACTGGGGCTGGTTTCGATGATACAAAGTCAAAGGAATTACTCGGATTTGATTACATTCCATTGGAAAAGTCAATTATTGATGTGGTTGACCAAGTTGTCACTTACAACAAGGAGCAAGATTCAATATAGTGGAAGTTGTTTAGTGAATTATAAATGTATTCTCAACTTTTGCAGCCAGTTTTCTTTTATGTTCTTGTAAGCACATGAGCAAGCTCTGTATATGATTACCAGGATAGGATGAGGGAAGAATATAGCTCAAGTCTCAGCAAAACAGGATCACACGCAATTCTACTACTTTTCTCCTTATCCTTCTTTTTACTTATTTCTTCTTTGCAGAGTCAAGTACGAAATTTATCCCTAAAAGAATCGTTAGCAATATTAAATGATTTTTTAGATGCTTTGGGCGCAAATTTCGTTACCCCCACAAACCTTCTACGCGCTTGGTCCGTCTCATGATCACCATAATAGACAAAAAACTTACATATGTTTCTGGGGATCCTTGGGAATGGGGAAATTGACACACGAGAGTGGGGGCGCTAGTTGCTATAATTGCTGCACTTTCAAATGAGGTTCAGTATAAAATGAAATGGAAATCCACCTCAAATTGTTTTCTTTCCCTTCTCCTACTCCATTGAGTACGGAACAACTATACTCTAATACATTACTCTCACATATATCTATTTTAAGTAGTCATTAAACAATGCCCACAACAGTGTTTGTCACCGGTGCAAATGGTTTCATTGCACAACATATTGTCAAGCAACTTGTCGATGCTGGTTACAAAGTTATCGGTTCAGTAAGAAGTGCATCCAAGGGTGAAGCATTAAAGAAGAACTTGCCAAAGAATTTTGAATACGAAGTTGTTCCAGATTTAGGTGTCAAGGGTGCCTTTGTTTCCGTATTGAAGAAGCATCCTGAAATTAAGTATTTCCTTCACACTGCCCTGCCAGTGACATTTGAAGCAGCTGATGCTGAAAAAGAAATTCTTCTCCCAGCTACTGAAGGTGTGAAAGATATACTTCTGACAATCCTTGAGCACGGGAAACAAATCGAAAAAGTTGTGTTAACATCGTCGATAGTGGCAGTTGCAAATTTTAATTCAACCCCATCTCAAATTGTATCCGAGAAGGATTGGAACCCTATAACCTGGGAACAATCAAAGGTAAATGGTTCATCTGGCTACTCTGGTTCTAAAAAGTTTGGAGAGAAAGCTGCATGGGATTTCATAAAGGAACAAAAGCCAAATTTCAAGTTTTCAACAATTAACCCTGCTTTTGTTTTTGGTCCACAAGCGTTTAAGTCGGATGTCAAAGACAAACTCAACATGACCAATGAAATCATTAACGCACTCCTTAATTTGAGACCCAATGATCCAATTCCAGAAGCTGGCTGGACCTTTATTGACGTCAGAGATGTAGCAAGAGCTCATGTGTACTCTATTGAAAATAGCAAGACTGACGGAGAAAGAATAATAGTCACTAATGAAAGATTTAGCTCTCAAAGGATTCTTGATGTTATCAATGATAAATTTGAGACTTACAATGGTAAGATTCCAAAGGGTCATCCAGGACACTACATTGAAATTGGTGCTACTTTCGATGATAAAAAATCAAGAGAATTGCTTGGTTTTAATTATATCCCATTGGAAAAGTCAATTATTGACGTGGTTGAACAAGTTATCGTTTACAAGAAAGAGAAAAATTAAAAGTAATTAAACCATTGGTAAATGTTTAGTTAATAATAAAATTAAAATCTTAGTATTTGCAACCATTTTTCCACCTCTTTTATTTTAAGACAGATGCCACTTTTATAATATTTCCAGTATGTAAAGGAAAGAAGAAAAGATTCCAACTCAACTCTGGAAATCGATGATGTTTGATTGAAAACTATGTACCTGCAACACAAGCAGACACCATTTCATTTTTCTTATTCTTTCTACTTCTTTTATCTTCTATGAGTGATATTGATGACAAATTATAATCAGAAACCCTAATGAAGCACCAACAATGTGGTGGCGGAGAGTTGTTAAATTATGATTTGTCATATAGCCGCAGTTTTGGGTGCAAATTTCGGTAGCCGCACAATCCTTCTATGCATTTGTAATCCGCCTCAGCGCTTCTGGAAGATAGAAAACGTTTGCTCACATTGAGGTGGGTACTTAGGAAAGGGTCCTTATGCGGGGAGCGGCCATTAACAGTGGAATGCTGCAATTTTAAAATACCTCAGATTTGAGTATAAAAGGGTAACGAAATCCACTTCAATTTTTCGTTTCCTCTTCATAACTTATACAGAGCAACTTTACTCTATATTACTCCCTCTCGTACTCATATATAAATTTTCTAAATAATGTCCGCAACAGTTTTCGTTTCTGGTGCAAATGGTTTCATTGCACAACACATTGTCAAGCAACTTGTTGATGCTGGTTACAAAGTTATCGGTTCAGTAAGAAGTGCATCCAAGGGTGAAGCATTAAAGAAAAACTTGCCAAAGAATTTTGAATACGAAGTTGTTCCAGATTTAGGTGTCAAGGGTGCCTTTGTTTCCGTATTGAAGAAGCATCCTGAAATTAAGTATTTCCTTCACACTGCCCTGCCTGTCACATTTGAAGCAGATGACTTTGAAAAGGAAATTCTTATTCCTGCCGTTGATGGTGTAAAGGATGTTTTGCTCTCGATTCATGAACACGGCAAACAAATAGAAAAAGTTGTTCTAACTTCATCGGTTGTTGCTATTGCAAACTTTATTTCAACTCCTTCTGAAGTTGTTTCGGAGAAGGATTGGAATCCGATTACCTGGGAAAAGGCTACCACTGATGGTTTACATGCTTACGCTGGTTCTAAGAAGTTTGGTGAAGAAGCTGCCTGGAAATTTATCAAGGAGTACAAGCCAAGCTTTAAGTTTTCCACCGTCAACCCATCTTATGTATTTGGTCCACAAGTATTTAAGTCGGAAGTCAGTGACAAGCTCAACTTGACCAATGAAATCATTAACTCACTCCTTACTTTGGGACCAAATGACCCAATTCCTGCAGCTGGTTGGACTGCAATTGATGTAAGAGATGTTGCAAAAGCCCATCTTGCTAGTATTAAAGACAGTAAGACCGACGGAGAAAGAATTATAACTTCTGGTGAAAGATTCGACTCCCAGAAGATTCTCGATATTATCAACAAGAATTTTGCAATTTACAAGGGTAAAATTCCAAAGGGTCAACCTGGTGTTTATCCAGAAATCGGTGCTACTATTGATGATAAAGAGTCTAGAGATATTCTTGGATTTAAGTTTATTCCATTGGAAAAGACAATCGTTGACTTGGTTGACCAAGTAGTTGTTTATAACCAGGAACACAAGAAATAAATGATTGAATGTTTATAGTGATATTTAGTGAATGAAGAAAATATTTAAAAGATGTAGTTCCAGGTGGCTGTTTTTGACGAGGTGGCTGCTCGAATTGCTGCAAATGAAGGTACGGGTGCGATTTTAATGTAGGAGTACATATATTTAGCAAGTAACAACACACTTCTACCATGACCTACTAGATTAATATGGCTAGTTTGGTAAGGTCAGTAATTCGGAGATATTACTGTTTTATTTAGTTGAGTTTGCTTATTTCCTATACATTGTACAAACTTAACGATCGATCCGATTTGAGAAAATCGATCCGATATTGTTCCGAGATTCGGGTTTGCCTAAATGGAATATCATCATCATATATCCGCAAGTTTAAGAGAAGACCCCACCCATAAGAGTATGGAATTTGTAGTATAAATACAGTTGAATCTGCCTCTGTTTGTCCCCAAAATAAGGATTATTAAAAAGTAAATTTAAATAATCTCAGAAAAATGCTCAAAAATTTTGCAATCGTTTCTCAAAGTACTAAAGCTCCATACACCAAAGTTAAGGAAATTCCAATTCCAACATTACCAAGTAATAAGATATTAATAAGGTCAGTTGCATTTGCTGTAAACCCGCTTGATGTAAGTATCAAGTCATTTGGGTTGCACAAGGATGCAGTTTTAGGAAGTGATGTCAGTGGAGTTGTAGAGGAAGTTGGCTCAGATGTCAATGGTTTTCAAAAGGGAGATCAAGTTTCGGCGTGGGTTCAAGGTAACTTCAGTGACAAAGTAGGTGGTTTTGCAAATTATGTAGTTGCAAATCCTACTACTACTCTCAAGTACGATTCGAAGAAGTTTCTGTTTACTGAGCCATCTAGTGCAAACTATGGCCTTATTAACTCTTTCGAAGGTGCAGCTGCGGTTACACTCAGTCTCAGTATTGTGGGGTTGAACTTTAGTTATGGATTTGATTTGAATGGTTCAGATTTGGCTACTAACAGTGAAAAGTACATTTTAATTTGGGGTGGTGCAAGTTCGTCTGGAGTTGCAGCCATTCAGCTTGCAAAGAAAATTTATGGATTGAAGGTCATTACCACTGCATCACCAAAGCACCATAAGCTTTTAGAAGAATTGGGAGCTGACCACATTTTTGACTACAGCGACAGCGAAGTCATTTCCAAGATCAGAAGTGTAGGTCAGGGGAAGATTCATTACGGTTTAGACACCATATCTAAAAAAGAAACCTTCCAACAAGTATACGACGCCACATCTGAAACCCAAGATGTCACATTATTGAACTTACTATTCTTAAACGAATCTCTGATTAATGTTGATTCTTCTAGAAGGGACGTAGCTATCAAGAGTTTTTCTGGGTTCCTTGCACTTGGCGAAGAAGTCAGCTTTGCTGGGAATGTTATGATTCCACCTAAGGAAGCTTCTGAAAAGTACAACTACTACTGGACAAAACTACTTCCACCAGTTTTACCAGAAATTTATCATCCAAATTTGAAAATATTTGGACCTGGCTTAGAAAAAGGTGAAGATGCAATTGAATTTATGGTTAATAAAAAAGCCAGTGGTGAAAAGGCTATTATTAAAGTCTAAAGACGAAGATCTAAAGTTTGTAGTAACCGAATTGATATATAAATATAAATATAACAAATAATATGCCCAATACATAGAAAGTACATTTAAAATGACTGCAAATTTGTTAGTCATATTGAGTAAAAGCAGAATAGAGAAGTATGTTCCTGCTGCGCCTCCACTGCATCTATACCCTTTCCTGCTCACCACCCAATTGGGAGTGAGTAGTAGTCCCCGAAGGGGAACAAAGCTCGATGCAATCGTCCTCCCCGGATAGGGGCCTTTGCGGAGCGGTATTCCTTAGTAGAGTGAATTCAGCATCATTACATTCTACCAACAAAAAGACGCTTCGCTGGCGCCTATCCCGGGAGGTTGCCTAATTGCGTCGAGCTTGGCTCCATTCGGGAGTTGCCCTTTCCATTGTAGGAAGAGTATATGAGTAGTGAATATCTGATTTTGAATTCTTAGTAATAAAGTAGTAAGATTAAAATCAAAATCCTACATATAAATTTATGGTAGCTGTAGTAATAAGATGTGTGCTCACTAATATAAAATGGACAAAAAAGGTTATCATTTTTAACTTTGGATCATTAGTTAGTATAATGACAAGACCCGAGTCAAATATTCCAGAAAAGCCAACGTCACCTTACCCGGTGATACAAGAATCCCATATAGTGAGTGGGTTTGGTAGAGGATCATCTGAATTGGGAATCCCAACTGCGAATATACCCATCAATGATCAGTTGAATGAGTTAGATACGGGAATATACTTTGGATGGTGCAAGTTATCGAAGAATCCTAATCCGTGCTCCAAGCCGGTTGAACGTAAGGATGGGCAATTGGTTGAGTTTAACAATGGGTCCGAGTTGTCAGCAGAAGAGTTAGAGGTCTTACCTATGGTTATGTCGATTGGCTGGAACCCGTTCTACCAGAACAAGGAGAAGGCTGCCGAGATGCACATAATGCACGAGTTCAGATCCAATTTCTATGGATCCTTGGTGAATTACCAGGTTTTGGGATACATCCGTCCAGAGTTGAACTACACCACCAAGGAGGCTCTTATAGAAGATATCAACACAGATATTAAGATTGCATTGGATGCCTTGGAAATGCCGGAATACAAGAAATTAGCAAGTGGTTTGAATTAACGCTCACAGGCACAACAACAACAACAATAGAGAACGAGAACGAGAACGAGAACGAGTAAGTAGTAATAATAGATATAAAATATTTTTTTTCTTTCTGACAGACAGTAGCATCGCCTTGGGGTTATGATATGCTGTATGACCATGTTTTACAAAATGTACTATTAAACTTATGTATAGATCACGTGATTTGACTTCTTGTATAAGGGCAATTCCAAATCTCAAATACCCATTCTACATTGCTATACAGACAAAAGCCAAACATAGCGGTTTTCTTTCCTCCGACAAAGTCAACCAAAGTTCATTTAGACGCTACAGAGCTTACCAAAGTAACCTATATACACTCCGTGGACCCCACCCAGTACCGAAAGAAGCTAAACGGGCCCACTCCACAATAACCTCACTCGCTTCTCCCCAGATTAACTGTCTCGTGACTTAGCTAGCCTAGCCTTAGCCCTGCTACGCCTCCTCAAGAAAACAAGAAAACGAATGCTGCTACTGTTGAACTCTACAGACGCGAGCACAGCATCCAGCGCAGCGCCGCCGAAGCTCAAGACCAAGAAGATGGCCAAACCGTTGGCCATGCTCAATACAGATAAGAATATGCTGTCGTCGATACGACCAGTTCTTCAGATACTAGCTTCGCTTTCCCTAATAATCCTCCTTGGGCTGCTTATCAGGAACCTGCATACAACAACCGAAACTAATAGCGAGGTGCAGCTGTCAGCCAAGGACCCCTTCATATGTCAATTAAAGGCCAAAAAGGGCTCTTACTGTTCCCAGATTAAAAGTAACTGCAACACCAACTACTTTTGGATTGCCGAAATCTACTATTGTTCCAAGATATCGACTGCTGGTGTTGTGCTATATGTCATCCCATTGTGTTGCACCTTTATCTTTCTTCTCTTTGCATCGCTCTCGATATTGGTTGCAAATTTTCTATATCCAATGTTGAACAAGACGTGCAGTGAATTTAACGTCAATGAAAAGTTTCTCAGCTGTATACTTGTGCCATTTGTCAATTGTTTCCCGGACTTAGTCAATTTTTATATTTCATTGCAGACAAACTCCATCGATTTGGCATTGGGTCAGGTGGTTGGATCCATTTTAATAATCTTTACATTGGTAATGGGGAGTATATGTGTACTACAACCATTTGAGATTTTGAACCAGAAGAGTCTATTAATGAATGATTTTATTTCGGTTTTCTTTGTTGTTGTGGTATTTCTGTATGTTCTTTCTGACGGCCGTATAACGTTGGTCGAATGTGGAGTAATGGTTTCAATGTATGTTGCGTATGTTGTATACCTACTCTATCAACCTCTACACGAAGGGTCTACAGTGAATGCTACTGATAACTCTGGTACTGGTACTGTTGCTGTTGCTGGCGGTGGTGGTGGTGCTAGCACCACCCGAGCTGCTGCAACTGATCTAGAAAGAGGTTTTGGCGAATTCGACAATAGACTCATGTCGGTACCGAGTTTTGGTATAGAGGATGCATTGAGTATCATCAGCGACGAAATTGAAAACAACAACAGTGCAGACTTCCAGCAATCTACAAGCATCAACTACGGGACCTTCGATCACGACAGGGACTTTATGGAAGACGATGATGATACTGGCGAATCCTTTAGAGCTCCAGTGAAACCTGCTATTCAAGGAAGGAGTAGTAATAATGTTGATGGAGGTTTTGGTATGACTTCAGAAATATCTCTCAGATCAAGTATATGGAATGAATCTCATAGCTATACGATAAAAAGTTTTATGCTAGGAATTGTAAGATCCGTACAAGTTGTATTCAACTTGATCGATCTTTCTTTATTTATACTTTTACCGTTTGATGAAGAAGAAATTAAAAATCCCCAAAATACACTGGATGAATTACCAGACAGGGACAAGTTAGTTTCCCACAATCATTCAATTTGGTTAAATTGGAGAACATCTCCTCACACCCCACTCTTGATACATGCAGTTAGCTACCTCCGTTGCTTAGTGATACCAGTTACCATTTTTCAACTAGGTGATATACCATATATTGACATTAAACCTTTCGAAGTGGGATGCCTTATAGTATTATTCACGGCTTGGAACTACTGGTTAATGCCATTTACACATGTATTGATTGTACGGACATTCACTATAGTAATGACATTCATAATAATATCTATTATAGCCAAAACAATTTTAGAAATGCTAAAAAACCTAGGAGTTATATTTAAAATTTCTGAATCCTTATTGGGGTTAACCATTTTTGCTGTTAGTAACTCGATAAATGATATTATTACCAACGTGACATTAGCAAATTTAGGTAAGCCAATCCTTGGAATTAATGCATGTTTGGGTACGCCGCTTTTAAACATTTTACTTGGGATTGGATTTAATGGAACACTTATTATTCTCAGAAAGCAAAAGAGTCTTAAGTTAGACCTAAACCCTCATATTGTGCTTACAACCTTGGGATTATTGTCTATTTTAATATTTCATATGGTTTACATTCCTTTAAATGGATGGAAATTTGATAGAAGATTGGGAATGTTGTCTATTGCCTGGTGGGTAATAATTACAATAATAAACTGTTTCATTTAATAGAGCAAGAGAGAAAGACTTTAAGAATTAGGACAACACTTGATATCCTGTTTACATTATACCAAGTCCCTTACATAACAACATGGTTACTGACCTATTAACACTTATCTATTTATAACTATCTAAATTAGCATAACTTGAATTAGAAAGCTTCTCATTTGCTGAACCCCATTTATTAATAAACCTCGTTTTCTCAAGATCCTGACTGATTTTTGATTTCCCTAGTTCAAAGATTGTCTCAGATTCATCATCTCCTCCTCTAAATTTTGAGGTAGATTCTACTTCCATGTATGAATCCCAAAACTGCAATGAAACTTCAGAATCTTTAAACAATTGGAAGAATTCTCTCAACTTTTCAGTATTAGTATTATAATTTAACAATTCTTTAAATAAAATCCCATTGTAGTTGACCTGCTTTTGCAGAACAAATTTTTTAAATAATTCCAATAAATAATCATCGTCATTTGGTTTGAGTAGTCTCTCAATACTGATAAGTTTACAAATAAAGGGTAAGAATTCACTGGAAATTCTTAAATTACTTAATATTATATCTCTTGCCTTTAAGAAATTTCCTTGAAATATTTCCAAGTCAATTAATTTCAATTTCAATTGATAATTATTTGTCATTGGGGTACATTGGATCCCCTTAATGAGTATTTGCTTTGCATTTTCAATCTTTTTACCATTATTGATAAAATAATTGCAATATTTGATCCAAAAATTTGGATACATCGCAGTAATCACAAGACATCTCTCGTAGCATAGTATAATATATGGAGTTGGGTAGTTTTTCAATTCGATAAATTCCAAGTATTCATCCCAGTTTGATAATTCTTGCGTCAGTATGAATGATACATCAAAATAGGATTTTAATATTTTACTTTCAAACTGGTAGAC
Organism: Dujonia santamariae; assembly: GCA_030578175.1. NCBI lineage: Eukaryota > Fungi > Ascomycota > Pichiomycetes > Serinales > Debaryomycetaceae > Dujonia > Dujonia santamariae. Next base: position 53,332 of record JANIVZ010000033.1, read on the forward strand.
CTCGTATACCTTATACTGAGTAGTTATGTATATGTCAGTTAAAATTTTCTTTAATTTTGAAACTATTTTGTTTTGATTTATGTGAGGGCCCTTTAATCCAAAGGCAGCACTCTCTTTTGCTGGTATGATGTATCTAAATACATCTGACAAACCATCTTCACCTTCGGCTTTCTTCTTTTCTTCTTCAAGGTGATTCATGAGTAAAGCAAAGTATTTTGCATAGTGGTATAGCGGGATCTCTATGATAACTCTCAATAGTATATAATATTCTTTCAACAAACCGTTTGTTAATAGGAAATTCAAGTATAAGTCGTAAAACTCGTGGCCATGGAAATGGTAACCAATTTTAGATCTGGCTGCTTCAAATGTCGACCTTATTTCTTTGATATCACTGCTTGTCAACAATACAAATTGTAAGTAATTAAACCAAATCTCTAAACTATATGGTAACTCCACAATTGCACTGCGAAAGATATCTCCAGCTCTATCTGGATGTCCAAGCTTAAATTCCCAGTTGGCGTAGTTTATCCAGTAATTATGACAGTACGGAAACTTCCTTAAAAAGGACTTGTAGGTCGCCTTCAAGATATCGATCTCTTCTGTTGAACTTAGCTTCGTTAATTTGTTCTTTCTAGATGATGAGCTTGATGAACCAGCTCCTCCTTCCTCGGCTAGTTTGACCAATTTCTCCCATTTTACAAAATTATCTGGATCCCTTATAAGGTCTTCAGATATAGAGATCCATTCTGATGATACTTCCATTAGAACACTACCACAATAACACGGATAATTAATTACACAACCTGGTAGTAGATTTTCCATTTTCTCAATGAATGTGTTGAGTGTCAAATGACTATATCAACTACTATAAGTAGTGCATATAAGATGACACAGTAGATTATGACTATAGTTCCAAAGACCCAGAGTTTGAAGAAATTCAACCTACTATTGAGGCAAAGAAACATTCTATGACACTGTTTTACTTTACTATGCTAATAGCAAATGCAAATGAAAAATGGAAATAAAAATAAAAGTCAAACCATTTCACATTGATTAGTTTTTATAGGACACTTACGTGTTTCAATTTTACAATAATCAATTCAGGATGCAATTAGCATCACTTTACCGGCCATATCATTTTTACGGGACATATTTGGTCGCTATGGCGAAGGTGCTCCTGATTTCAAATGCTGCTTATCTGAAATATTGCAGAATATTAAATTATCGTTGCAATAGGTCTGACGACGTATACTTATACCATTACAGATTTTGGACAAATAATTTGCAACCACACAAAATAAGACAAATGGATTATGATGTGCCGGTAGTCAAAATGATTTATGTTTTACAATCAATAATTATAATGCCAGTATTGAAATGATAAATGACACATGGCACAATAAAAATTATTGAAATGATAGGTGACACATGGCACGAAATTGATATGCTGATTAGAAGAGAAGTTTCAGTCAGTTCGATCAATCGAATTGTCGCTGGAGGTTGGAAGGAACAGATTGAGATCATATTAGAAATCAAGCAAGTGATCAGCAGCAATACGATATTGCCATTAAAGCTGAATTGTATGTTCTGTAAACCTGTCAGTCCATATCAATCTTGGTAAGCATAGTTGTTAGGGTCCTCCCTAGATTTGGGCATCAGATGAGCGGTTTCTATACAGTAAAGAGTCTTAAAAATATACCAACGAAAGAGGCTCCGCTGGTGCCTATCCGACAAAGACAATCGCTTTGAGCTTGTCTCACTTTGCCTACTACGAGCAATAGTTTTCCCGAACGGGAACGAAGCTCGATGCAATCGTTCTCCCCGGATAGGGGCCCTAGCGGAGCGGTATTCCTTAATAGAGTGAAATAATTGAACTTTACCAATGAAAGACGCTCCGCTGGCGCCTATCGGGTGAGGACAACTGCATTGAGCTTGCCTCCCTGTGGTCGTACTCCTAGCCCTACAGGGAGTAAGTAGTAGATTCCCCGAAGAGGAACCAAGCCTGATGCAATCGTTCTCTCCGGTTAGGGGCCCTAGCGGAATGGTTTTCATTAGAAAATTGTCCCCTTTGAAGGATGCACTAAAGGAGACTATCCATTCCAGAATAAACTGTATTACCTTACCTCCACTTGGCTAGCATTTCAGACCGAATATTTACTAACATACTTCAAGAGAATAGTATATCAATATGGAAAATAATGGCAACAAACGAAATACAGGAGAGGTAATTCAATTCCAGATAAACAGCAATAAGATTGGATGGAAACTTTTCATTGATTCCGAACGTTATGGAAAATTCTAACGAGAAATCTAAAATATAGCCGCAGAGCAGGGCTTACATGAGTTGATGACTTGATGGGTTAAAATCAAGTCGTTGGGTAAGCGTTAGCTGGTAGGGAAGTAAATGGTTACCGTGTGAGTATGAATGCACCCGACATTGGTTGTACCCGGAAAATTCTTGCATGGAGAAGTTGCAGCGTTTATGTGGACCACTGCAAGTTAATGGACTTGAGCGTTGAGTTGGTGAGGCTACAAAGATGTTTATTATCGTCGGAGATTAGAACTACATAAGTCATTTTTGATGATGCAGCAACAGAGTGGGGGAGAGTAGCGGGGGATTTAAATGTTAGAATGTGGACATCACTTCCGCGGGTCAGATCATCTAAACGGTGATTAAAAGTAGTTAACTATTGATGGATAGCAAGATAGAAAAGTGATGAAAAATATTTTGACGAGCCCTCCAAGACAAATAAAACCCCAATTGTACAATAACATGTGATTCTTTTTAAAAAATCACGGACTTGTATTATACTATGGAAGTTTAATTTGCTAGGTAAAACTTTATTCAATCGAGGGATGTTTGGATGTTTTGGTATTCGGTAACTTGCTATAATAAAATGCACTATTTTTTAGAAATGGTGTAAAATATAAAGCTCAAAAAAATTGCATCATTGCCTTTGCTTTTTGGTACAGAGTTCCTGTAAAGGAAATTAGAAACAAGCAATTAGAATGGAATGTTGAATGATTGGAGTTGAAAGAGAGGTAGTAAAGACGTTTAAAAAGAAAGAAGTAAACGGTTTTTTTTTGAATACCAAACGGAAAACGGCTTTGAAATATGTAATTTCAAATCCATAACAGCAACAGTACTCCTCTGTTGCTATTGAGAATATTATTTAATGTCGTCGCATGCATTAAATTTGGAAGACGCTAAGATTTATTTTGTGAAATTCAATGATGATTGGATGAAAGATAGCAATAATTTTAAACTGTCAATCTTATCTTGACGATGAAATCGCCGTGAATAATAAAAAGAAAAGAAAAGCAAATAAAATAAAAGTAAAAAGGAAAAGAAAGGAAAAGAAAGAAAAGAAAAAGAAATAGATTGGAAAATAATTGCAAGATAATAATTATTATTATTATTCTAATAATAATAATAATATTAATAATATAAATCCGTTGGAGAAAGGTTTCCCAAACCAGCTGACACAACAACCACGTTTGGCTTACAGCTACTAGTTACCGAAGTGGCTTTTGTGGCAAGTTATGATAAACCAAAGTTAGTTAATCATACTAGGTCGATATATATTGTTGCGACGATAGACATCAATTAAGATTTAGCAACGTTTCAGGGAGGATAGATGCAGTTGAGAACAGGGCACTTGACTATGAAGTGAGATTAGGTTTTTGAGAGAAACTTGAGGTGGTGGTTGACTGGTTTATAAATGTGAAAGCCATTAATACTTGGCATGGAATTTTGGAAGAGTTCTGTGAGGTAGCTAAGTTATAAATTTCGTATAATCATAAAGGAGAGGTATTATTTTATGTAACCCACAGTCGTAAAACACAAAATGTTCCACATTTTTTTAAAACCGGCATTAGATAGAAAGATGCATAATAAAGTTAAATAAAAAAAAAAAGAAAAAAAAAAAAAAAAGATTTATTTTTTCTTAGCTACAAGTTAGAAAAAAAAAAAAAAAAAGAAAAAATTAAAAAATCATACGATTGAATTGCCATACAAAGTTTTGTTTTGTGCCCCTTTCGTCTGGGAGTTCATATGTGGGGCAGCAAATACCGAAAAGAAATTCTCCAGGCGAAATAGAAATTTATTTACTACAGAACAGGTAGCTATTATGGTGAAAAGAATTATTTGAGGCTTTTTTGTTTCACCAAAGGTAGTAACAATATTTTTATTAGTATTGTAGACAGAGATTATTTTAAATATGTCTTTAGTAGCATTTGAAAAAATGTTACCAAAACCAAGAACCAAAAAAAAAAAATAGAAAAAAAAGAAAGGAAAATGACAAAAAAGAAAAAAAGTAAAACGAAAACGAAAACGAAAAGGAAAAAAAAATAAAACTAAAAAAAAACAAAAGCATAAAAGTATGCAGCTTTTTTTTTTTTTTTTTTTGGTTGATAATCTGTACAAACGGCACCTTCATGTATTCTTTTTTATAAACGATCTAATTTGACTAATAAAGACAAGCTTTTGTTCCAGACTTTTTTTTTTTTTAAACAAAGGCTTCCCAATCAACTCTATTCACTCTATTTCTACCTTTGTTGGACTTAACTCATCCTAAACTTTCCTTTAAATTTTTTTTTTCTTTACTCTCAACCCTTTCTTCCTCTGTACGTCAATTTAAAATGTATCGGTAAGTAGTTGACATCTCCGAGCTACCCAAGCTCAACAGTAACAGAGAAATTATTTTATATACTGTATATAATATAAACCAAACCGCACAAATCAGTGAACAAATATGCAGTCAATAATTTACGAGGTAAACTTTTATGTAGAATCACAAATTTTTGATATTGCATCGCTTACGGCTGCAAAATAAGAGATAGTTATTTTTGATGCGATGAGAACCACTAACTAAACAAGCCTGTCAATGCTAGCACCCAGGACCAATACCCAACAATATAAGCTGTATATAGGCGCTAATGTTTTGCAAGAATTGGGGGATTCATATCATTTTGATATTATCCTGGGCAATAGCCGCTAACTGTACTTCTTTGATCGACGATGGAAATATTTAAAAAAACCTGGCACCACTCCACTAATTCTTTATCGCCGAGGAACGACATTTGCATCAATCATGCCTGTGGCTTATCGTTATTTCCGGTAAATCATAACGGCCATGGTCTATTTCTCCGCGGTCCACGGGCTGATTTATGCCATCTTCAAATGTGAAGAGAAAGCATATATCACATTATGTAAAATTCTACTACTAAAATGTGAAAATTCTAATTGAACATTCTATCAGTCATACTGGGATAATATTTCTATCAAAGGGAAGCTCACATTGTATGAAATCGTCCTCTCACTAGATGAACCGTATGTACTAAACGAGAATGATATATTGATCCTCTGATAAGAAAGCTGCCCCAATGGTGCCTATCCGAGGATGCTGTTTAAATTGAGCCTTAATCTCCCTCGTAGGAAAGTCTATTTACTCCCTGTACGGCGAGAGGTATTGGATAATGAGAATTATAAACTTGTTGCTTCTATGGTAAGGGTAGTTCGAATATGAAAGTGTTTTTTTTCTTGTTTTATATGATATATGATTCGGTATTTATCTTCAAGCTCGGTCCAAATCAAATTGCAGCCGTTCGGGAACAAATATGAAATACTGGATGAAGAGTGGAGTAACATCTAGAGGTATTACCGGGGGTCTAGCCCAACGCAGTGCTCTCCTCTGATAGGGAAGCTAGCGGAGCAATATGATAAGCACTGAATATACTTTGATACTGCTTAATGCCGTAGCAGTACGTTGGTATCTTCTTAAAAGGTTATCAATAGACATATGATATTATTTTTTAATAGGGTTCAAAATTAACTTCCCTTTCCTCTACAGAACTTACCTCTTCCTCGCTTATATATGCTCTAAACTATGCACAATTTACATCTATTTACAAAACTTTTAAACTTGCCTCTTTTGACGTTTTAGGTGGTGCATGAATCGGTACTCTTATACATGAATTTTTCACTTTATTTTTAATATTATTTATTATTATTGTACCACTTGACTGTCATTTATACCACAATTTTTTTTTCAAATATGCAATAAACCTCATTTAATCTGCATTAATAGGAGAGAATTACATGCCTCCCAATGACTACTCTCGAGCGGCAACTAAAAATCATTCAATATGGTAAAACATAATCACAACATAGTGATTCGATGAATTTCAGCACTATATTTATCCATGTCTACTACGTATCACGTACCACTGGCGTCTAAGTCAACTGCTTCGAGCTCACCCCACTTTGGTCGTACTTATATTGACACTCAGAATATGTATAATCTTTCCCATGCATCTCAGAGCAAGAAGTGCATTTGTATATTCACTAGCCGAGCGGCAATATGTAAAAAAACCCAAATATTTACCGAGTCACCAGTGAAAGACGCTCTGTTTGCACCTATTGACTGAGGATAACTGAGTTCCATTTTTCCTCTAGTACTATTGACACTAATTAGTAATTTTCCCCAAAGGTGAATAAAGGTCGACGCAATCTCTATCCCGGATAGAGTTGTTTTCATTAAGAGAGTAGAATGCCGATCCTTCACGAGGTACAACGTTCTGTTGCCGCTTATCCGGCGAGGACATCTAACTGCGTTGTGTTTGTCTCTCCTCAGTCGTATTATCTAGTTCTACAGGGAGTGAGGTGTAGTTTATCCCTAGGGGATCATTTTTATTGATGCAGTCGGTCATCCCGGATAGGAGCCCTAAAGGAGCTGTTGTATCTGCTAAGGCACACGCAACACTGGAACGATCTGGCAAGGACAACTACCTTTTTATCCCATTAGTCGGTCGTACTATGAGGCTGTATTGGGGTGAGTTTGATATAGTTTCCCGGATTGGAGGGGCTTACACGGGCGACATTACTATGCAAGTTTACTGATTAGGATCATTCATGGGCCGACGATAAAAGCTAAATATTTCTGAAATTACAATGTCAATTTCTGAAAAATTGGAAACTGTTTCGAAAGTAATGATAGTTTAGACTACTGATTAATTTAAGTTGTTACTTTTTAGGGAAGATTAGTTGTAGGTAATTGTGACAATAACAATTTTAGGAAGATTGGTGGTGGCTGGTTGTTTAGAAAATTTGCAATCAAAAATGCAAGACGGTTGCTTTATTTTGGTTTTTAGGTTAAGGTTTAAGTTTCGGGGAGAGCTAGAGGGAGGGGGAATTATTTTTTAATACTTTGTTGCAGGATATATGTGTTTCACTATTTTTTTTTTTGTAGTTTGCTTTGTGTAAGAAATTGGGAGCATGCAGAAGCATGCTCATGCACGATTTTACTAAAAATAATTAAAATGGTAATGAGTAAAAAAATAAAGTTTAAAGGAGAAGTTTAGACCCTTTTTACCAGTGCTTCTAACCAATCTAAAAGAAGAAAAAAAGAAAAATTAAAATAAAAAAAAAAAAAATAAAATTTTTTTTTTAAATAACTTTGCATAAAAACCTTTGTAATCTCCTTTAGTTTCTCGTCCCCTTATTAAATTTTTGAAGAAGAAATAGAAGAAGAAGAAGAAAGACGAAGTTCAAAAACTGATAAAGGAAGCGAGCCTGAAAAATCCTTGTTACATAGAAATATTAAGGAAGAGTCGAAGTTGAAAGTGAAATTGAACGTGATCGTTTAGAGTTTCCCTTTACGATTTAGAGCGGATGATTGAGTACGAGTCAATGTACCAATATCCGGGTGAATACCCGACGGCGCTGATGGGTAATGGTAATGAGCTGGTTGATCCTATTGCACCTATTAGTGGAGATATGTATGAACAGCAGCATCAGCAGCAGCAGCAGCAGCAGCTGCTGGTGCAACTGCAACAACAGCAGTCAATGCAAGTGCAGGTACTGTTATCACAACAGCCTTTATATGATCAACAATATGTTCCTCATTCTATAGTTTATCCGATGAATGCACAGGGTGCTATATCAAATAGCGAATTTTATGTCCCACCACCTCCTATGATGTTGGGGAACCCCGAGTATTACAAGCAATCCGTTGGCGGTAGTAACAGTATAGAAGGTAGTATTGGTGGTGGAGTTGGAGTTGGAGTTGGAGTTGATGCTGCTGGCGCCGGAAGTAGTGGAAGTAATGGTGGAAGTTTTGTGGGTTCTACTAATAGGCAGGTTTCAGGATTTGCCCCTGGTGGGTATCCATTTTATGCACAAGGGGTTCAAATAAGTAAACCAATTGGATTTAATCCTCTGTATGAACCATTAAGTAATCCAATTGAAAGTCATGGTTATGGATACCCCACCTCAACTGGGATGGTACCAAAGTGATATGAATATGAATATGAGTAACAGCCTTCACCACCACCACAATAATAATAATAATAACGTATATTCACCTTCAATGTCTGAACCATCACCAAAGATGAGAAGACAAAATTTAATTAATAGTGGGTTTGAAACCGCATCTTCATCAATATCATCATCATCATCATCAACTTTCCCACCAAATTATCATAATCAAGATATTCCAGGGTATCCAGCCATGAACCGCCCATTAAATAAAGGATCACTTTTTGACCAATTAAGAAGTAAACCAATTATCTGGCAACAAGTTGTTACCAATCCTAAAAAGGGATGTTATAAATGTTCCCATTGTGACATAATATTTAGCAATTTATTAGATTTTGCTCAACATCTTGATTCTTATGAAATTCGTAGATCACATTTATGTCCCGTTGAAGATTGTCCCTGGAGTATAATTGGACTTCAAAGAAAGGCAGAATTAAGGAGACATTGTGTTCTGCAACATTTTCTTAGAGGTAGAATGAAGGATAGTCTTTCTGAAGTATTTGTTAATCCAGAAACAAAAAAGGAAATGGTTAAATTATTATATTCATGTACCGAACAACACTGTGGGAAACATTTCTACAGAAAAGATAGTTTACAAAGACATCAGAGATTGGTTCACTTTAACAAGGAGAGTAAATTTAATAAAAAATGGTATCCATAAATATAAATGGTTTAATAGAGAAAGCACAGGGGTTTTCATTTTTTTGTTTGTGTTGGTACAAACTACGGGATTAAAAGATAAACGAAAACAAAAACACATAAATCCTTTCTTCCTAGAAGGAAAGAGAAAAAGCCAAAAAATAAAATAAAAAAAAGAACAAAGCATATAACGTTTCTCTTTCTCTATATTTATCTATATATCATCAAAAGGGTGAACATTAATGAGGAAGTTCTTTAGTTTGGCTATTATTGCAATTGTCGCTGGTAGTTCAATTGCAGTCAATCTAAATCGAGTTTGCAGCCCATCCAATAGTGTATTCCCCTATACTGGATATAGAGTAGAGATTCAATTTAATTATTATTTAAAACCAGAATTTCATTTGTATATGTGTAAGGAAGGAAGAGTATTGTTAGATATAACCGAACCAATTATATCTCTTGCTGGACAAGATAATGAAGAAAATATTCCATGGGCAAGAACTATTTGCAATTTAGCAAACACTGATTGTCTTAAGTTAGCCCGTAGGAATAGTTTTACAAATAGAATATTACCTATCTACTTCCCTGGCACAGTAGTTGGTGGAATCTTTGACAATGAAGATGTTCCAATATTACCACTCGTTGCTGAAAATTTCTGGACAAATCAATGGGTTGAAACCAATGGCTTATTGAAGTGGAAATATCATTTCCCCATGTTTTATACTCCTCCAATATATGACAAGAAGCATCCAATTAATAATAACAATTACGGGCACAAGGTTCAGAATAAAAAGTGGGCTAAAAATATTGATCCAAATGAAAAGTATAGCTTTGAAGACCCAAGATGGGTAGTCCGGAAAATACCAGATTCGATGTTAATGAAAATAAGCAAGTTGAGTAAACTTCAAAACTTGACGTTGATGAATACTTGGGGGACACAAGGCAAGAAGTTTAATCCATTTATCAAGATCTTATTGTTACTGAAAGTACTTAGCAAGAAGTTGTTTTTTGGGCTCATTCAAGATATAGATAAGATATACAATAGTTTAAGTAATTCATAATCAATTAATACATTCAAAAAACCTACAGAGAACGATAAGTTATTAAGGAAATATACTATATAAATTACATATGAATATATGGAACAGTTCAGGATAATCATATTAAGATAACTTTCAGCTGTTCCATAAGAAAATGATGTCATCAAACTGGTAAGCAGCTTAATCACTGCCGCACAAATTGGGTGCAAAAAAGTATTAGAGAGCTAGGTTACGAAAGACGCTCCGCTGGTGCATACCCGGCGAGGGCGATTGCATCGAGCTTGGCTCCCTTTGGGAGATTTTTGAATCTAGTTTTGGTGGTTTTAGACGGAACTTAGAAGTAAGAAATGATGCTTAAAGAGCGTCATCACTATAGCAAGATCAAATTTGTTGCCTCTCAAATAAAATACAGCTAAGCAACTTGACTTGTGTAGAGCTTCGTTTGGATTTATAATCTTATTGATTATTTACTTTCTCTTCCACGTTACCTTTCCAGTCCGTCTTTGAAACTCCTATTGTGTGCGTTTCTTTTCTTTTCTATTCTTTGGGTATGTGGATTTGTGATTTTGCACCCAAATATAAAAGATGCACAAATTCCTTTCCCATAAAATCACTTTCTTCTCTCTTCTTCTTTCCTCTACATATAACAAATCTATTATGTCATCTCCAGCTGCTTACACCGAACTTCCAGCACAGGCTTTCCTTGCTCGTGAAACCAATCGTCCAGCAGTAGCTGCGCTCAATGGTTTATTATCTTCATTTCCAGTAATCAAAATATTTACATCTAATGCAGTTCCAATTATGATTTACCGTGAACAACAACAGCAAAAGAAGTAATCAGCCAATGAAGTTTGAAATATTATAGTTTTATTTATTAATAAATCCAAACTTTTTCTTAATAACAGTATCCTCTTTCATCTTAGATATTTACCACCATCTCTTCCTTCCCGAAGACCATTAGTTCATTTGTGAAGTTTACCGATTCAATCAAAATTACTTTAGTAATACCTATCCATATGCATCCCCTATACCAGTGAAATTCTTTTTGATATCTCCATCACCAGAAACAGTAAAAATTAAGCTCCACTATGCTACGAACAAACTTAGCTTTCCTCTTAGTATGAGTGTCACTGTTCTGAGTGTAAAGAATCCTTGAATTCGTAAGTTTGAACATCAACAGCCCTTAAAACTCACGTGAGGGAGCAAAGCTCGATGCAATCGTCCTCCCCGGATAGGGGCCCTAGCGGAGCGGTATCCATAAGAGGTAGTTTAATGGTCAAAGTCATATCATCACCTTAACCTACCCCCTACCTTTAACACCTCCCTACATCTCTATAGCTCCCAATACAACTCAAGAGTCATCTGACTTCGTTGGCGTCTTTTTCTCGTAACTCTTAGCTATTTGTGTTTGTTTTTTTGCCCAATATATTTGTTTCTTCTACATGCTTTGTATATATTATGAATATATATTTATATACGTTTTGCAGCCATATCACGTGAATTTGCATCTTTATTATTTTTTTTTCTTTGACACTAACTAAAACTTTAGTTAAAGCAAGAGCCGAGGTTGGGAAAAATAGAATTGTGAATAAAAATAAAATAAAATAAAATAAAATAAAATACAATAAAATAAAATAAAAGATAAAAGATACAGGCAAAAAAATAACCTGAAAGCATGACTACTAAAATCCTCGGAAATAATACACGAGTGTCGCAAAAATATTCAAAGCCGAGAATAACCGCATGTACTTCCTAGATGTTTGCAACGTTACACCCACACACACAACCTTTCCAAGAATGCAAACGCCATAATGGTAAGATACTAAAATTTAAAAATTAGTTTTTACTCTGCATAAAAAATATTCCCAAAATTGACGCCCCCACATGAAAAAATCTGGAAAAAGGATCTAGTTCCTATTTGGGAAATCCACCTCAAACTTAGAAACTTTAGTATACTTGGTATACTACAGTTTCTTACTAACCAATAGGCAGTATGCAATACCAATCACCCGTTCCCGTTCCGCTAGACGGTGGTGCCTTCCTTCGTTTTCTTCTTATCCAATGTACAAAATTATTCTGGCCCGATATCGTGAGACAAAGCAAGCGTGTAATTAGATGCATACCAGTTAAGGAGTTTAATGTAGCATTCGAGCCCTTCATTTGATACCACTAAGCTAGGGCCCCTAACCAGGAAGGACTAGATGAAACAACCGAAGGGAGACAAGCTCAACGCAGTTGTCCTCCCCGGATAAGCGCCAGCGGAGCGTCTCCAGATACAACTAATATTATTCCGGACTTATTCGAAAAGCTCTTCATAGATACCGCTCCGCTAGGACCCCTACCCGGGGAGGGCGATTGCATCGAGCTTTGTTCCCTTCGGGAAGTATCCTTGCATACCAATTATAGTGTCCCAAAAATACGGCCAAAAGGGTTGTGAGATCAACGCAGTCATCCTCAAAAGATAGGAGCAAGCGGAGTGTTTCATAAATGGAATCATTAAGCCTTTACATTTGATGCAACTCGCTAAGGCGGAACTTCCCACATTCCTGAAATAATATACTCTGTAAAGGGGTCAGAAAATATGACCTTTATGGAGGCGTGCTTGAAACAGGGTAGTCACAGGTAGCGTGTAGTAAAATAATAGAATCATTAAGCCACTAAATCGGCGGGACTGCCAACTTTTTGATATATTCCGTAACCGAGAGGGCAACGGTGGAGTCGACGTAGCACATAATAGTGTGGTAAGGTTTATTTCACCTAAATCCAGTAAAAGGAAAAGCAAGATGAGTCATATTATCCTACTTTGTGAAATGTCAGTAAGATTTGAGCAAGTTTTTTTTAGTTTTTTATTTTGTTTTTAGTATCACATCATAGCCAACTAGATGACGAAGTCTTGTGTAGGTATCTAAAATGGGAAGATGAAAATTTCGGGATCCGTAAGTCAGATCTGATGATATCTTTAGGTACCTCGGGTATTGAAGCCAGTTTTGCTTTGTTTCCAACCGTAGTCGATTTATCCAACACTGTCGAGCTTGCGTTCGCATTCCGTGGTCTAGATAAACCAATTGGTCGTCTTTTCCCGGTAACCATGGTGTGGATTTTATTATTATTTTCGTAGTTATCACTAGTATTAATATTTTTATTATTAGCAGCATCACCACCAATACCATACAACTGGCGTTTCCGTTCGGGCTCTTTTATTGGGATATTTGAATACTTTTGCACAGCACTAGAACCCGTGCTAACAGAGGCTGCACCGGGCGTGCTCCGCTGATATCCATCCTTTTCTTGCTTCACATGTACGCGTTTGGATTGGAACATAGACGATATATCTCTCTCGTAGCTACCAATATGTTCATCCAAGTCAATTAGAATCGCCCCGCTGGGAGATTTGAACTGATTGCCACTGTACAACACCTCGCTCATTATTCTTTCCCGGTCTCTAGCCGGCGGGAAGAAATCACTGCACACTATTTGACCATCTTGATTGTATATGTCAATTCGATTATTGAAGTGATAATACTTTAATACTCCGTCCTGCCAATGCTTTTCCTTCTGAAACATTCTTGTCGTATACAAAATTCCATATTCATTCACCAATGATGTCATACCAACTGTTGCTAAAAGAACACACTCTCTTCATATCCAACCGCGTTCAATTATAATTGATTATTCAAATATATATATATATATAATAATACTTGGGTGTTCGGATGTCTTGTAGAATATATATGTAAGGTAGATGAACATGAACCCTAGATATCTAATTTATTCAAAATACTTACCAAGGGTAATATCAAGTGGCCAAAAATAGAAGAGTGTAAATTCTTCACTTTCTTCTATCTAAAGAGGTGTCAGGTTCAAGAGTATGTTTGAATAATACAGTACAAATTGCAGGACGCTCCGCTGGCGCCTATCCGGCGAGGACAACTGCGTTGAGCTTGTTTCCCTTCGCTCATTCTTCTAGCCCTACCGGGAGTATGTAGTAGTTTCCCCGAAGGGGAAGAAAGCTCGATGCAATTGTCCTCCCCGGATAGGGGCCCTAGCGGAGCGATATCTGTAATGGAATGTTTGAATAAAATTGGAATAATATTATACGGATAGTGAGAGATATACACACACTAGCACCTATCCGACAAGGACAACTGTACTGAGGAATCTAATTGAATATATAAAAGAGGATTATTGCTTCTATTATACATCATATACATTTTAACAATTTTTCTTTAGCCGTATAAAAGAACTGGCAGATCTTTAACTAATGAAAGAGAAAGAGAAGATTTGATAGTTGATATAGTTTGAGGTTGAAGGTTGTAGGCTTAAGGTTGTAGGTGAAGGTTGAATGTTGCAGGCTTAAGGTTGTAGGTTGAAGGTTGATGGAGTAAGAGAAGTAGGGTGGATATAACAGGATCTTCTTTATATATATATATATATATTGATAATCTTCAGAGTGCGATATATCTTATCTTTAAGTTGCCTGTATATTGTTTTGGCGTAAATTTAAGAACCACACCACCTAAATTAAACATATAGACATGAGAGAGAACAACTTTCTCAATAATTCCTAGCGACACCTCGTGCGAGAAGGAGCTATGTCACAAAATACAAAGTATTCTCCATTGGAGGGGGAAGAATCTAGTCTCCCTGTATACCAGCAAGCAGAAAAAATTATTAAGCACGTTAGTAACTTTCCAGTGGAACCAATGGAATTTGAAATGGAAGAAGTTGAAGTAGAAGGTGAAGATCCATCGCTGGTTGCTTTCTTCGAAGACGCTGTTTCCAATGCCTTCCAAATGGATTTTAGTAAGTCTTACTCCTTTACAGTTTACTCTGACATAGTTGAGGAAAGAAACTTCAAATTCAGATATCCACCAAGGAATGGATTTAAGAGGTTAAAAAAGTATATTCAAGATAGGATGAACACCACGTTAAATCTAGAAATTCCGTTCCATACCTTTTCTATTGGGTATGAAGATTTCTATTCGCTTATTTCAATCACTACAGATAATGACTTATTGGAATGCACAAAATGTTTTGACAGCAAGGGGAAGGATGTAGTTTTATACGTTTTTGAGAATTCAGAACATCTCACTTTAGCTAATAAGTTCAAGAGAAGACATCGTATAGACTATTTCAAGTCATTTGCACCACATACTTTGATGTTTATAATAATGGCTTCCATAGTTTTAATCCCTATCTCTGTGTGGTATATTTCCGAAGTCTACAAATTATGATTTTGGAACTCAGAAGATTTTTTGATATACCCAGGAAAGGATCTCGCATAAGTTTTTTAGGCCACAAAAGTTTAGTTACTACCATCACATAGGAGTTCATATCTCGTAGAGGAGCAGAGCTCGATGCAGTCGTTCTAAGGGATGCCAGCGGAGCGTCTTTCAATGCCTCAGATTATTTAACAATCTTTTCGACGTACCGCTCCGCTAGGGCCAAGGAGAACAATTACATTGAACATGTCTCCTTTTGCTTGTTCGTCTACTTCTACTGGGAGTTAATATATCCTTGAAGTGGAGCAGTAGAGTTGGAGATATTTCTTTCTATTAATTATATACATGACTTTAAAATGAATTCGAAGTGGAAAGGGGACGTGAGTTATGGATACCTATGTACTTTTCTGTTCTTTGTAGAATGGTAAACCCAATGAAGTTAATAAAGTTCTAGCTCTTTCATCAGTACCAGCAGTAGTTTTGAATGTTACGTGGAAACCAAACAAGTTTGGGAACAATTCTTGGAAATTTTCAATTTCTGGGAAGAATTTAACTTCTTCTGGGGTGAAACCAAATGTGATGTTACCATTCTTGTCACCAGATGAGTCCTTGATACCCTTGAAAGTTCTGATTCTTGGGAGGACCAATTCGGTTAATGAAGACAAGAATCTAGTCATGTCTCTGCCGGTTAATTCGACTTTACAACCACATTCCTTACCTTCTCTAACCTTCCAACTCAACACGTTGGATCTGTTGTAGGTGATCTTTGGCTTGACGTTGGTTATTTGGGCCAATTGTAATCTGGCACTAATGTTTACCCAGGGCTCTTCTAAGGCTTCCTTGTTGTAAAGGTTGATATTTATGCCTACTAACTCAGGAATGTTGGAGGCAGTAACAGGCTTGACGTTCTTGGTTGCACGACTCAATCCCTTTGGCTTTCTGTCTCTTCTGTAGACAGCATATGGTGAGAATTCACCCCATGATCTAGCCTTTTCACCAACGACGACCTTTTGATCGTGCTGGTAACAGGCTAAGAGTAAATCAGATTTAAGAGTGTTTTCGTAATACTCGGCGACTCTGTCTTGGTAGATATCGTTTGGCTTGTACTGTGGAGAACGGATATCGTCCTTTGGAATATTCAACTCAGGGAATCTCTTACTAAGCACTTGCTTGTTGACTGGGATGAGATGGTGTACTGGTTGCACAGTAGAGTAGCCAGTTCTCAAGCTGACAGAACTATGGGAGAATGAACGAACAGATGATCTTAATGACATTGTTGATCTGTGAGTTTGTGAATCTGAATCTTCGTGTGTGTTGTTTCGGTTTGATCTTTGTCAAAAGTAACCCTCGTTTAACTTTTCTTTCAATGGATTTTTTTCGCTCGTTCAAACTTTACAACTAAGTGCGCCGGCTGAAGTATATGGATATATTATCTGCTACTAATATACACTAGTTCAGAATTAAGTAAACTAAGTCTTTATCACTATAATCCAAAAGTCATATGCTCAGGAAATTTTTTCATACTAAATGTGAAAAATTTCTCAGTCCTCAAAATACGCGCCCATGTTTAATATCCAGTGTAAATGTCAGTACAAATTCAACTATAAAGAAGTGAACTTACTACAAGAATTCAACCTAAAGACTACAACCATAAATGTACGTATAACACTGACATGTGAAGCCAATCCCCTTCCTTTTTTAGATACTTTTATATATGGTTTACCATTTATGATCTCATTTTGATTGAACTGAGTCCCCATGTATACATACATATATATATATATGCAGGAATGCAATAATCATCATATAAAACATCTTTCACCTTGTTGCCTATACTGGGATAAAGGGGCGACAAGAGAGAGGGAGAATGTGTGTGAGTATAATATTACATTGATATATTTTAGATAAAATTATTAGGGTGGGTGTGGGCTTAATATAAATCTTGTGAAATGATAGGTAGTGTAAGACGCTCCGCTGGCGCCTATCCGGCGAGGACAACTGCGTTGAGCTTGTCTCCCTTCGGTCGTACTTCTAGCCCTACTGGGACTATATAATTTCCCCGAAGGGAAACAAAGCTCGATGCAATCGTCCTCCCCGGATACGGGCCCTAGCGGAGCGCTACATATTAATGTACGATTCAACTATTAAAAGATGCTCCGCTGATACCCATCTGGCGCCCATCTGGGGAAGACAGTACGTTGAACTCTCTTACTACAATAGATTTTCAAGCTTATGTATTTTCTATAAGATAAAAACATAAACCAGAGAGAGAATTTCTTCTTAGTGAAAACGAGTTTGATGTAATAGTGTGTCTATTGAAAAATAGGATATTATGGAAGTTTTGATTTGCAACTATTCCTGTATATAGACCTCTTCCATGGGTTTTTTGATATTTATATATACTAAATTTTTTCCCCTAATGGATAATACATCAATAGAATTGAATAAATTTAAAGTAAAAATATATATATAAAGGCATTGATACACGACTCTGTGCTTCCATATATGAACGTATAAAGAAGGACGGGAAAAGATTGAAAGAAAAAAGTGGACATTTGAATTAAATAAAGACAAGATAAAGTAAACATGAGATTTGGGTTACCAGAAGGATTCGATTCAGTTGTTATTGGATCCCCAGTCAATTTTGAAGATGAACTTCAGTACAAGCATGAAGATTATCTTCAGGCAGATATCTTGCCGTCGTACAATTCGCAATTTAAATCATTTTACAAATCAATACATGATTTGCAAGAAACATTGAGTGAATTGAAAATACTGAAGTTACAGAATGCGTACCAGGAGAATAAACAGCTTTTTGAAAAGAACCATTCGGTAGAACATGACAATATTTCCATTACCCGGGAGAAGTTTGACTCGATATTAAGTGTGCAACTGAACGAAGTAGAAGCCATCATAAGTCGTGAGAAAGAGAAGATACGGAGGGCACAGGAGGAAGAGAAGAGGAGAGTTGAACAAGAGAAGAGGCAAGAAGAGGAAAAAAAACAAAGAGAGGAAGCTGAGAAGAAGAAGAAGATGGAAGAGGAGAAGAAGGAAATGGAGAGAAAGACTAAGGAGGCCGAGGAGAAGAGGTTGAAGGAGGAAGAAACAAAGAAGCAAGAAATCGAAGCTGCAAAGGTTCAAGCCAAGAAAGAAGCTGAGAAGCAGGAATTGGCTAAGAAGGATACTGCTGCCGCTGCTGCCAAATTGGAAGACTCACCAACATATATACAGCTGAAGAACGAGAAGATTATTGCTGACATTAAGAAGGATGTTGTATTAAAATTGAAAGACGAGGATGCAAATTTGAGAAAAGCTGTTTCAGGACTTAAAAGAAAGATTAACCCTAAATTTGGACAACTTTCTAACTCATTCCTGCAATTACAGAGAATCACCAATGAGGTTGTACAACTCATCAACTTTGCCAAAAATGAATCTGGAAACGAACTTGTTTACCATTGGATTTTAAATTTTGTGGCTAAGGCCATAGTCTCACAGGCTGAGACTGAGGTGACGGTGAAATCCACCGCAGCATTGCCCTTGGCTAGACTTTCTCAAACATTACTTGTAACTTTTAGCGAATTTGAATACTATTTCAAGGCAAGATTAATTAAAAAGTGTCCGTTTATCATAGGATACACGTGCTCCGTTGAAAGTGAAGAAGGTAGAAAGAGAATGGGATGGAGACGTAGAGAGGGTTCTAAATGGGAAGATGAAGTTAAATATGACGAGAGGGTTGCTGGTATATGTACCTTCTGGGCCGTAATCACGAGATTACCAGCACCACAACAACAAATTCCATTAAATAAATTTTTCCAAATTGAATCATCTTGGATATTTGTTGCCAGAATAGCAAATACTCCATTAAATCTTCTTACCAATGCTCACTTTGTCTGTCTAAGCAATTGGTGGGAAGCATGTGCATCAAATATTTTGGCAACATACAAGAAACAAGGTTTTAAATTATTACAAGTCATATCCACCACTCTTACAATGAAGGTCCTAGAAAAGAAATACCCTGGTGCGGCCAGATTATTAATCTTAGGTGAAGAATTTTTCCAAAAGGGAGACATTGAAACAATTAAAGAAATGGAAATGTAAAACATTACAAATTGTCATAGATAAATAAGTAGTTATATAGAGAATGGAAGTCATTCAAAGGAATAGTTTAAAGAATTTACCCAATACTCCCAGTAAGGCCAGTAGAACGACCGAAAGAGGACAAGTTCGCGCTGTGTTTCTCGCCGGATAGGCATCAGCTGAGCTGTACTATAGGAAGTAAATTAACTATCCAAAGAGACGTACCTCTCCTATATTACCCGAGGTAAGACTTCTTGGACAGAGCTTTGTTCATAGAAGTATTCTTTTGGAGAAATAATATTGACTGATGAAAGATGCAATAGCAACCAAAGGGAAAAGAATTTGATGCAATTGCTCTGTTGGATAGGCATCAGCCGAGCGTCTTTCTAGAATTATAGTATTATGCATGCATATATATGTTTTATGTATATAAATAAATTTTGCAGCCATTTCACTTTAATGTACCATGATATAACAAAACAAAAAGGTCTCCTTTGCGCTTCTTTTTCACTCTTCTATTTACTTTTAAGCTATAAACGTCCGTTAGCAGTCACATCTGTTCACCTTGTTGTCAGTGAGCTGCCCTTCCAATTCATTAACTCGATATCCTATCGGACCCTTCATGTCAAGTTGACGATACTGGATGCAGTCCTTCTAAATTCTCGAATATGACATCTGGAATTTTTTCCTGGTTGGGCTTCTCCGCTTTAATGGGACAGTAAACAACAGCTTTAAAAGTCCAAAAAAGGAGAGGGCTCTATTATATAATCATGGAGAAGGATAGAAGAACGTCCAAGATATTTGGATCTAGGATTTCTTCAATTTTCAATCCGCATACAAATCCAAATGCCACGGAGTTAAAATCGCTGGTCCAGAGTAGTGGTAGCAGTCGTGTTGACAATGGCAGTACTACTGCTCCAAGCACGCCAAAGATAGGTGCCAGTAACGGTAATACTCCTGCTCCTGCTAATTCATCAAGTTTAAACCCAATGGCAGAGCCAACTACCCCTAAAAGAGGTAGTTATCTTGGTGTCAGCGGTAGCAATAATACAACTAATAATAATAATAATAATCAACAAAGGTTATCATCGACATTTGGTCTGTCACAGACACGACTGGGAGTTTCACCATCACCAAGGCCATTATCACAGCCATTACTAAACAGTGGAGGAGGTGCGAATACTAATAGATACTCACAACAATCTAACGTCACATCGTCGACGCATATTTCTTCAGATGGCTCTATGTCTGTTTTGAGGCCAATGATTGAGATTCCTGATCATTTGAAACCTCAATTTCAATCGCAACCAGCTTCGCCATTGAAAAGTCCACGTTTAACTAGGAAACCCCCACCGACAATGGTGCTTGATGAGGAGTTGAGCCCCGGTAATCAGTTGGATAGCATTCAACTGTTGGATAGTTTATCTACACCAATGCACCAAGATTCTCATCCGTCAGGAGGGATTCCAAAATCTCAGGGAGTTACTGCTGGCTTAGAAGAGATAATTTCATCATTGGAAAACAATTTTGATTTACTCTCTACTGGAGAAAACAATCTTGAATATCAAGAAGATATTGACTTTGTCGAAGATATCGACCCACTAAATATAAATCATAGAGTTACATCTCCAATTTCTCCTAAAAGCATCAATTCACCAAGAAGTGACTTGATTAAGGAAGAATCAGGCTCTGATTCCGATTCGAATTACCATGATTTTTCAGAGTCTTCATCCACAAAACAAGCACAAAATCCATTTGTATATGCGACTTCAGGTGAGGAGTTGAGTAGTAGTAACAGTAGAACAAATAGTTCAGTACCAACTACTACCACCATCGACAACAGATCAGTAGTTCCTCTGGGTGTTTCAGGGGCTCTTGGTAGCAGAGGGGCTGTTATGGGGAGAAATATTGATTCTCCAATTTACCCACACAGATCAAGTTCGTCATCAAGTGTACCACTTAGCCATTCAAACATGCATGGACCACTTGGGGACAGTAGTTCTGGTGAGATGCCATATCCAATGGAAGCATCCGCTTCGCCAACAAGCGTTGTATTTCCAAGAATAACATCTGGAAACGATGTTGATACACATACAGGCTCGCCTGGAGTGTACAATGATGAACAACCCCATCAACGATCGCAAGCATCGCTTCTTACCAATTCTTCTTCGTTATATTCACCAATATCAACAGCCAACACGGCTAAACAATTCCCCTCCAGTTCAAAGACCGTCACAAACACGAATTCTAACTCAACCACATCAATATTACCTAAAGCAAGACTTGATTCCGCATTCCAATCGATACCAAGATCAAACACTGTATTAACTACCAACACTACTTCTACAGCTACTGGAGCTAATTCTAGTGGAATGGGTCATAGAAAATCAAATTCTATAACTTCAATATTATCGTCATCGTCTTATCGTAATGTTAACCTTCAAGTACTTAAGAAGACCTTAAACTTACAACCTGGTGAAGGTGAAAGATCAAATTATGTATCTAATATAAGAAAGGCAGCTGGTACCTCATACAATGAATCGCAACCCGGTAAATGGAAATTACCAATTGGAATACTCCCAATTGATAAAAATGCTAATTATGGGTTATCGAATGGAAGATACATTAGGTTGGCTGGTGGAGTATCACAAGGAAGATCAAAGAAGGGAAGTGGGGTAGAATTAAAGCATGGACATTTGGCTCCAAGATTATTAGCTGCGGAAGTTGATGAAAATGATAGTACTATTCCAGGACTAAATTCAAGATTGGGTAGATCAGGTATAAATTATCTCCAGTCACCAAGGTTCACACAAACATTCAATAATAATAGTAATAATAACGAGAATGTTAAATCTAGTAATTCAAGCATAACAGCTGCTTCTGCCACGTTGAACAGTGTTGTTGGAAATGGGGGTGGATTTGGATTAAAAAGAGTTGCCACAGAAGGTTCCTTGCTTGTTGATTCTCAAAGTATTGTTACAGGAGGAGATTCTACTGCATCCGGTAGAACAAAGTCTATTTCATCTAATTCATCTGGAAGTATATCAGATGCGCATGTCGGATATTATCAACACCCAGGTTACAAGTATGGAGATGATGATGGTGAAATTGATGACGATGGTGATGAAGAAAAGGAGATCAACGGCTATAGAGGAAATAGGGCAGGTTTTGAAGAAGATGATTACAATGATTTGACCGAAGAAGATGGTAACCTTCATCTCAATGGCGAATCCAATGGAATGGATAATGGGTATTATGAAAATGATGAAAGACCAAGGTTGGTACTTGCTAACCCTGACTACAGCGACAGTGATTAAGTAAGATAAGGAATCAAAAAAAAAAACCATTCTTTGACATGTTAGCGTAATTACATAGAGCTATATTTCTAATTAAAAATGATGTAAAAAAACAACAACAATAAATTAAGGATATCTCATGAGATACAAAGCTTTTGAATGGTAACTGTTCGATATAGATGTGGCAGTTAATTCGAGATGTCACCTTTTCAATAATTTGAATATTATTTACGATATATAGGTACATTTTATGTATCTTTTCTTTAATAGCACTCATCTCTACTAATGAATAATGAGTTATAATATTGATAATGATGACGACTTGATGTATCTCTTTAAACCCGTTACCGATCCAGGCGCCAACAAAAACTCTTACTTTAAGTGGTGTATATTTGACTTATTCATCCTCGCCGAATAGGCTTCAATGGATCGTCTCAAAGATTTCATTAAGAAGTGTCTTTTTATCATCTGATTGTAAAATCTAACTTGCATATATTATTCGTAAAGACTTAGTGAGACACGCTAGTTTGATGGAGTTCTAGACGGAAATATTAGTTAAGAACCTTAACCTTAAAAGCTATAATTAAGGCAACTAAGAGCCAAGATCCTCTTAGTTCATACAACCAAATTGACCAACTTGACTCTTCTGGATTGCTGCTGATTAGCAGCCATTCTTAAAAGCAGCACGCGCCGCGCGCACCAATAAAGAACACGAAGCTAACTAACAAGTGGGTTTAATACTCACGTGATTATAATTTTCCATTTTTTGATAGTCGTGCATACCTCAAGAAACCCATAAATCAAAGGAAAAATTAAACACGTATAACGAGTTTAGTAGAACAAACAAAGTGTTTGGTTTATCAATTGAATTTTTACATTTAAGAAACGTGACACAGATCGATTGCTGGCATTGTAAGTACCGATACGATAGATAAGACATTAGAAGAATGATGGAGTTGTATGTCGCTTTCGAGGAACCGCAAGGGTGATTGATTTGATAGGCGACATTTTCGACATTCGAAGAATCGACAGCAAGACTATTGGTTGATCTTTAACGGGACAGGGTGAACTACGGCAGCAGGTGTCAATTCTTGTTTATCATACACCCAGGGATAGGATATGAGTAGCAATTAAGGTGTACACGGGGTTGATGCTGTTTACAGTTATTGAATTTCTGTTGTGCTACGTGCTATGGAAAGCTATATTTCAGCTTGTGCTTGTTTTGCAATGATAGAGCGGAGTTCGAGTATGGTTTCACACCAATTGACAATCCTTGCGCTCAGAACCTTCTAATTGTAGAATTCTTGATTCTTCATTTTTTATTGTTATAGGCCTTACTAACAAATTCTAGATGTCTAATACAGGATATACGCTCATTTATGAGCCAAATACTGCTGCCAAGAAGTCTCTTAATGAATTCCGTACATTACTTGAAAAGGGTAAAGATGAAAGTAAGATTGAGACCATGAAATTGATTTTAATTCTGATGCTTAACGGAGACCCATTGAACGACTTACTTATGCATATCATCAGATTTGTTATGCCTTCAAAAAACAAGGAATTAAAAAAATTATTATATTTCTACTGGGAAATTTGTCCTAAATTAGATGATAAGGGAAAAATGAGACAAGAAATGATTCTTGTCTGTAATGCCATCCAAAGAGATTTACAACATCCTAATGAGTATGTTAGAGGTAATACTTTAAGATTTTTAAATAAATTAAAGGAACCTGATTTATTAGAAACTTTAGTTCCAAATGTTAGACAATGTTTAGAACATCGTCATGCATACGTTAGAAAGAATGCTGTTTTTGCAATTTATCTGATTTTTAAAGTTGCTGATCATTTAATCCCAGATGCTGATGAATTGATTTATAACTTCCTTTACGAAGAAACTGATAATGTTTGTAAGAGAAATGCCTTTGTTTGTTTAGGTGATTTAAACAGAGATGGTGCCTTAAGATATATTCAAGATAACATCAATGGTCTTGAACTGCTTGATTCTCTTTTACAACTAAGCTTTATTGATTTTATTAGAAGAGATTCAAAGGAAAATCCAAACCCAACTTTAAAGCTTCAATACACCCAATTAATTACTGAAATCGTTGAAACTTCTAAGAACAATATTGTTATTTACGAGGCAGCAACAACTTTAACCCAATTAACTTCCAGCTCCCAAGCTATCTTACTTGTTGGAAGCAAGTTTATTGACTTGGCCACCAAGGAAGCCGATAATAACGTTAAAATCATCACTTTGGAAAGAATTAATGACTTAAACAAGACCCACCCAGGTATCTTACAAGATTTATCTTTAGAAATCTTAAGAATCTTAAATTGTCAAGATTTAGATGTACGTAAGAAGGCCATTGACGTTACTTTGGAATTCATTACTTCAAGAAATGTCGAAGATGTAGTTAAATTGTTTAAGAAGGAATTACAAAGAACCGCTGCGACTACAAATGAAGACAATGTTAATGAATACAGACAAATCTTAATTGGTGCCATTCATAAATTAGCAATTAAGTTTGTTGAAGTAGCTGCCAATGTTGTTGATTTACTCTTAGAATCAATGAGCGATTTGAACACTACTGCTGCCTATGAAGTGATTGTATTCATCAAGGAAGTTGTTGAAAAATTCCCTGATTTAAGACAATCTATTGTTGGAAGATTAATTCGTTCATTAGATGGTGTCAAGAGCGGTAAGGTTTTCAGAGGTAGTTTATGGATTATTGGTGAATACTGTGAAGAAGAAAAATTAATCCAAGAAGCCTGGAAGTATATCAGAGGTAGTATTGGTGAAGTACCAATCATTGCTAGTGAAAAGAGATCTCTTGAAGGACAAAGTGAATCGGCAGAAACTGAAGAAGAAGAAGTTGATGGAAAGAAAAAGAAGAAGGGCCCAGTTATCAATCCAGATGGTACTTACGCTACTGAAAACGCCCTTACCGTTGACAGCACTGCTGATAAGTCAACTAATAAGCCACCTTTACGTAAACTCATACTTCAAGGTGATTTCTACCTTGCAGCTGTTCTTGCATCTACTTTAGTTAAGTTAATTTTACACTTGCAAAGAATTTCCAAAAACTCAACCATTTTAAATCCATTAAAGGCTGAAGGTTTACTTATTATGGTATCTATTTTGAGAGTAGGTCAAGATTCAAAATATGTTGCTAAGAAGATTGACGAAGATTCTGCTGATAGAATTTTCTCCTGTATAAATTACTTGACTGATGAAGCTAACAACAAGCTTATTGAAAAGTCATTCTTGGATGATACCAGAGATGCATTCAGAAGTCAAATTGAAACCGAAGAGAAGAAGAAGTTAGAAGAAGAAGCCAAGGAATTCCATAAAAATGCTGAACAAATCGACGATTCCATCGTTTTCGAACAATTCAGTGAATTAACCTCAAAGAAGGTTGGTGGTAAGAAGGACAATGGTGATGCTGAATTAATTCTTTCCGTTAAAAAGGATGATCTTTCTTCTAGATTAAACAAGATCTTACCGTTAACCGGTTATTCTGATCCAATTTATTGTGAAGCTTTTATTACAGTTCATCAATACGACGTTGTCTTGGACGTTCTTCTTGTCAACCAAACCACTTCCACATTGAGAAATCTTTCAGTGGAATTTGCCACATTAGGTGATTTGAAGGTTGTTGATAAACCAGCAACTGCAAACATTGGTCCTCATGGATTCCACAAGGTTCAAACCACTATTAAGGTTACCTCTGCTGATACTGGTGTCATCTTTGGTAACATCGTTTACGATGGTCAACATTCCGATGAGTCTACAATTGTTATTTTAAATGATGTCCACGTTGACATTATGGATTACATCAAGCCTGCTACATGTACTGAAAACGCATTCAGAAAGATGTGGAATGAGTTTGAATGGGAAAATAAGATTACTATAAAATCATCCATGAACTCATTAAAGGAATACTTAGACGAATTAATGAAGGGTACAAATATGAATTGTTTAACACCTGGTGCCATTATTGGTGAAGAAGATTGTCAATTCCTTTCTGCTAACTTATACTCTCGTTCATCTTTTGGTGAAGATGCCTTGGCTAACTTGTGTATTGAAAAACAAACCGATGGTGGTCCAATCATTGGTCATGTCAGAATCAGATCCAAGGGACAAGGTCTTGCATTAAGTTTAGGTGACAGAGTTGCATCTATCTCAAGAAAGGCACCAGCTGTCAATGCCATTACTGCTAATTAATTCAAGATAGAAAAACCCTTATCCATTACATAGAAATTTTTAAACAAAAATACCATATAAAATACAGAAAAGAAAAGAAGAAACTTCAATAGTCAATAAATATGTTACAGTGAAATTCAATGTAGAATAAATTGTAATAGGAGGTAAACAACTCCATCTCATTTACGTATACCAGTCGTAGTACTCAACGCAAATTCACTCGTTCAATAAGCGCTAGCGAAGCGTATATCTTTCAGTAAATAAGAATATTATCGTTCAATTGGAATTGTCCACAAAAAAAATGGGAAATCAGCTTTCAGTTTATTTATAAATATACAGTATTATTTCTTCCATCTGACTATTTAAAATCCCATTGTTTTTTTCCTGTCTTTGGAATAAGTTTGGGTTACCATAAGTCCCTACCACCAGAAGTTGAACCACATCGTCGATCGTAACCATAGAAGTCTCTTGTAAAATCGTGGAAAGAGAATTGAATATTGAATTAAAATCACCTCTGAGGAAGATTGAGCTCAAGGAGTTAGATCTATTGTATGAATCAGAATAATCAAAAACCTTTAGTTTGAATTTGCCAGCAATTTCTTTAAGTATTTCTTTTGAGGGTAAAGTATGCAAAAAGGTCAAATTGTAGTTTGACGACTTTAATGTATAGAGAGGAGTTGGCGACGTGGTAGCGACATTATTTATCTTTGCATTCAAGCAAAATGATATGAATATGGCCGACTTGCAAATAGCTGCGACATCTCCATACAATGTTATAAACCTGTCTACCGAACCATCAATTGGCTTAGATATGAGGAGATCTCGAAGATTGAGATTCTTCTGTAAGCTCGACACCAAAGTTTCGAGATGTGATGTAAAGTATGATGCTTCAGACAAGCTTACTATTATCAGAAGCAGATTATCCTTGCGAGCTTGAGCAGAATCCTTTGGCCCTGACCCCGATAATTTCTTCAACGCATTGAAGACCTTGTCGTCCTCAGGGATTCTTCCTGGAGTTGACACCGATTTTTCAGCTACATTCTCATCGTCGTGGTCATCTAGCACAAGTTTAGCTTCCAACTTTTCAGTTCTTTCTGAAGGTTCGGCCTTTCTCTTGCGAGGAACATTCTTTGCAACCATATTCCTTCTCTAGTAACAGCAACACAAATCAGACAACACTATATGTGGTAGGAATACTTAATGTATATTGAAACTTTCTTTTAAATATATATATGTATATCACCGAGCCATAGATCTATGAGACGGTATATGCAGTCCACAAACATCGGGCTGCGAAAAAGGTTACATAGTTAGGTAGTAAGAGTAGCAGTTTGAGAGAGATAAACAAGTAAGAAGAGAAACAGCCACTTATATTTCCTTTCCTTTTTTTTTTTTTTTTTGCTTTTGCCAATCTTGTTTCAAGACTCGAATATCTTCCTAGTTATTTGCTACTTTATTTTCCAGCTTTTCACACCTGGTTTGCTCGTCTTCCCTACTCTGGAGTTTATACCTGCTCTTCTCACCTGCATACTAATGCTCTTCATTTTTCTCCAACACACTACTCCCCCCATCGCAAGAAATTTTCAATCACCTGTAAAAGTTTTTAAAGGAAATTTTTCAAAACTCCTTCATTAAACTCTCTTAATAACCAAACCAAAACTAAGTACAAAATGGCTAAGAAAGAAAAGGTTTCCAAGAGCGAAGCTTCTGTAGAAGAAGAAGACAACTACGAAAAGAGAATGTCTGCTGTCTTATCATTTGCTAAGCCATTAGCCCCAAAGAAGTTAAACAAGAAGGTTTTAAAGACCGTCAAGAAGGCTTCTAAGGCCAAGCACGTCAAGAGAGGTGTTAAGGAAGTCGTTAAGGCTTTAAGAAAGGGTGAAAAGGGTTTAGTCATCATTGCCGGTGATATCTCCCCACCAGACGTTATTTCCCACATCCCAGTCTTGTGTGAAGATACTTCTGTCCCATTTGTCTTCATCCCATCTAAGGAAGACTTAGGTTCCGCTGGTGCCACCAAGAGACCAACTTCCTGTGTCATGATTGTTCCAGGTGGTGGTAAGTCAAAGAAGAACGCTGACAAGACCGACGAATACAGAGAAGCCTTTGATGAAGTCGTTAAGGAAATCCCAACTTTATAAGCTTTCCTTGCATTTTCCCCGTCCTTCATTTTATCTTCCCCCACCCCTTCCCCCAATTGATCCATTCTCCATACTAGTGCTCAATTAAGGCACCTTCACATCATCATCGTAGTGATCTACGAACCTTAAACTTGAAAAATAATTGAATCAATTTGAAAAGAAGAAACAAATACCTCCAATTGTTCTATTCATTTTTCAAGTCCTGTCCATTTTTATATGACCTGTACTAATAGCCCTTGTTCTATCTATAGCATGACATTTAAAGCATTCTTTTTGAAAAGATGAATGCAAAATATACAAACGAAAAAGAAAAAGAAAATATGAATTCAATTTTATCACCACCTCTTGATAGAATTTATGTAGAAATCTTTCATCTATGGTATCAGATGATCTACTTTTCTTTAAAAATAAGCATTACCCAATTAGTAACGAATAACTTGTATTCGAGAGACACTCCAATTATTTTAGCGCCTATTCGGTGAGGACATCTGCATTAAGATTATCTCCCTCGGTCGTACTTCTAGCCCTACTGGGAGTAGTAAGTAAGACTTCCCAAAGGGAACAAAGCTCGATGCAATCGTCCTCCCCGGATAGGGGCCCTAGCGGAGCGATATATACGTGAATTAAATAAAGTTGTTTCACTAACCTGTCTAAGATGAGAATCTACTATTAAAACGGTATTCCGCTGAATTAAATCAATATGCTTTCAAATTAAAAGTGTTAACTCTATTTAACATGAACTATTTATTTAGAATCCAAAATTTCCAAGTGATTTTTTTCTTCATCATAATTAATATTTCTTTCTTTCTCCTTTCTTTCTTGTAGTTCATCTCTTCTTGCCAAATACCAAGCTAATGCTGTTAAAAGTAACCCCAAGGAAGATAAACATGCTGTGTATGTAAAACCTTTGAAGTATCTGGGTTGATTCTGTGAATTCCAAACAAAAATTGGAACCCATGCTCCAGTGACATAAGGAATTGTATTTGTACAAACAACAACAAAGTTTCTTTTCATATCATCTTGGTATAATAATCTGTTGACCCAACTAAATATCTGCGGTTGTCCAAACGCGGTAGGTACTCCGATTAGGAAGTAACAAAACCAATGGTAATTCAATGGTAGGTACCAGTATGATAAAGATGCACATCCCCAGATCAAGCAAATAAAAAATGATGCAACAAATTGATGGTTTTGTTTTCCACCAATAAAATCAGCATAGTACGACATGGTAATGGTAACAGCAATTCCAACCCCAGCTACAATTGCTGGATAAGTGTTATACGTATAAGAGGATACTTTTAAATCCATCTTCATCCAAGTTGTGAACGTTGGCTGAGAATTGGCGGCGCATGAGTTGTTATAACATAAGAATAAGAGTGGGAAGACGTAGATGTGCCACGTAGTAAAGAATGATTTAATTTTCTTTAATGTATACTTTTCTCTGGTATTTAACTGAGCACCAATTCTCCTACGTCTTTCCATAGCTATTAGCTTATCCTCATCATTCCAATAAAATGCATTTGTAGTCGATGGAGTGTTTGGAGCAACTAACATTGTATAGAACCCAATTGGGAAAGAGATAACTGCATCGAATATGAAAAGATATTGGAATGGTAGGTATTTACTATTTTTGAAGTTAGACAAAATCGATTGTTGAAGTGGACCGGAAACAAGGCCAGCAGCAACACCGGCACACGCAAAGAATGATGATCTTTTTGAGAGTTCCTTTCTAAATTAAAGTTAGTAAAATAAACTGAATAATTTTGCAGCCATTTTTTATTTATAGGCGCGGCTGTATCACAGCGGGTTTCCTATACATACCTTTCATACCAACTTCCAAGTAAGTACTCTAAACCGGGGAAAAACCCAGCTTCTGTCAATCCAAGAAGAAAGCGAATAGCATAAATTCCATTTAAGTTTTTACAAGTTACCATAAGAATTGTCAAAGTAGCCCATATCAATTCCAAGCAGCCCAAATAATATCTAGCAGAAATTCTATGAAGAATCAAATTTGAAGGTATCTGCCCAATAACGTAACCAACTGTCCATAAAGTAAGCAAGTAGTTGTACTGATTTTTGGTCATGTCATAGTGTTCTTTCATCCCGTTAACATAAGCGGTTGAAACGTTGGTTTGGTTCAAATTCTTAATGAAGTATCCTAACATCGCTGAAGACAAGAGGAAGAAATCTAACTTAAGCAAGAATTTTTTCTCCTTTGGGTGCTTGTCATACGAGTCCCAGAGAAAGAGCTTAGTTTGGTACCATTTTGTTTCCCTTCTAGCTCTTTCCTTATCGTTCAAGTCAACAACAATATCAATATACGGCTCAACCTCACTATCTGAAGAAGCGCCAGAGTCGGAGTACACCGTAACATCTCCGGCTGCTTTGGTTACACTATCGGCATCATCAGTTTGATCAACAACCTCAGTAGCAGTTGGAGCTCCCTTTGTCTGGAAGAATCTAGAGAATGCCATCGTTGGGTAAAAAGACAGTCAAAGTTACTTGAGCCGATTTCCATTCATGGGTTACATTACAGTCAATTTATAATCAAAGTTAGCCTTGTATGATAGTAATACTGTTATGCTATGACAAGAAAAACATAACAAACTGACAAGAAAAAATTACGGGGACTGGGGTATGAAAAGTAACAGCTCAGTTCCAGCCACAATTCCAATACTACTAAGCTAAAATAAAGCAAAAGGGACTACTTATTTTGAATCACGGCCAGCAATACCATCTCTGTAATCCGCTAGAAAATCTCCAAAGAGAAAAACCCTGATGGTCTACTTTATAACTGCTCGTAACTCAACTAATAAATGGCTGCAAAATCCATCTCGCCACAGTTTGTAATGAAGTTCTCACTTCCGTGATTCCATCATTAAAAGACGAATAACTATTTACCAACAAACCCAACTAAAGAATATATGACATCAAAGGCGGGTAAGCTCCTATGAGCCACATACCAAGAATACAATAATCGTATCGCCAATGTATATTTGTCAGCGAAAGAGAAGTGAAATATATGCCACCTATCATATCGTTATCGGAAGACACTTCCTAAATCGGACACTAACAACAAATTCATCATTAACACTCTCTGAATTAGGAGTTCTAACGTAGTAACATTCTACTCAAAATATGAAACTACCAACAAGAGACCCTCAGCTGGGGCCCATCCGAGGAGGACAACTGCATTGACATTCTCTCCATTCGGTCCTGAAAAATCCAGCCCTACTCAGTGTTAGAGGTTTCCCCGAAGGGGAACAAAGCTCGATGCAATCGTCCTCCCCGGATAGGGGCCCTAGCGGAGCGATATCCAGTTTTTTATGAGATGTTAACATTTTTATAATACTCCAGTAGCGCCTATTGGGAAACAAATAAGCTACTCCAATTGCTCCCCATAAAGGACAACAGTATTAAGCTTAAAGCAGGAAAAATGGATAGTACAAGTTTTTTTCTTTCTTTTCTTTTCATAATGATTAGATTGATATATCTATTAACATTGTTTTATACCAAATTCGACGAGAAGGTAACTTTTTACTATACAAATACTATACAAGGACGAGGACAAAGCATATTCTGGGTGGAGGTTTTTTTTTTTCTATTTACAATTAATCAGGACCTCTTAACAATGTAACGCTAGGGAATCCAATAGCAGAAATATCCTTATGTTCACCTTGTCCATGGAGATGTCCACAAGGACATGGAGCATCTTCCATTACTTCATCTATTTCATCAACCGCAACCAAGGTTAGTGACGGTAAGGGCGACAACGGAGTAACAGGTCTCACAATTTCATCCTGTGATGCGACCTTTCTTCTCTTCGGTTCTGGAGCTGGGAGAGATACTATACGAGCAGTGTTCATGAAATCAACCTAGACTTGGATATATGGTGGAAAGCCACTGGAAATAACAGTGGGTGTGAATAATTTTATATTTATTTTTTTCATTGCATCCCAAAGTAGTATATGTATACGGTGAAAAAGAAACTACGCTCAGAAGCAGCGAGCAAGCAAGCTCAAAGCAAGCTACTCATTGTCCACCGACTAACCAAGAAGTTGAGGACTATAAGCCACTAATGATTAACAAAGTAAGTCACAACTTACTTACTCTATCTATCTCATCACTTCATCCTTTTTTCTTCGTCTTCTGGACCCAATATATTCCATTATGCTCATCTTGCTCATCGCACTCATCTCCTCTAACAATCTTAACCTCCTCCCAAGCGGCTGAATCCATGAATGATAACGCTATAAAATATATTACTATTTTATTCTCTAACAAGAGCATGGTAACCTTGAAATAGATTATACATAAAATAAATGAACTTGTTTCTAATTGTTTATGTTTCACTTTCAACCAAGATGAATCAAGATTAAGATTGAAAGAGATTGAGAGAGATAGTATTTACTATTAATGAGCTAATATCTCATGTTGGCCCTGACCCATTGGCCCATACTAACATAGGGCAATTAAATAAAGCCTAGCACCTATCTGGTGAAACTTACACCAAAAATTGGGTCCAAAGTACGACCGAAGGGAGCTGAGCTCAACGCAGTTGTCCTCGCCGGATAGGCGCCAGCGGAGCGTCTTGCGATGTAGGTACCTTCGAGTTCACCCTGATTACCGCTCCGCTAGGGCCCCTATCCGGGGAGGACGATTGCATCGAGCTTTGTTCCCCTTCGGGGAATTACTATTGCTAACTTGCAGTAGAGTAGGGCTAGAAGTATGACTGAAAAGGAACATGCTTAATGTAGTTCTCCTCACCGAATAAGCGCCAGCGTAGCGTTATGATATTCTTAAAGATACAATATTGATATGAATTCTCTAATATCATTGTACCAATAAAAAGCGATTTTATTAATAATATTTGGGTTCAAATTGGATTGGATTAGTGAAAATAATGAATAAATATAGTTTACTAAAAAGAATTTAGGTTGACGTTTTCTTTTTTTTTTGTATAGTATTTGTTTTCTGAAGGCTGCAAAATTATGCAACCTTTTTTCTTTAAGCGTCCTAAATATAACTATGAGAAAGGGAAGGAAAAGAAAAGAAAATATATATAGGAACAAAACGGGAATAGTCAACTTTGAAGATTCTTTTAACTCCGGCTTAACTCTTTACTGCTTTTTAGTCACTTTTTTCTTTCTTTGGGGGTGGAGGCATTCTTTTTTGTTATTCATTCGATAGTCATCTTTTGAAGGCTTAGCTAACGTCATTTTTTGGCTGCACCATTTTTTTCCCTTTAGGTTGGTTTGACGTGTCCGGTATATAACTCTCCACAACACACCGCAAAGGGAAATTTGACTATAATTAACAAAGGGCCAATTCTAACTTCGTGAAGTTTGTGAACATCTTCTTTTTCTTTAATTTAAAATTAGTTGTTGTCGGTAACAATGGGGATCAAGAATATGTTTAAGAAGAAAGAGCCCACGGAGGAAGAACTCCGTGAGAACTTGACTCATGCGGGTATTACCACGAAGTCAAAGGTTGGTGGAAGAGAGGAAAAATTTGGAGCATTTAAGCAATACGCTCAACAAAAATCTCAGCAAAGACCAGGATTTGCTCCAGTTAATCCTTATGCCAATGTCCAGAACGGTGCTCCAGGTAGTAATCCGTATGCGCAGAACGGTGATGCACAGGGTGGCCAGGGCCCAGATCAACAGGGTCAAGCTCCTAGCCCATATGGCCAAGCAAATCCGAATGCTTCTGCTGCCGGTAGTAATCCATATGGTCAACAAAGCCAACAGTCTAATCCATATGGCCAGCAAAGCACCCAGGGGAACCCATACGGACAAGCCAGAAACCCTGCTTTGCAATCTCAATCTAACTCATCTCCATATGGTGGTAACCAACAACAATCTGCTAGATCCAACCCCTATGGTCAAACATCTGGAACGCGTACCAATGTTGCTGGTGGTTCTGCTTCTGGCTCTGCTTCTGCACCTGATCCTTACTCATCTCTGACAAATAGAGCTTATGATAGGGGACCAAGCCGTCGTAACTTTGACGAAGAGAGCTTGGACCTTAACGTTATTCCATCAAATATTCCTGGTGCTAAGAAACCACTTCATAAATATCCACAGGGAATTGACGAGGAAGAAGATCTTAACGCGCTCCCTGAAGAAGATGACCTAAATATAGACATTCTTCCCGAAGAGCAGGAAGTTAACTCTGAAGATGAAGAAATTGAAGCTATAAGGCAAGACATTCGTTTCGTTAAGCAAGAATCTGTTGCTCTGACAAGAAATACTTTAAGAATGGCTCAAGAAGCTGATGCACTGGCCACAAATACTTTAGGAATGCTTGGTTCACAGTCAGAAAGATTATATAATGCTGAACAAAACTTACTTCTTGCTGACACACAAACTAAAATTGCTGAAGAAAAAGTTGAGCAATTGAGAAGACTTAATCGTTCAATTTTCATTCCTGCAACTTCAGTTAATCCATTCAATAAGAAATCAAAATTAAGACAAAGAGAACTGAAATTGAAAACTGAAAAGGCACAAGAGAAATATCTCCGTGATAATAATAGGAAAGGTGTTTATGAAAGTGAACAACGTATTAAAGAAGGTCTTGTTTCAAATACTTTAAATTCAGCTACCCATCAAAAATATAAAGGTGAACAATCTATTGAAGCTGCAAAGAGATATCAATTTGAAAATGATAGTGAAGACGATGAAATGGAAAAGGAAATGGCTTCAAATTTAGATCAAATTGGTTTATTTGCTAAGAAATTGAAGAATTCTGCTAATACAATGGGTAAAGAAGTTGATAGTCAAAATGAAAGATTAAGAAAGATTGAAGATGATGCTGATAGATTAGATATCAGTGTTCATTTGAACAATACCAGATTAAGTAATATCCGTTAAGTAAAGCTTAAACAAGTAGGACTAACATTGCAGTGGTGTAACAGAGAGTTGCATTTTCAATTAATATACATTCAATTCTTGATATACAGTTTTTATAGTGAAGTATCACAGATAAAGTATTTTCTTTTTTGTAACAGATATCAAGAGTACCATTCAAAGGAGATTCCATAGGCCTAACACGATTTCTTTCATCTAATTTTTTTCATCAATCATTTTTTGTAATTTACCAAAGATTCTATCTCTATGAATGGCTAATTCATTTTGATCATCATCAGCAAAAAAGTTATTTCTTTGGAATGTTTCTTCTTCGTCTTCAAAATGATCTTCATCAAGGAAGTTTATACCATCTTCATCATATTCATCATCATCGTCATAAAATTGATCATAAATGTCATCAAATTCCCCGTCTTTAACATCTTGACTTTCTAAGTAATCGAACCCTTCTTCTACTTCATCTGCTCGACTTGGATGTATAAGAACAATTTCACCCTCAACACCACCTTCTTCTTCCTCTTCCTCGTCTTCATCATCAAATACACTCTTTTGCTCGTCTTCATCACTTGGATAATCGTTTTGGTAAAAATCTTCAGCATTTGAATCCTCATCATCAGAAAGTTGTGTTCTTTCATCTTGATCTTCATCTGATTGATAAAGGGTGTTTTCTTCATCATCGAAAAATCGAATATAACCAATTGTTGACAATGGATGGTTCTCTGTGGTTAAGGGTGTAGAAGAAGAAAGATGATAAACGTCATAAACGTATTCATCGGCACCAGATTCCAAATCTGGACTTGGACTTGGCCCTACCACATTTATTGGCGGTGGTTGATTGTTGCCCGTAGATTCTACATTTGGCTTCACATTTCTATTTCTTCTCTTCTTTGGTTGCAGTTGCAGTGGCTCCACATTCAAAAAGTTACCCAACATATCACTCAATTCGTTTGGAATTACAGTATCCTCTTCTAATTGCCTCTTTGGTATTATAAAGTTTCTCTTTCCAGATGCTACAGTTGAACCACCAGGGGCCTCACTCAAAACAGATTGAAGAACTTCTTCACTTCCCAACCCATTTACGCTTTCTACACTACCCAGCAGGTCAACAACATCTGTTCTTGCCAATGTGAATAAAAGTGACTCATGGAACAGTTTTTGATTTGATTCAAGATGTGTTAAGTCGAGTTCTGATTTTTGTTTCAATGGTGTCAGTACTACGGATGAGGCTAACGATGAAGGTTTTGATCTTTTATGATTTAGCGTTTTACGATCTTCTAAGATTAACGCTTGGAGAGGATCTTGATCTCTCTTTCTTTTAATTCTAAGAACTTTAGGAGGTGATTGAAATGACATACCGATGGATAAAAGATAATGAAGAAGTGGTGAATGATTTAATAATTTAAGTTTTGAAAAACAGTGGGGGAGCGATGTTCTGATAACGTGACCCAACCCCAGATCTAATCAAAGACCAGAAAACTTGAAGTATATAATGGCTGCAAAAGGGGAATATCAATGGATTCAGCATGTTATGGCAGATAGAGTGTCAAGTAAAAGCTTAACAGATGTTTAGGCATCTACGTCTAGTTCATTATTTTCAATAAATCAGTAGTAAAATGGGGTTTTAAGGTCTATTTCGGAGTCTTTATATACCAGCCCACCCAAAAATCTTACCCTAATAGAATTGTTCTTTTTTTAATTGGTTACAATTAATTGATTCAACTACCTATAACTTGCCGCTTTAGTACTTTTTAGAATATACTTTTACTTTAGGGGGCTCTTTGTACTTTTATTCTTATGGTTTCTCTCTGTACTTCACTAGTAATGATGTATGTACTTTTCGCAGCCAAAATTACTACAGTCAAAGAAGTTCCAATTCTCTCCTCTTCTCCCTTCAACAATACATTCAACAATACATTGCTAGATTATCATGGGCCCATTTATGCTTTCAGTATTGGCGTATCACGTCAATAAGCAGATGAGAAACGTTTCCAATACAATCATTGGTCATTATTTTGAAGCAAGTAGAGATATTGTTTGCATTACTGGTGGATCATTAGGTTTAGGTTACGAAATTGCAAAGCAGTTTCTGGAGAAAGGTGCAAAGACTGTTGTTTTGGATATTGATTTCCCTAAACCAGCATACCAAATACCGGGTGTTTCTTATTACGTTTGCGATGTCAGTGACTGCCAACAGGTTATTGATGTTCAGCAGAAAGTATCCAAAGAAGTTGGAATTGTCACACTTCTTATTAACAATGCTGGCATTTCATTTGGGAAGAGCATTCTTGAATTAAACTATGAAGAAATCGAAAAGACAATTAAGGTTAACTTATTATCAAGTTTCTATACTATTAAGGTATTTTTACCAGAAATGCTCAAGGTAAAGCGTGGATATATTGTCACCATAGCATCAGTCTTGGGATACATGTCACCAGCAAGATTAAGTGATTATGGGGCTTCAAAATCCGGTCTTATTGCATTGCATGAGTCATTAACCTACGAGTTGGGCCCTCCTTCCTTGAGCCCGAATGGGATTAAAACCTTATTAATATGTCCTGGCCAATTGAGCAAAACAAGAATGTTCAGCAGTATTAGAACACCCTCTGCATTATTTGCACCTGAATTGGAACCATCGTATGTTGCTAAGAAATTACTTAATTCAGTTGAATTAGGCAGAAGAGGTGAAATCAAATTACCATTTTATGGTAACTTTATGCCAATTATGAGAGCAGTTCCATGGCCAATTGTAGAATTCTTAAGAGATTATTCAGGAATGGATAAAAGTATGCTTAAATTTAAAGATAATATATCTACAAGATTTTATGGATCTGTTAATCCAACTGATGAAAGTGACAGAGAAAGTGGGCCAAGTCAAAATTAATTAAATTATTTAATATAATATTATTGCTTTACTTTTCCAAATTAACCCATACATACATTGGTTAATATGTATTACTTAAAGAGAACTTTTTCGAAGAACATAAAGCATAATCCACCTAAACTTAGATAAGATTAAAGGATGAATTCCAATGAATATCTTTCCATAGAGCGAGCAAAGTATATATATACACCGAAAGACGCTCCGCTGGCGCCTATCCGGCGAGGACAACTGCGTTGAGCTTTTCTCCCTTCGGTCGTACTTCTAGCTCTACTGGGAGTATTAAGTAAAACTTCCCGAGGGAACAAAGCTCGATGCAATCGTCCTCCCCGGATAGGAGCCCTAGCGGAGCAATAATCAACAGGCTTAGGCTTTTATCTATGACATATTCAACTGAGTTGATCTTGTGTCCCTCCTCTCATACTTGCTTGGTGTAAGATAATTATTTCCTAGTGGGAACAATATGAGAGAGATGATGGAGATTTTAAATCAGATTCTTTATGTGTGTGATTATAAGGACAGTTGACTTCATAATCACTAGTATATATATATATATATGAGTCAAATATTAATTTCTAGGGATATTTTGAATACCTAGTGTGAGATTAAAAATGGGTGCAAAATAATTTGCAGCCATTAATAAGGCGAAGATATACGTGATAAATCTGAAATAAAAGAAGTAAGGAATTTGGTTTTATTAATTCCGAAGTTTGCCGTTACAAGCCGATGTTGTTAAGAAAAGCAAAGAAATTTACATTTAGGAATATTTATCTGGATCCCCAGAGTAGTAAGAGCTCACACGAGTGAAAATTTTTACATCTAGGTCATATTTCTTTTTTTTTTTAGCGTATGCCTTGCAAATTTCAGCCTTTTCAGTCAAGTTTAAAGATGATGATACCGAGTGGATTCGTCTTGCTCATGTGATACTGAACTGTGCTCCGGGTAGCTGTATGGTGGTAGTTGAGCGTCAAGGTTGGTGGAATATTAAATAGAGGGAAGGTTTGTATTGTGGAAAAACCCTTTATCGGTATGTTACTTTGGAGCGCTGAGCCTCATGCAGCAACCATTTATAATGCAGCAACTTATCGTGTGACAAATTCTATAAAAGGCGTAGGTTCCCACCCTCTTTTGTTTTAAAAAATTTTCAGTTGGTTGAAATCAAGAAGTATTCGTCTACTTAGAAACTTTACTTTTTGCATGGAAGATTTCATATAGAGTGCTCTCTCGTACACACCTTTAACTGCCCCTCTCAGTGCAACTCATAAAATACAATAAAGATTAAGAATTAGTTTTAAAAATGACTTCGTTTGCTCTTCCATATAAGCTCCAAGATTCTACCCGAGTATCCGAATCGTTCGTGATACACGACGAGATCAAGTTCCATACTGTGTCTATCGTACCCTCTGCTGACGTGCCGGTAAAGGGTAAGATAATCATTGTCCATGGCTGGTGCGAGCACATTGCGATGTACTACCAGCTCATGGAGACTTTGTCTAGCCACGGCTACGAGTGCTTCTCGTACGACCAGCGTGGGTCTGGTAACACCTCTATAGGTAAGTACAGAGGACGTGTCGGTAGAACTCAAACAAAGGTCTACACCGATTTAGACAGGATGATTGAACATGCCTGGTTCAACGACGAGACTGGTGTAATAAAAGAAAAACAAGAAGAATTACCACACATACTCATCGGCCACTCTATGGGAGGAGGAATCTCGTTGAGCTACGGGGTCAAGGGTAAGTACCGTAACATGATCTCTCACATAGTGACTACTGGTCCATTGATCCAATTACACGAATCCCTTTCGCACCCATCAGCATGGTTGTTATACGCATTTGGAACTATTGCCAGCTGGTTCCCCAACTACTCTGTCGAGGCCAAAAGCGGCCCCACCACTGTCACATCTGTCGAAAACTGGAAAAAATACCTTGGATCAGAAACCTTGTGTAAAGGTATCCTCACCTTTGGCCAGTTGAATGGTATGCTTCTGAGAGGTTCAGAATTATACTATGGTGACTTATCAACCATTAATCCAGATGTGAAAATCTTGATTTTGCATGCAGAGAACGATAACTATACTAGTTTAGCAGCCTCTGAAAAATTTATTGAAAGAGTAAATTTACCAAAAGACCAAAAGAAGTACATAGAAATTAAAGGTGCTTATCATTCCTTATTTATCGAAGAAGAAAATATCTACAACGAGGTAATTGACTTAATAACTGCATACATAGAACCAACTCCACAAAAATAGTTGATTTCAATATAAAACATAATCAGTAAAATCAAGGTCTGTAAAATTATTATTATCGTTAATTTATGAACAAATATACTTGTAATCCTCTGCCGGTGGCTAAGCAAGCGTGGAGCGTATACTTGTTCAAGAGATTGTCTCCTCTCTAATATTTTCAGTTTGAAACCAGCCAACAAACCTTCCCCAAGCTCAAGGAGTATCCCAAATTTCTAATTATTGTATTGATAATAAGAAGTCTCCAACGCAATTGCGAATACTCTTTATATTAATTGAACTGCTTTCCCATATTGGGATATTAAGTGTTTTAGGACGTAATATCTTTTTCGTAACCTCAATGTCAAAGAATTTCCTTGGATTATTTCTCAAGAAATGTTGCAATGTATTATTGTACAGATTAACCTTGGTATAAAAGGTCTCAACGTATTCGTGATCAAAATCATTGAAAAATTTTAAAATATCATCACCTTCAAACGTTATTTTCATGGAATTATTCTCTGTCAATCGCAAAGGTCCACCCTGACTTGATGTACCATCATCGTCACATATAATAATCTCCAATTCCCTTAAGAATGGATCACCAAGTTTA
This sequence comes from Dujonia santamariae, assembly GCA_030578175.1. Classification (NCBI taxonomy): domain Eukaryota; kingdom Fungi; phylum Ascomycota; class Pichiomycetes; order Serinales; family Debaryomycetaceae; genus Dujonia; species Dujonia santamariae. The sequence goes on from JANIVZ010000033.1 coordinate 94,849, forward strand.
TATTTTGAAGTCAGAAGATCGAAGATGTAATCCTTAGCACAAACAAGGGATAGATCCTCTGGAATCACACCTACAATGAACCCCCTGGTTCTATAGTTGACCGGCTCTAACAGTGTTGAGTCAAAAGAAATAGCATTGAGCTCGGCAATAGAGTGGAATGGTTCAGTACCTGTATGACTGTGAAGATGGTTTTGGTCGCCCAAGCGGGAATTTTCAAGTCCTATTGGGTTAGTTTCTTGTTGGTCAGGAAATATAGAATCATGGACTTCGTAATTCAGATCCAACACTTGGCGCAGAGGAGCATAATCATCGGCAAATACTGAATTTTGCACATCACCTTGTTTCCCTCTTCTTGATTGCAGCGGTAACGGAATATCCATATCTTCTGAATTGGCAGGGCTAGATGGTAGATTATCAGTGTCTAAACCATTCAGGATTTCTTCTTTCTTCACTTGCGTAGCGAAATCGTCTATTCGTTCCTGTTTCACCAGACTTGGTGGTATACTATCCTGTGTATTCCCATGAGAAGTACCATACTTACCGCTGTTGATAGCATTTTCAATCTCACCCCAAAACTCCTGCGGTACCAAAGTCTTTAGCATGACATTATTCTCACAAATGAACTGTGAAGAAGCGTATTGGAAAAACCTCTTATATAAGTTACGAGCTTCCACCGATTCATCCCTCTCTAGTAACTGCGAGTCGATTAACTTCCCCTCTATTACACCTTTGTACATTTTACATTGCACGGTTATCCTCACAAAGCATAGCTTACTGGTAATATCAAAGTTGTTATGTTCGTTTAACAAAGAATCTTCACATAAATCCTCCTTATGAAAATTCCGATAGTTCCGTACTAACGGAACCCACAGTTCTTGAAAGCAATCAACTTGGTACAACATTTTACTCTCACATAAATCTTCTATTTTACCAAATTCTACTGACTTGGCGTAGCTATTCCAGATAGAATTATTTGAGGTGAAATCAGTAAAGTACACTTTTTTGTTCCTATAGGGCTGTACATAAATCCCAAAGCAGCATAATTGAATTCTTTTGCCAACGTGCCCCCTGTTCAAATCACTTAATGTAGTCATGTAGTAGAGATGAGTATAATGGGAGCAGTGATTGTGATTACACGGTTGATTTAAAAAATATAATGGAGACGCGACTGCATAAGATGCTGCTTTAGCCGCAAGTTGCAGCCATTTTATCTCAAAAGGGCATATTCATAGCCAATATCTCTGTAAAGAAAAATTGAACTGACGTCCTTTATATACATACAGAGACCTAGAGCTTTTTCTTAAAGAAGAGGTTCAACCCTAAGTGCAAGCTCCAGCGTTTTTAATACGTATCTACTAAAAACAGGAATTGAGTTTTACCTAGTGTTTTATATTCTAGAATTATATAAGATCTCTAAATGATAATAAAATAATAATTAATAAAAAGTAATAAGAAATAAGAAAGTAATAACTATTGTTGTTCTTCATCTGATTTTGCAGCACCTGGCCAAATATGAGAGAAAAATTGTCTGAAAACTCCAGGTTTCCGCTGCTGAGCTAATTTAAATTCAATAATAGAATCATACGAAGGTGGTTCGATTTCTCTAGGTGGAACATTACTATTGGTTGGACCAAGTATGTCCAGTAATGAATCAAGGTCTGATTTTGTCGATTTGACCGGTTGAACCAATGGAGTATTCACATTTGAAGGTGGTTGAGAGATAGGTACCCCAGACAAAACACTATCACTGCCTATTTCTGGTCTTGTAATGGCAGTATTTCTAGCAACAGAAGCAGGTGATTTCCTAAATAAATCATTTTCTAAAGCAGCGGCAACAGCAGCAGCAGAGACTGAAGTTCTACGAGCTGGGGTTGCAGTAGAATCTTCAATTGCACCATATCCACTACTGTAGTTATTACTCGATGAATGGTACAGGAAAATAGATGACGAATCATCAAAAACGGATCCCATATCTTCTAATGTTAACCCTTTAGTTTCCGGGAAGAGGTAGTGAACACAAAGGAATGACAAGGCACAGGAGGCGGCTGGAATTAAGTAAGTCTTCCATTTAATTTGATCTAACAAAATTGGTGTCATTTCACCAACGATGAAGTTGAATAGCCAGTTGGTAGCAGTCAGCGCCGCAGCCCCCTTTGATCTAACATTGTTTGGAATAACTTCATTCATCATCCAAGGAATTGGACCCCAACTTGCCCCGAATGATGCGTTGAACACAATAACACAGATGACAACAACATTGGCAGTGTAAGCATTATTTAAAAACATAGAATAAGCAATTATTAACAAAGGAATACCCATGAAAACAGCACCGCTAAGTAATAATGGCTTTCTGCCCCAGCTATCAACAAGGTACCATGGCGGGATAGTACTTGCAATGTAGACGAGCGAATTAATCCCAGTCATCAAGATGGCTTGTCTGCCAACCCAGCCAGCCAGTTCAAAAATCATGGGAGCGTAGTAACTGATGATGTTAATACCGTTTAATTGAGCAAACATCTGTGAAAAACAGGCAATTGATAATCTTTTCTTGTAGCGTTGGAACATATAGGTGTAAGATCTTTCACCACCTTCTATCCTGGAGATCAATACATTTTCCTTAATGCCACGGTATTCAACTTTGGCTAATTCACTTTCTACATCCCCATCAGCGTACAAGTCAGAAATGACAATCATACCTTCGTGGTCTTCATCGTGATCCAATAACCATCTCGGGGTTTCTACAATTAAGAATGTACCCAACCAAAGCAAGAAACCCATAAGTACTTGAATAAACAATGGGATTCTCCAACTATAGTCATTTTCAAGATACAGGAAGCCATAATCAACCCAAATACTGGTCAGGTACCCAACAATATTCCCTGTGAATTCCAAACAAGCGTAGAATCCTCTATCATCAGGGGGACTGATCTCACTCTGATAACATGGAATGATTGTAGTTAAAAACCCAATGGCAATCCCACTGATGAATCTACCAAAGCCTAAGTTAAAGATATTGATGGAGAAAGACTGCAAGAGCCCACCCACGACAAAAATCCCCAGCCCATACCTGATAGTTCTTCTTCTACCAATATTGTCACCAACCTTACCAGCAATAAACGAGGAACCAAGGGCACCGATTTCTAAGATAGCAATCATCGTACCGACAGCGGCGGGTGATGGATTCTTGTAGTAATCCTTAAAGTAATTATTCGTTAACAAGGAAGACATCAATCCTTGCTCGAATCCAAAGAGGAACACTCCTAGAGAAACGAATACTGAAGTGAAATTTAAGAGTGCCCTTCCAACGAGAAACGTATCTTTAACAGGAGGATGTGACATATTCGTTGCAAGACACGTAAATAATTATTTATTTTGCAGTAGCTTCAACCGTAGACAAGAACTGGACAATCTAATTTTGTTGAAGAGAAGAAAGTTGTAGTAAGTAGAAGAAATGAAGATCCCAATTATCACTGGAAATTGACCTGGAATAATAATCGGATATGTGGACAGTGCTCATAACAGTCCCCATAATAGATATTAAGCTTCAAAGAAAAGAGAAGTATAATTAGAGTTAAGAAAGTGGGAAGAGAACGTGTGATAAGCGAACAATGGCAGGACAGCACGAGTATGCTCCGCCGGGCGACTCGTACTCCAAATTTTATTTGATATAACGACATACCATTTGAAATCTAGCTCCTTCCTTTTCCTCAATGGAGCAGCAACCATTGAGGGGACCCTTTAACTATTGGGAATATCAGTCGCAATATGACGTAGTATAAAAAAATGAATTTTCTGATAACAATTCCGAGATTCTGGCCAGATCAGTAAGTACTTAAAGAGTCAAACAATTTAGAAGAAACTAGCAAGAAGATGAAAGATAAACATTAACGGAAAGTTAGGGCCTAGAAGTAGAAAGTGATGTTAATCTGCTGTTAAGACTTTATAGATTCCGCTCCGCTGGCGCCTATCCGGCGAGGACGATTGCATCGAGCTTTGCTCCTCTTCGAGGAGATATACACTTTATCTTGGTTAGAGGAGTGAAATTGGATGGCCGACCTCAAGGAGGCATTTAATTGCCATTCTATTGCATTGGGAAAGAACTTAGTAATTTTGAACGTCTTCATAGACCTATTAAGACTTCTCCTCCTCGAAGAGAAGCAAAGCTCGATGAAATCGTCCTCGCCGGATAGGCACCAGCGGAGCGTCTAGTAATGAAGATATTATTAGTATGGAACATCAATATTAACCCAATAAATGTCTTTCCTCAAGTGGGTTTGAATCTACAATTTAAGGATACAATGATTTGTTCTTAATATTGCTACACACAAAAAGTTCAAGTTACTTCAATATCTCTTCTAACAATTCAAATGTATCTTTAAACGGTAAACCAATGACATTCCTAAAGTCACCATGTAAGTCTCTCCAAAGTAGTCCACCAAGACCTTGTATTTTAAATCCCCCAGCAGCCAGTAACCCTTCTTCGCTCTCAACGTAGGCCCCAAGAAACTCATCAGTTAGCTTTGAATCAAAGGTCAATTGAGAGCTCACACTCCTGCTGGCTTTCGAAGTAAGTTTCCCATTTTCTAAACGGTATATATGGATTGCAGTAATCACGTCGACAATGGGGTTCTCTCTGAATGATTTCAAGTTTTCAAGCTGCTGAGCCTTGGTGGCTGGCTTTTCAAATATCATCCCCTGGTTAACAACTATTGTATCAGACGCTAACAAGACGACAGTGCCCGGAGTTATTGCCAGCTGGCTACCGGTCAACTTGCTGTAAACAGATTCTATTTTGCCCAATGCAGTTTGAGTAACATAATCAACGGGCGATTTTCCTTCCTTAGGCACATTCTCCTCAAAATCAGATGGTATGACTTCGATATTCGGAACGCCCATCTCTTTCAAGATTTCCAATCTTCTTGGTGAGGTTGAAGCAAGAATGAATCTACTCTTCTTCAATGCATCATATGTAGGATAATTTAACATGGTGATAAAGTAAACTCGATCTCTCGTGTGTATTTACAAATATTTCATGTCTACAGTTTTTTTCGGTTGGTTGATACTCATCTCAGATCAGCCATTCTGATGGAGTGAGTTGGAATTTGGAAGTAGGTAGCCCTCTACTAGGGCCCTTACCCAAAGAGGTCAATTGAATCTAGCTTGTCTTCCTTCAGTTGTTTGTCTAGCCCAACCGTGAGTAAGTAGTAAATGTTCCCGATGCCACCATATCTATCTGATTTTCTTGCTATATCTTAGGTTTCGATTGATTATGGTTGTTTCATTAGTCTTTCTTACATGTTATATTTAATTTTATTTTTTTTATTCATCTATTCTATATAATAATGATGAGATTTCTTTCTATCTTCTTCTACCTCTGAACTTCTTCTTGCTTTTCATTGGAGTGATCTTTAGGGTTTTTCCATTATCAACCAAGTACCAAATGTTTAGGTATGTATATTCTTCAATGCATTGTTTAAGTTGGTCTGAAGTGTATCCCTTTGCAATTGCCTTGTATCTTATATCTTGTAAGAATACTGGTTCTGATAAGTTACCAGTTTGATGATTAGTAGCTGACTTTACAATAATTTGGTATATTTCACTGCATGAATTGTGATCCTCCAATTTGTGGGCTCCAATTCCCCCATATCCTCTAATGGTAGTCAGTTTGTTGGAATTGTTTGTATGTTGAAATGGTGGTGGAGAGTGAGCTTTGATTTGTTGTTTTCTAGTAGGAGAAGAAGGTTTCATTTCTTGCTCTCTAGTTGGAGAATTAGCTTTGATTTCTATTTTTCTAGTTGGAGAAGAAACTTTGATTTCTATTTTTTTAGTTGGTTTGGAAGCTTTGATTTCTACTTTTCTAATTGGAATAGGAGCTTTGATTTGTTGTTTTCTAGTTGATATGGGTTCTTTGATTTCTTCCTTTTGAGTTGGGATAGAAGATTTGATTTCTTCTACTATAGTTGAGGTTGAGGTGGAAGTTCTAAGTACTTTATTTGTAGTCGAGGTAGAGGCTTTGATACCCTCTCTTGTAATTGGAGTGGTAGCTGTAGCTTTGATTACTTCTTTTGTATTGTTTTTAATAGTCGTATTTGTTGCCTCAGTTGTGATAGTTTTGTTTTCCTTTTCTTCCTTAATAATTTGTGGAGGCTCTGTAGTGTATTTGAATTTTTTACTGGTGCATTGATTTCTAATAGGATAAAGTGATTCTTCTAAGTAGTTTTCATCTTCTTCTTCGTTTTCCTCAATGATTTCAAGTTGAGTGTATTTGTAACCATCATAATCATAGCCTTTTCTTTCTAATTTCCGAGCTCCAAAATAGTCCCTGCATTTCTTTTGTTTAGAGCTTGGAGCTGATTGCACGATAGTAGCAGTTGAAGTGGCAGTAGTGGCAGCTAAAATATCAGGTTGTTGGTTAGTCTCATCGCTAGTTTTTTTGATTATTCTTGGTCCAGTTTTGGTTAACATTACCATTTCATCTTCATTCTTGTTCCAAAGTAAAATATCGACAGCTCTTTCTTGTCCAGTTTTATAATAAGTAAGATCGGTGAAGATGAATAAAGATTGGAAGACATATAATTCAAATTCAGTGGTTGTAGTAAATGTGATATCATCCAGTAAAGCAAATCTTGGAATGAGAACATCATACGGAACTTGAATCCATCCGATAGGTGTTTGTAAAAGTTGAACTTCTGAAGCTGGGACAAGAAGTGGCCATGAGTTCATGTTTTCTAATGTGAGCGATTCATCTGAGTAAATTCTGTCAAGGATATACGTGTATATCCTAATGATCCTTTTGGTCATTTCGTCGTCTGGAATTCCAGTAGTGATCATTAGTTGAAAATTGTCCATAGTAGTAGTACTATTTTCCATTGTTTGAATGTGCATAATTGAAGAACAAGAAGAAGAAGAATATAAAATATTCTAACATTTTTTTGTGATTTCCTTCTGTACTTATCTTCTTTTGAACTTTTTTGCTATGATATAAAGAGATCTTAAACCACAAATCCAATTGGTAGCATATTAATTTTCAAAAACAAATATCATGATTTGTGATTCCAATCCTGCTGCATAACAAAAAACAATATCAAACATATCTAGAACTCTTTTTCTCTCACTGGCAGATAAATATCTAGATTCAAGATACATGTCAAAAGAAAAAGATATTGATTAGACACATTGACGGGAAGTGAGATCCTTTAAAAAAGAAAAAAGGTCAAATAACATAAAATTGCAACATAGTAAATAAGAAGATAAAAATACTGTAAAGATTTCAATCTAAGTGAACTAAATTATCTTAGTACTCATTTGGTGCTATAATAACCGTATTACGCTTCCAATATAGATAGAAAACATTAAATCGCTTATGATAGCTATCGATGTTTGTATAAATTTTGCACCCAATTTGAAACGCACCGGATTGTTGTAAAACAGACTGCTTAATAAATACTTAAACGTGCTACCATCGATCTACTCGAAATAGCATAACTGAATCTCTCCTCGAGCTCTCCATTCGGGATCTAGTCTTCTTAATTTTTACTATGCTTCACGTGTATTTTGTGATCCTGATATTTGATATGTTGCAAAGTGAATTTGTGATCGATTGATTCATACCAAAAAAGTGAAAAAGTAGATAAATATATGAGGAAATTCCCTTCAGTTGTTATATTGCTTTCTTTTATTCTTCACATTATTCTTTACATTATTCCTCACTCAAAGAAAGCAGACAACCCAACACGAATAATGAGCTTCCCTACTACCTTTAGAATTGCCATGCTCCTAATTTCAGAATCGTCAATTCAATCAGCTATCAGATATCTCAAGATAGCAAAACCTTTCTTTACCAGTATTCAGTGTATACTTAAAAAGGTCTTTCATACTTTTAAAAGCATTGTACAATTCATATTGGACCACGCCAATCAATTTAAAAGCCAAAAAACTTCAGCTACTTTTGAATCAACCATGAATCAACTTCATCTTCATTCAGTTCAAAATTATCATCCAAAATTACCAAAGCAAGTTCAAATATCTACCATGCCCCAAAGAGAATGATGACTTATTTCAAATATACTTGGAAAACATTGAGACCATGTATATGAATGAAAATCATAACTCAGATCATTCCAAGAAACAATTAATTCAAGAAGAACAATTATTCAATACCGAAGTACAAGATATCACTCCAATCACTGCTCCAACACCTGCTCCAACAATTGTTACATTTAGCACTAATCCTAGTACTATTCCTAGTACTATTCCAATTCCAATTAGCACTGCCCCAATTTGTCCTGCTCCAAACACTTTTTCTCCGACCACATTAGTCCCAACCACCACCACTCCAATTGCAAAATTTCCAATTAAGAAAACTTGGGCAGCCGTACTTGCACCAAGACAGACTAGCACTGACGATATTCCATCACCAAACACAATTGATGTTGCTAGAAATTTCCTTGCTACCAACATTACCTCCAATGACACTTTCAATGCTACCACTGGCGCCAATACCACCAAGGAAACTACTTATACTGAAATTGAATTCAAAACAGAAACAGAAATCTCAGATGATAAAACAAGCACTGATATATATAAAATCATTATAAAGCTTGCAACCAACCACGAAACTGGACAATTATCAGAAAACGTTTCATTAGAACATTTAACAAACATAATTCTTGCAAAGAATTACACTATGAAACAACTTAACATCTGTATCTATGAATACGAATGCTTGAAACTTTGGTCCACTACTGATAAAATATTAATAATCAGAACCAAAAAGTGCAAGAAGAATCAAAGAAGCAGAAGAAGATAAAGAAATTTCAATACCCTTACCTTCCTCCCTCACTTCTCTTAAGTTTAAGTTTATATCTCTTAATAAAACAAAAAAAAAAAAAATAGCTCAATTGTAGACGCAATAAGTCATCAGCAACCAATATGTATAGAGTGTATTATTCACTTTCAAAACTTTGTAACTATTCTTGGAAACTTCCTTTTATGTTCTTTGATGCCCCAAGTCAAATCTAAACCTCTTGATTAGATGAAGAATATATGTCATTATACTTCTATAATGCAATATTCATTTTCATAGAGACACACAAGCAACTCATTGTTCCAATTCTCCTCAAATCACTCTCTGAAGTAAGCCATTTTGTCGTATCAACCAAAACCGGGTTTGAATACTGAAATGTTTTATATGTTTCTTTATATCAGATATCTCGTAATATGGTGTAATCATTTGTACAATATGCAGGATATTGACATTTACAGATCACATTGGTAAATTATAAAGATATTCTACAAGTTTCTTCTTTCAGAATGAAGGGGTCTCTATTCAAGTAATCCCGTTATCAATATTCAATAACAATTGCTTCTAAATTTTGAAAAAAAAAAAGGCAAAATGAATTCGGAAAATGTTAGGCTTCAAATTTATCACTTTTATATTTTCAATATTTCTCTGATTAATCTTTTATATGTTACCTACTTAGTTTAGTTTCTTCTTGCTTCTTAGATAAAGCATAAATCTTTTTGAGTAAAGAAGTAGAATTGCTTGGTAATTCCGAAGCCAAGTCATTTTGGGCATCATTTTCTTTTGTTTGTTCATCTGCAACTATGTCATCTTCGTCTACAGTATCTGGTTTAACTTCTTTGGCGACCAAGACGTTGTTGTCGTCGCATTGAATATGTTCTCTCACAACGCCAATTAATTCTCCAAAATCGTTAAATACCATGTCAGTTCCAACCAATTTCTTCCATGCACCTTGAAAGACTTTCCCGTCAACCGCATTCGATGATGAATTGGCAATATCACCATTGTTAGATAATTTTATTAAGGGGTGTGGTGATTCTATACCGGCCATTTGAAATTCTGAAGTTTGCTTAATGACATTTGATCTAACAGTTAGAGAATTCAATTCTCTAACTGCGGCATTCGAGCTGTTACCGTCTGCAATCTTAGTATTTGTGTTGCCGTTTTTCCTATTGTTTCCATTGTTGGAGCCATCCACTTGAGATGCTGTCCTTATTGATTGTTTGGTAAGGTTGGTTGATTTTGTAGATAAACTTTTGGAGTTATTTGGGTCATCAAAATGTGAAAATTTAGATTCCCCTATTATTGGAATATCAACTGTTACATAAAATTCCTATATATATTGTTAGTATTCCATCAGAGATAATACATCTCAATTCAGTGTACCACAAAATGTTTCTGGCCGTTACAATAAGGGAATCAAAGACGCCCCATTGGCACCCACCTATTTAGCAAAGATAACTGCGTTTTGAGGTCTTACATTGTAATGTTTGTTTATTGATTTCTAGTTGAAATTGGTATTTGAATTGATTTTCTCACTAAAGTTTCTGTTTACGTACCTCCATTTCTACTTCATCATTTTTCTCTGACTCGGCTTCTGGACTTGGGCTAGGACTCTTGGAATTGACACCAGCAGCCACAGCAGCAGCAGCCGCTTGCTTTCTGGCTTTAATATCTTCATCAGAACCAGCTTCGAAACCAGATTGGAAATTCCATGACATTTCTTCACCTTTTGCTAAAAATTCACAATTACCATTCATTTTCAATTCCCAAGTAGCATTCTTCGCTGTTGGCGCATCCTCGCGTATTATATATTTATCCAATGAGCAAGCACCAGCTCTAAGTCTATTTTTGTCTTTGTCCAAGTAATCGTTCACACTTTTCTTTCCCAAGAGCGACATACCAAGTGCAATCTTAGTGGCGGCATGTGTCATAAGTAAAACAGTCTCCACTTGTGGGAACCTACGCTCAAATTCAGGTAAAAAGCTTGCCCAGAACTTTGAGCATCTATCAAAAATTTCCACTTCAGTTTCACCTTCCAAGTTTGGAATAACAGCAAGCCCATCTCTCTCCCAGCCAACCTCTGGATTCAACTTGCTGAAGAATTTCGTCAACAACTCATAATTAGCAGGTTCAGGAACAATTGGTCTACCTCTCTTGTACCATTCACCAATCCCTCTCTCCAAGACAATTGGAATGGAAAGCATTTCAGCAATCGGCTGAGCAGTTTGAACACACCTATAAAAGGGAGACGACAATATAAATTCAGGTCTTTCTGTCGATGGAATGCCCGTCAAGTAGGCTGCTAATTGTTTGGCTTGGTCAACTCCATGATCCGCTAACGGTGGATCACTGTCAACTCCAGTAGGATTAGGAGGATGTGGTGGGGGTAACCAATTTGCTCTATACCCATGACGAGCTATATAAATAGTTTTAAGTGCCATCAGTGATCTATATTTCTATTATTCTAACAGATCAAAGACAGTAGAAGCGGTAGTAGTAATCTCTTTCAATGAGGAGTAAGTAAATTAAATCTCATTTTTTTTTCCCTTTATGTTTTGATTTGTATATACATCCGCTGACAGTTGTGTGTAGTAGTGCGATATTGGAACATCACCATATGCCATATTTAATAATATCACTTTTTATAAATAGCTAAATCATTTCTTTTAATATCTCCATACTTAATGATATTGTCATTGTGCCACCGTTGGAGTTTACTTAATGAAATACAACCGTTTTGGTGATGCCGCTCCTCTCAGGCGCCTTTCCGGCGGGGACGATTGCATCGAGCTCTTCTCTCTAGGAATCGTAGAACATTTCTCCGAAGGGTAGCCAAACCCACATGTAATTGTCCTCGCCAGATAGGCGCCTTAGCGGAGTGTATTGCGATGGTATTAATCTTCCTCTTCATTACAATTATAGACCTAACAATTAGTATGTTTCGATATTGCCGTTTATATACTATCACCAACGTAACATAGAATAGACATTGACTATAATTTAAACAAGTATAAAGTTTGATTTATGGTGATCTACAAACTAATTATATGATACTTTATTAATTTATTTTTGTTTCTCTTTTATTATTATCTTTAATTTATTCGTATTTAATATATTGTTTTCTAGAAAATGACAAATAATTAAAGATATGAATATATAAAAATAAAATTATCAACTTTAAAATTATTCGTTATATATTTGATTTCCTTTTATAAACATTAGCTTCTTCATTATTTGAAACCCTTTTGGAAAAGTAAAGAAAGGATTTCATTGGCTTCTATTTTTTGTATGTATTGATGAAATTTATGATTTAATGATTAAATTAGATTAACATTTCTAATGGGTTTTCGATAATCTTCTTTAATGCCTTAATCCATTCACCACCAAGGGCACCATCAACGGTTCTGTGGTCGAAAGTACCGGTAATGGTGATAACGTCATCAAAGACGAAACCTTGCTCGTTAACAGAGGATGGGATAGCCTTCTTTTCAGTGGTACCAATGGCAACAATGGCGGATTGTGGTGGGTTGATGATAGAAGTGAAAGAGGTAACGGCTGGGTTCATACCTAAGTTAGAGATGGTGATGGTACCACCTTGGTATTCTTCTGGGTTTAACTTACCAATCTTAGCTCTCTTACCTAAGTCCTTGACTTCGTGGGAAATGGCGGATAATCCCTTGATGTGGGCGTCCTTGACAATTGGGGTGATAAGACCGGTTGGAGTGGCAACGGCAACGGAAACGTCAACGTTTGAGTAGGTTCTAATAACACCTTGTTCACCTAACCAAGCAGAGTTGACTTCTGGAACTCTTAATGAGGCTAAAGCAATAGCCTTGATAAGAAGATCGTTAACTGAAAGTCTGTATCTGTCTTCAGCGGAAGCGTTAAGAGATTGTCTTAACTTGAGAAGCTTGGAAACAGAAATTTGAGATTGAACAATGTAAGATGGGGATTGTTGGGTAGATTGGAGTAATCTGGAAGCAATGGTCTTTCTCATGGAGGAGATTGGAGTGTCAACAAAAGAGGCAGAAGCAGATGGAGCTGGAGCTGGAGCGGAAGCAGAGGCAGCAGCGGCTGGAGCCTTGTAGTTTTCAACATCCTTGGCAACGATTCTACCGTTTGGACCAGATCCCTTGATTCCCTTAAGAGAGATACCCTTATCAAGAGCAAGAGTCTTAGCGTATGGAGAAGCAATGATTCTACCAGTGGTGTTAGCAGAAGATTGAGTCTTGGCTGGAGCTGGAGCAGAAGAAGAAGAAGTTTCTTCCTTTGGAGCTTCCTTGGCTTCTTCCTTTGGAGCTTCCTTTGGAGCTTCAGCAGCACCAGCATCAGCAGCAGTGAAAGATTCAAAAGCAGCAATATCACCTTGTTCTTCAACAAAGACAGCAATTGGAGTACCAACTGGAACATCCTTAGCACCAGCGTCTAATAAGATCTTAGCTAAGTAACCTTCATCTTGGAATTCAAAATCCATTGAAGCCTTATCAGTTTCAATTTCAGCAATTGGTTCACCGGTGGTCAATTCATCACCAACGGCCTTGGACCAAGAAACAATACCACCTTGAGTCATAGTTGGAGACAAAGCTGGCATATTAATAACAGTATGAGCTGGGAACTTTGAAGCATAAGTTCTAATTGATTGCATCAATAAAGATGAAGTGGTTGGACGAATAAAACGTCTAGAAGCCATTAATGACCTGGAAACAGCTTGGAATGACATTATGAATATTTATACTTAGAGAACCCCAAAAAGAATAATAGATTAAATATACGAAACACTTGAAAAGCTTCTTCTTCTTCTTCTAATGAGTTGTGATGCCCTTGTACTAAATCTCTCTGTCTCTCTCTGTCTTTTTTCCCTAAGGAATTCTGTTTCCCGAAGGGGTCGTGCGTGGATGTCGGAAGTAAATGTCCGATATCTTCCGTTCACCTGAAATCACCGGGGGCCGCGCGCTCTCGAGCCCATCATCCATCACCCATCAATAATATATGCACTCCTCATCCAAAAACCGTTAATTCTGTTGGGACACTATTTTGCAGCCATTTCAAAACAGTCCTCCCTATCATTTCTATTTCTTTCTTTTTATATATAGAGTTTTTTTTGATTGTGTGGAACTTGTCGAACCCCGGTCATGTGTTTCATCCACATATTCAATGTAATCATCTTCTTTGTCGTATAAGGGCCATCGAAGTGTCAATGTTTTGGTGGTGAAGTAATCATAATTTTTCATCGTGGTGGTGCCGCTCCGCTAGGGCCCCTATCCGGGGAGGACAACTGCGTTGAGCCTGGCTCCCTTCGGTCGTGAGCTCTTCTCTCATTGATGATGTGATCTCCCCGAAGGGGAGCAAAGCTCGATGCAATCGTCCTCGCCGGATAGGCGCCAGCGGAGCGTCAAGCGATTAGTGGTGATTTGATCATATTAATTCTAAATGGTATGCTTCACAGTTCCCATTAGGGCCCCTATCCGGGGAGGAAAGCTGGCTTGACTTCCTTTGGTCGTATGTTCTGTTTATACTGGTAGTAAGGTTTCGTAGTATTATGAAATATATGTAGTTACCTCTCTAGTATGGAATAGAAAATATGATGCCTTAATATATATATATGTATTTACTAGTTAGCTGTGTCGTTTTGTTTATTATTTATTAGAGTATTATTGAATTTCCATAAAAATTACCTTTTACCTTATTTTTATCATCCTTACTATCATTTCCTGAAAAGAAATTATCAATTTCTACATAACCTGAATCTTGCTTAATACAATCTTCTTCATATATAACATTGCATGCACCATTTTTAACTAAACTATCCTTTGAAGTCTGCCACAGGAATCTAATTAAACCAAAGTTCCAACCAAATACTTTATCAACGTGTGAATTGAGCCATTTTGAAGTATTTGGATCTGATGGATACCCTGAACCGATTTTCTGATCCTTAAATTCTTCCAAGGTTTTTGTATAGTAAGTTAAATTCTTATCTCTTGTAACTTTTGCAACAACAGAAGCGGTACTTACAATTGGGTAAATACTATCTGCTTTTTTGGCTACTGTCACTGAACTGTTAGGGAATTCCTTCTGGAGCTTTGCTTGGTATGTCACTGGCGGACCTACAGTATCGACGTAAATGTATTTAACATTGACACCACTTGCTATTACTTCTTTAATAAGTTGAATGGTAGTATCGTGTGCTTGCTCGTTAAGATTATATGCTCCGGACCCGTGACTTGACTGTAACATACCTCTCAGGATATCCTTTGCTGTCATTGTCGTAGTAGCCCACCCGACATTTTCATTTAGCTCGTGGTGGTTTTCTTCAATAATTTGGAAAAGTTGTTCTCTCTTGTCTTCTTTCAATGTCTTGGAATCAGCAAAACCGTACTGCTTTAAACTCTTCAGGTATGATTCAAGACAGTATGATATACCATAAACCATAGGACCAATTACCGGACCTCTTCCAGCTTCATCAACACCCAAGTACACTGGCTCGTCTGGGTTTTCTCTAACTTCCTTTGGAATAGCTGAATGGAAAGTTGTGGAGTTGAACTGATTTGGGTTTGGTATTGACGTTACTGAAGGTGGGAGCCATCCAAACTCTGTATTTGACTTAGAATCTTCATTCTCATTTTCAATTTCTGAAGGTGACAACTTCCTTCTCTTAACTTCACTTTCAACCGTCATATCAACAAGCAGTTTGTTTATTTAATTTGTAAAAGGAAGAGATCAAATCCAGTCGTTGTAAACAACGCGTTAGAAAAGTTTTTATAGGATATTGATATTGATACCGCGACTCATTTCATATACTAAAAAATCACATACTTCTCCAATTAAAAATATAACCAGCAGCAAAATTAGCTAAATAGATTTTGAAATTGTAGAATTGGAATTAGATTGACATCATCAGCTTGGTGTCAATGTATTGCTTTGAATAATTACATCATTTTATTGGACTTTTTACTGTAACCACCCTAGAGAAGAAGTACATTGACATCAAGATACTCCAATTTGTAAAATACTGAATAGATCCCAATGAAATGGAACATAGCCAAGAGTGATGGAATCTCTAACAGAGTTGTATCAATGATAAAGAGGGAAGAAATATACCCATTGTAAGATGCTCCGCTGGCGCCTATCCGGCGAGGACAACTGCGTTGAGCCTGGCTCCCTTCGGTCGTTCTTCTAGCTTTACTGGGACTAGTTAATTTCCCCGAAGGGGAACAAAGCTCGATGCAATCGCCCTCCCCGGGTAGGGGCCCTAGCGGAGCGACTTGTTTTCTTTATTCCCTTCTGAATACTCCATTAATTCATTCAAGTTTGGTTAAATAAGTGGTGAATGTAACCATTATCCATTGATAAATTAGTTTCGTAAATAAATAAAACTCTATTCTTCTATATCTATAAATATTGTTAATAATTAGTATACATTGATGTTGGAAAGTTTAAATTGTTGAAGATAATCTTTGGTAGACTCATATACAACAAAGGTAATACAGGTTGCAGGTACTACTCTAAGAATATTTGCACTAACACCTTTATAGAAACCTCTCAATTTACCCTCATTATTCCAGATATCCTTACACACGTCCAAAATTCTGCCCTTTCCATGGTTGTTTTGTAATCTCGCCTTGATCATTTGACTGGGGTACATTATCACCATGCTTAGGATTTTGGAAGCCGCTGATATGTAAATGTACTGACCAGTAGCAAGACGCCCACTGTTATCCTTGTTAGTAGTATTGTTATTGTTATTGTTATTGTTACTGGCGGTCCACGCCTTAAGATGATCATAGAAGGTAAATTGTAAACTTCCCTGGAAGACCAGGAACATGCTGGGTATAGTCCCCTTCCAGAAACTTTTCGGACCCTCCTCGATCAAAATCTGCTTGATTCCATCAGCGATTGATTTATACGCGCCCTTATCTAGCCGGGAAGATCCAAGGATTCTTGTCTTTAGCACCCAGATCGGGTTCGTGAGTAGCGAAGTAGACACCCCGGCCAAAGTCGACGAAGCAAAATAGTTAACGGTATTCAGCGGCGAAAGTCCTGACAACTGGGTCTTGAATTCAGCATAAAGCGTAAAATACAAGGACCACGCTGATATATTACCGATAATATTCGGGGTTATACCTCTATAGTACTGAAGAATCGTGAAGTATGCCCTTGGGAGTCTCTTATGTGGCTGCTGTTGCTGCAGCTGCTGGTACTCTAGCTGGGCGGATTTTTCAATCTTCAGAATAACATCCTGGAATAGTTTAAATGGATGAGTAGCGGGTCCAGAAGATAGCTGTAGTCGAATCTTAATAAGATCAAGAGGATGTGTAACCACTGTAGTAGAGAACCCAGCACAAAGACCTGATATTGTTTCAATCTGTCTATTACTCAAGTTCATTACTCTCTATAACAACAATGTGACGGCCCAATTAGTTGAAAGATAAAATAATTGATAAATCAAAAACTTGAAATATTTTCCCCATACATTTCTGCGAAGAGAGAGAGAGTGAGAGAGAGAGAACTTATATATAGCAAAGCTCTATAATATAATTCTTATTTTAACAGAATTATTTGCCACGACAATATATTCTAATTCTAAATTTTTAAAATTAGTATTACCTGATTGGTTGTACTGTACTCTTTACCTAGCTACCGCTCCGCTAGGGCCCCTATCCGGGGAGGACGATTGCATCGAGCTTTGTTCCCCTTCGGGGAAAATAACTAGTCCCAGTAAAGCTAGAAGAACGACCGAAGGGAGCCAGGCTCAACGCAGTTGTCCTCGCCGGATAGGCGCCAGCGGAGCGTCTTGCAAAAAGTGAATTAGTCCCCTTTTGGTCATCCCGTAGACGGTGATTCACATTGATGTCTTCCTTCGGTCATCAATCAGGCTACTCCCTAAAATGGAACCGATTTGTTTTCAATTAGTTGCAATATAATTGATTCATTAGATTGATATTTTCATTAGGGAACAAGTTAGGCTTTACAGTATTTTTGTAATATCATCAATTTTTTATATATTTATATATACAAGGTTGGAGAGAAAGTAAGATAGAGAGGAAATATAGCCTCGCAGTTTAGTTTACTACTTGGTACGTTTCCCATATAGACTATCTCACGTCTCCGTACATTATTTAGGTTCTTTCTTTATTGTTTGTTTTCATTATATATTCATACTACTGACCTAAGCGGATGGGAAAGGACTTAACAAGTTGAATAAAGATGGCTTGTTTGGAGTGGCGGACCAACCCAAGTATAAAACAAATGGAATAAAACCGTAGTGAGCAACAGTCTTGGAGTAATCTAAAACCTTGACGATTCTTTCCTTGGATTCGTCAGATAAAGTAAATTGAGTAGATGGCATTATATGTTTTTTTTGTCCTAATTAGGCTTACTTTCTGTGATGTAAAGTATAGTTGAAGCAATCACTTAATTAATGGGAAAAAACCTCCAATAAATTTTTCATTATACTTTGTGTTCTATTTTTAGTACTGCAGGTAGTATATTTCAAAATTAAATGGCTGCAAACACCTACCAAGTTAACTTTAACAACTGTCTATATTCCCATAGAATGCAGTGGGATGAAATTACTTTTATCATAATAAGATCAACCATAAAGGTACTACACTCGGGACATATTCTACTTATTTCACTTCTTGGGTAAGTTGGAAAACATATACTTGACATTCAACCTAATATAGTTAGTTAGTCAGAAATAACTACATCTTGCTTTACAGCTCGATTATGAGTAATTGAAATATCTCTTCGAAGTAAAGCAATGTTTGATGCAATGATCCTTCTTCTTAGGTAGAAGCTATAGAGGGGCGGTACTATTTAGAACCATTACAAGACGCTCCGCTGGCGCCTATTCGGCGAGGACAACTGCGTTGAGCTCTTTTCCTTTCGGTCGTGCTTCTAGTTACGACTGAGGATGGATAACTCCCCAAAGAGCCCAAAGGGGAACAAAGCTCAATGCAATTGCCCTACCCGGATAGGGGCCCTAGCTCAGCGGTAACCACAAGAGGTATATTATATATGTATACATTTATGTATATCTTCACACGAGAGAATGATACATTGCTGCATATCCTGCATATATTCCGCCGATTGTTTTGTCATTTTTCAGAATGTAAAGGGAACGTAATAGTAAATTATAGATCAAAGAAACGAACACGACAGACCAAAACGGAAATTGCTTAAAGATTGATTATTTTAGTAATTAATTTTTTTGATTTAATTCTGGTAATTGCCGTGTATATAAATCTGTGATGAAATTGTATTATAAGGAAGAACCCAGAACTATTGTTATAGCTTCGAATGCGTATTCCTTGGGATTCCGTGCATTGCCAGTACCACCACAACTGAATGATCTGCTGGTGGGGGGCCAACTGGCTGTTGCGGTTGAGTTGTTACCATCGTCAAGAGTCACGCGAGAGAATGGATACAGACTTCTTCTTAATAAGGAGATCTTTGGTTGCTTGGGGTTAATTGAAATCGGTAAGAAACCGTACCTTTCAGTTATTACTGGCTCGATTCAGCAAGTTGCTAGACCAATTCGAGGAGAAAGTGTTGACAAGATCTATGCGGTTGACTTTATATCATTGGTTGATAGTGAGTGGGATTTTGCAGAGGAAAGAGCTAATGCTGGTGGCGGTGGTGGTGGTCCAGGTAGTTCTGTTGGAGGTTTTGAAGATGAACTGGATTTGGAATATATTCATCCGTGTACTGAACTTCGTAAGTTACTTTCCAATGGTTCGTTCTATTACTCTAATGATTTTGATTTGACTAGCTTATTGCAAAATAGAGGAGTTAAGTCACTGGATGTGGCTCAACAACAGCAAAATTATCAAAAGGAATATATGTGGAACTCATTCATGATGCAGCAATTGTTCAAATTTAGAGCCAATTTGGATTCTTCAGTTCAAAAGATCTTGGATGACTCTAAGATATTTACCACTGTCATTAGAGGGTTTGCCAAGACTGTAAAAATAAACTCGCAAGACCTGTTGACGCTTATTTCAAAACAATCGTGGAAAAGAGCTGGTACTAGGTTTAACGCTCGAGGAATTGATGACGACGGAAACGTTGCCAATTTTGTGGAATCGGAATTGATTTTTGACCACGAGTCGAAGAAACAGATTTACAGTTTTATTCAAGTAAGAGGGTCCGTCCCAGCATTCTGGGAACAAGACTCAACTTTGATTAATCCAAAAATTACAATCACAAGATCTCTCGAAGCAACTCAACCGATCTTTGACAAACATTTCACAAACAATATTTGTAACAAGTACGGTGTTTGTCACGTTTTAAATCTTTTATCAAAAACTAAGCCGGCTGAAGTTAGCTTATCCCGTAGATATAAGGAACTTTATTATGCATCCAACCATCGTGAAGAGATTGAATTTTCAGATTTTGACTTCCACCAAGAAACTAAGCAAATGGGATTTGCTGGTGCAACAAAGATTTTACCAATTATCCAATCATCTTTAGAGCAATTTGGTTGGTTTGTTTATGACGTTAAAGAAAAAGAAATTATTACTAGACAAGATGGGATTTTCAGAACAAATTGTTTAGATTGCTTGGATAGAACAAATTTGATCCAACAAGTGATTAGTAGAAATATTGTTGAAAGCATTTTGAGAAACTCTGCATCCGGAGGGAACAGAGAAGAATTATACGCTGAAGATGTTCTTGCTAGACATAATCTGTTGTGGGCAGATAATGGTGATGCTATTTCTCAAATTTATACTGGGACTAATGCTCTCAAGTCTTCATTTTCTCGGTCCGGTAAGATGAATTTTGCTGGTGCCTTATCTGATGTTACGAAGTCTGTCAGTAGAATGTATCAAAACACTTTTGTCGACAACAAAAAGCAAACCTTGATGGATATTCTTTTAGGGAATGATGCCACGGCAAGACAAGTTAAGATTTATAATCCAACGAATGAGTATGTTCAAGAGCAGTTAAAAACTAAGAAGCAATTATTTACTACTGAAAGCAATATTGACATCTTTGTTGGGACATTCAATGTCAATGCTGCTAACCCTATGCAACCCATTGATTTAACTACATGGTTATTTCCTCCAGAAAACTACAATAAACTTCCTGATATCTTTTCTATTGGGATCCAAGAAATTATTGAATTAAATGCTGGATCGATCTTGGCTGCCGATTCAACTAGGGCTACCATGTGGACAAAATTAATTGAAAATCAATTAAATTCTCAAGGTTCTGGTGAGGGATACTTATTATTAAGAACTGAACTGATTGCCCTGATGACCTTGCTTTTATTTGTCAAAAAATCCCAAGTTCATCATATCACTCAAGTCACTGGTAGCTCAAAGAAAACTGGGTTAGGTGGGATTGCAGCCAATAAGGGTGCATGTGCAGTTAGATTTGAATATGGTGCGACCTCGTTTGTTATGATCACTTCACATTTAGCGGCTGGTGTCAATGCCACTGTTGAGAGATTCAATGACTATCAAACAATTATGCAAGGGTTGGTATTTCCAAGAAATTACACTTTAAAGGACCATGATCATATAATTTGGTTTGGTGACCTTAACTATAGAATAAACATGCCTAATGAACAATGTAGGTCATTGGTAGAACATGGAGCATTTGATGAATTATTAAGAAAAGATCAATTAAATCAGGAATTTAATACTGGAGGTGCTTTTGGTGGATTTAAAGAAGGAATGATTAAATTTTATCCAACTTATAAGTTTGATAAGGGTACGTCTAATTATGATACATCGGAAAAACAAAGAGTTCCTTCGTGGACTGATAGAGTATTATACAAGAGTGCACAAAACAAGGGACGAGGTCTTAAACAATTATCTTATAATTCTATCATGGATATTTATGTCAGTGATCACAAACCAGTGTACTCCACATTTCAAGGAGAAGTTGAATTTGTTGATATCCCTAAGAGGAAGGAAATAGCCAGAGAATTTTACATGCAATATAAAAAGGCACACGGAGGTGATTCGGATGTATCCTTATTGGACATACCACAGTCGGATAATGAAGCTAATTCTTCATCATCATCTTCATCATCCACTGCTTCATTTGCTCAAGAAACATTATCTACGTTAAACTTATTAGATATGGATCTCGATTCCAAGCTTGCGCCAAGATTACCAGCAAGACCAAGATCAGATACTTTACCTAAGAGAATACCACCACCTCCAATCAATAGGTCAAATGTTGCTTCGCCTTCTCTAAATAATCAAGTCACACAGCCTCCCCCACCACCTCCAAGAAGAGCCACCACTTCAATTCCACCAATAGGATATTCTAGTACTCCATTAATTCCAAGCAGATCATCTTCTGCTACGCCGTCGAACGTCAAGAGCCCACAACTCCCACTGACACCGCAACCTCAATCTCCAAAACCTCAATCTCCTAAACCTCAACCGCAAACCTCGAATCCTATTGTGCCCGTGCCATTAAAACCATTGGTTCCATCAAAACCAATGTCTTTGGCTTCTGCAAAGACAGGACATCCACCTGCTCCTCCTGCAGTCGAGGAAACCGAAAAGAAATCGACAACTTTCAGTCCTTTGCCACCTGCTCCTAGAAAGGCTGCGACTAACGCTCCTCCAGGTATGAATATGAACGATTGGAAACCATTGGTGCCGAAGTAAAGGTGACTTTAACTATCAACACCCCAACTGAGCATAGAAACAATACAGAAAAGAGAAAGAGAAAAAGAAATTCAATCACATAGTTTACTTCTTATGTACATTTATAATAATAGACTTTTTCATATTACATACTTCAGCTAGTCTAAGTTACTTTATGTGAAATTTGTAGAAATTTCCACAAGCATATCTTGAGACATGTATTAAATACATCGCAAGAATTTCCTTTGGTATCTAATTGGTGAGGACAGCTTAGAAGAGTAGAATTCTTCTCCCTTCGTTCGTTTCTTTTTTTTTCGTTTGTGAAGTATTATGCAATTTCCCCGAAGGAGAACGAAGCCGGGTGTACTAACTAAGCGGTCTCCACAAAATTATCTACATCGTGGAACTTTCTGTCCGTGTTTGTCTGGCGAGAATAAGTCCTTTTTGGGCTGAATTTATGACATTCTTTATACATTACGTGTTGTAACTTGAACATCACGACACCTAAGAACCACTATAGATCAATACTAGGGGTACATTGAATACTAGGTGCCACATTCCCTGGTAGTTAATTTTCTATTTCGAGATTGAACGGGTATATATAAGGCAACTGAAAGTAGTATCTTCATGGCATGGTGACTCTCACATCTTTTTTCTTTGGTAGGTGGAACAAATTACGGAACAATGTGGCATACGATAATATATTTAATGGCTGCAATTTTTATTGTTCCAGCTCTTGCAATAGTAGGACTTGATCGACCTCCACTTTCGGATGAGTTGGGTTACTTTACTTGCCTTGCAATTTCTGGAGTAGAACCAACAAAGATCGATGTACACGTCACAGGCATTGAAATGAATGACACGGACGCTCCAGTCCCCGATATCCCATACTTACTTTTCAGGTTTGGTGATTTCCATAAATTCGATAACATGATAGATGCAAGTTGTTTAAAAGGTTGGAGGGAGACTGGTAAATCTGGGCATAATATCACTGTAAAGGATGAATTTATCGGCAAAAACAGCCCTGTTTACACTAAAGGTGTTTTCGAACTTTCAAGGATATGGGATACACACACAACTACGCTGTTTAGCTCTAAGATTAATGCCAATGCTAATAATAAACACGGGTTGCAATGTATTCATATTGCATATCCAGAAGGGGTTAAAGAAATTCTTTTTGAGGTTTACATCGTCTATGAACACGGATACCTCTCACTCCCTGATTATGTGAAGTATACGCTAGACATGAACGCTTTTGTTATAGAATCTGTTATACTTGTGGCATATTTTTATTCGATATGGTCACATTCGAGATCTGGTAATGGAGTCAAGTCTATCTCAACCCTTTCAAAGTTGTTTACTTTTGGAGTATACTTACCATTAATGTTGGTCTCTCTCATGCGCATAATTCGGTATTCCATTCAAAATTCAAAGCCTTCCGCTGTCAAATATAAAGATTCAGAGAGAGACTATACTTCTGAGCACTCTCCTACATTATTTTTAGATTTATGTGTTACCTATTTCTATTACGCCAATGACTACTTGCTTTTACTTGTGGCAATGGGGTATGGGAGCATATACTGTTTGGATAGTAAGACCACTAAATATACTACCAGAGTGTTACCTTCGAGATTATGGAATTCAGCACTCAAATTAGTATTGTTTACTTTGTTAATAATTACTCTTAGGTATCTTGATATCGCATACAGAGATAGTTTATTTGCTCTCTTTGGTTATTTGAACGGTGCAATTGTGGCAACTGATAAACATCAAAATTCGTACTACTTTATTTCACCAGTTATTCAATTCGTCGACACTATTTTACCATTGATTTGGATTACTTACTCAACAGTTCACTTTTGTCGTACCTATTATAGAATTAATAATTTGAACCTCCCAAAAGCACCAGTACTGGGGCGGGCTGTTAAGTTGTTTAAGCAATCGATTTTTCTTGTCATGTATCTACCAATAGTTTACGGTATTATTTACTTGGTCATTATTGCATGGCAAGTTAAAAAAACTGGTCCAGAAGATTTAAGATATGATATAAGATATGAACCAGAACTGTACCATGAATCAATGTACTTTGATTCATTACTGTGGAGAGAAGAGATAGTTTTCAATAAACCCTTTTTAATTCAAAAATTATGCCTCGAAAATCTGTTTGTCATTATATCAATGATTGTAACATATTTCTTATGGGTTAAAGATAATACCGGTTTGATTGGAGTTAATACGCAATATGAAGAAATTCCAATGACAACGATGGATAAGTCTACTGTAAAGGAAAATGATGAAATTGATTATGAAAACGAAAGTGAATAACTTACGTATTATAAATAGTTTAATAGCACTCATTAAGATAAATAATTCTCAGTAGCAATGTATAACTCCAGGACCAAGATCCAATCCGAAGTTCAAAGCTTTGCCAAGTTTAATGACCAAATAGTGAAGATGCAGTTTTCATCACTTGTTCTAGGCTGCAAACTTAATGTGGACCAAAACCAACAGCAATACAAAGAAAAGTGAAAGGTACATTTTCAGAGGTGAATTGAATGCATTACAAGACACATTCTGCTGGTATCTCTTGAGAGGTAATCTCAATCGATATTATTACAATGCTATTCTGGAGCCTATCCGGCAAGGAAACCTAACTTCGTTGGGCTCTTCTCCATTTGGTCATACTTATAGCCCTACTGTGAATATCATGTAACTTCCCCGAAGGGGAACAAACCTCATCCCGCCCTCCCTCGGTAGGGGCCCTAGCGGAGCGGTACCACACAATAACTACCCTGCCTAAGCCACATTCTTATCCATCTCGGAAACGAATATCATCATTTTCTATAAATTCATAAAGATCTGTCTACCCTAGTCTGATAGTTTCATTAAAAGAGGAATGTCTGAGTTCCATTGCTGAATACTATACAGTGACTTTCTGTCAAATACGTCATTTCAGTGTGTATGCAACATTCGGATAAGTAACTGTCTTTTCCGGGCGGGTAAGGTGTGCCTCATCTTATCAATTTCATATTGGTGCCACTTACTCGTAACCAGTTTATCTATTTTAAGATTTAAAGATTTAAAGGGGTATATATAAGTCAGCCAGAGATGGTATCTTTTTGGTTTTTTAAGTTACTCTCACTTACTTTACCTTTGGTTAGTAGTTCAAAATTTACAGGAAAATGTTACATACGGTAATCTGTTTAATGGCTGCAACTTTTATCGTCCCAACTTTTGCGTTAGTGGGAGTTAATCAAGCTCCCCTCTCGGATGACTTGGGGTACCTTTCTTGCTTCCCCGTCACTATAGCAGACTTGACAAAGATTGATGTACACATAACAGGTATTAAAATGAATGATACAGATGCTCCAGTCCCCGATATCCCATTCTTTCTTTTCAGGTTAGGTGATTTTGGAAAATTCGATCGAATGATTTATTCATCTTGTTTAAAAGGATTTAGAATGAGGCATAGAGAATCTCACGATATCACTGTAAAGGAAGCGTTTGTCAACGAAAACAGCCCTGTTTATACTAAAGATGTTTTTGAACTCTCTGGTAAGTGGAGTAGGGGGGATACTGAGCTGTTTGACACTAAGATTAGAGCGAATGCAAATGATGAACCCGGGTTTCAATGCTTTCATATTGCCTATCCAGAAGGAGTTAAAGAAATTCTTCTTGAAATAAATGTTTTCAACGAACACGGATACCTCCCATTCCCTGAGTATGTGAAGTTTAAGCAAGACATAAATGTTTTTTTAATGGAATCCGTTATCCTTTCGGCGTATTTTTATTCGATATGGTCACATCTGAGACCTGGTGATGGATTTAAATCTATCTCAACCCTTTCAAAATTGTTTACCTTTGGAGTATACTTACCATTAATGTTGGTCTCTCTCATGCGCATAATTCAGTGTTTCATTCAAAATTCAAAGCCTTCCACTACCGTGAAGTTTCAACGTGCAAGATTCGATACAAACCCCCCTGTCTCTTCTACAGTAATATTAGATTTATGTGAAGCCTGCTTGCATTACTCTAATAACTACTTGCTCTTGCTTGTGGCAATGGGCTATGGAAGCATATACTGTTTGGATACTAGGAGCACTAAAAATACTACAAGGGTGTTACCTTCGAGATTTTGGAACTCTGCACTTAAATTAATATTGTTCACTTTATTGATAATTACTCTTAAGCATTTTGATGATGCATATAAAGACAATTTATTTGATTTCTTTGATTATTTAAATGGTGCAACTGTGGCTACTGATAAGCATATCAATTCGTACTACTTTATTTCGCCTGCCATTCAATTTATCGACACTATTTTGCCCTTGATTTGGATTACAATTTCAACCGTTTATTTTTGCCGTACCTATTATAAAATTAATAAAATGAACTTCTCAAAGACTTCGATACTGGGGAGAGTTGCCAGATCGTTTAAATATGCTATTGTTCTAGTTACATATCTACCAATAGTTTATGGTATTGCTTACTTTGTCGTTATTGCAAGGCAAATAAGTAAGAGTGGAAAAGAGGTGAAAAGAAATCTATCATTTTATGATTTTGAACTAGACTTATTAGAAGATGTGAAAACGAGAGAAAACTTGACTTTCAACAAAACATTTCAAATTCAAAAAATATGGCTCGAAAATCTGTTTGTCATTATATCAATGATTGTAACATATTTCTTATGGGTTAAGGATAATACCGGATTGATTGGCGTTAATACGCAATATGAAGAGATTCCAATGACAACGATGGATAAGTCTACTGTAAAGGAAAATGATGAAATTGATTATGAAAACGAAGGTGTATAAGATATCTATGAGTAAATAATTTAACTTTGGTAAATATTTAATAATTAGAGATAATACTCATTCAAAAGGAAAATTCCTTACTAGTAATACAGAACTCCTATTTGCTATCCAAGAAGCCATCCGATTTTACAAAGAGAGCTGTAAATTTCCTTGCGGTTGATAAGCTCAAGGCGGTTGTCCTCGCCGATACTTGGCTGCAAAAAAAACAGAAAAGTACGTTGGACAAAAACAGAAAACAATACACAACAATAAAAAACTTCCTATGTACTCATATTAAATCGTCTTCATTCATTACATTCTTTATCTAATCTAAGCTACTTTATGTGAACTTTGTAGAAATTTCGACAAGTATATCTTGAGACGTGTATAGAATACATCACATGAAGCTCTGTAGTGCCTTTCCTGCGAGGACGAGGACGAGGACGAGACCTTTTTGGCCAGACCAGACTACCTGACATTCTCAATACATTGCACAATGTAGCTTTGAACATCGCCACCACAACTAAGCACTCTATGTCAATTCTTGGAATACATTTGACACTCGAAAACAATTGTAGGGGGTATCCAGGTGGGGTGGCTTACATTATGCAAGATCTATCGGATCAGTCGAGGGCTTTTCCGGGTGATAGAGTGTATGCGGTAATATTTTTTCAGTGGAGCCACTCGCCTCCCTGGAAATCATTCTTTCTATTTTGAGATTACGGGCAAAAATAAATAAAAATTCATTGAAATTAGCTTTTTAGTTTGCCCCCCCCCCCCGGTGACACTCTCTTTTTCCTAGGTGGCTGGTACAAATTACAGGATAATGCTACATTCGATAATTTATTTATTGGCTGCATTTTTTATTGTTCCAACTCTTGCTTTGGTAGGAGTTGACCAAAAACCTCTTTCAGATAACAAAAAGTACTTTTCTTGTTTTGCAGTCACAATAGCAGACTCGACCACGTTCGATGTACAAATTACAGGTATTGAATTGAATGACAGAGACATCGCAGTCCCCGATATCCCATACTTCCACTTCAGGTTGGGTGATTTCCGTAAATTCGATAACATGCAAGAAGTGTCTTGGTTCAGAGATTGGAGAATGACTGTTAAAGATGGTCGTAATATCACTGTTAAGGATGAATTTGTCAGCAAAAACAGCCCCGTTTATACTAAAGGTGTTTTCGAACTTTCAAGCAAATGGGATACAGATACTACGGAGTTTAGCGCCCAGATTAAAGCCAATGCTAATGATGAACCCGGGTTTCAATGCTTTTACATTGCATATCCAGAAAACGTTCAAAACATTCTGCTTACAATTAGTGTCGTCAATGAACATGGATACCTCTCATTTGCTGAATATTTTAGGTATAAGCAAGACATGAATTTTTTTGTAGTAAAATCTGCTATCCTCTTGGCATATTTTTACTCCATATTGTCATATTGGAAATCTGGCGATGGATTCAGATCTATCTCAACCTTATCAAAATTGTTTACGTTTGGAATCTACTTACCGTTAACGTTGGTGTCTCTCATGCGCTTGGTTGCATCTTTCATTAAAAATTCAAAGCCTTCCGATGTCAAATTTCAAACTCGAAGATTTAGACTTAACCCCGTATCTTCATCATTTTTAGATTTATGTGAGGCCTACTTGCATTATGCCAATAAAAACTTGCTCTTACTTGTGGCAATGGGGTATGGGAGCATATACTGTTTGGATAGTAAGACCACTAAAAATACTACCAGAGTGTTACCTTCGAGATTATGGAATTCAGCACTCAAATTAATATTATTTACTTTGTTAATAATTACTCTTAGGCACATTGATATTGCATACAGAGATAGTATATTCGATTTCTTTGATTATTCGA
Organism: Dujonia santamariae; assembly: GCA_030578175.1. NCBI lineage: Eukaryota > Fungi > Ascomycota > Pichiomycetes > Serinales > Debaryomycetaceae > Dujonia > Dujonia santamariae. Next base: position 123,932 of record JANIVZ010000033.1, read on the forward strand.
ACGGAGCAACTGAGGTAACTGAGAAGCATTTCAATTCTTACTACTTTATTTCACCAGTTATTCAATTTGTTGACACTATTTTGCCATTAATTTGGATTACTTACTCAACAGTTCATTTTTGCCGTACCTATTATAAAATTAAAAATTTGAACTTCCCAAAGAAATCAATGCTGGGAAGAGCTGTTAGATCATTCAAAAAATCTATTTTTCTTGCTATATGTCTACCAATAGTTTACGGTATTATTTACTTGGTCATTATTATATGGAGAAAGAGTGGCAAACAGGTTAAAAATTTTCAATACAATTTTGATTACGAACAAATGGGACTACACGAATCCATGAGGAAAGAGGAGATGTTCAATAAGACTTTTTTATTTCAAAAAATATGCCTCGAAAATCTGTTTGTCATTATATCAATGATTGTAACATATTTCTTATGGGTTAAGGATAATACCGGATTGATTGGCGTTAATACGCAATATGAAGAAACTCCAATGACAACAATGGATACGTCTACTGTAAAGGAAATTGATGAATTATGAAAACGAAGGTGTATAACCTATCTATAAGTAAATTATTTAATTTTGATAAATATTTAATAATTAGAGATAATAGGCATTCAAAAGGAAAATTCCTCACTAGTAATACAGAACTCCGATTCGCTCTCCAAGAAGCCATCCGATTTTACAAAGGGAGCTGTGAATTTCCTTGCGGTTGACAAGCTCAAGGCGGTTGTCCTCGCCGATACTTGGCTGCAAAAAAAAACAGAAAAGTACGTTGGACAAAAACAGAAAACAATACACAACAATAAAAAACTTCCTATGTACTCATATTAAATCGTCTTCATTCATTACATTCTTTATCTAATCTAAGCTACTTTATGTGAACTTTGTAGAAATTTCGACAAGTATATCTTGAGACGTGTATAGAATACATCACATGAAGCTCTGTAGTGCCTTTCCTGCGAGGACGAGGACGAGGACGAGACCTTTTTGGCCAGACCAGACTACCTGACATTCTCAATACATCGCACAATGTAGCTTTGAACATCACCACCACAACTAAGCACTCTATGTCAATTCTTGAAATACATTTGACACTCGAAAACAATTGTAGGGGGCATCAAGGTGCGGTGGCTTACATTATGCAAGATCTATCGGATCAGTCGTGGGCTTTTCCGGGTGATAGAGTGTATGCGGTAATATTTTTTACAGTGGAGCCACTCGCCTCCCTGGAAATCATTCTTTCTATTTTGAGATTACGGGCAAAAATAAGTATAAATTCATTGAAATTAGCTTTTTAGTCTGCCCCCCGGGTGACACTCTCTTTTTCCTATAGGTAGCTGGTACAAATTACAGGAAAATGCTACATTCGATAATTTATTTATTGGCTGCAATTCTTATTGTTCCAACTCTTGCTTTGGTAGGAGTTGATGAAGAACCTCTTTTAGATGACAAAGGGTACCTTTCTTGTTTTGCAGTTACAGTAGCAGACTCGACCAAGATCGATGTACAAATTCCAGGTATTGAATTGAATGACACAGACATCGCAGTCCCCGATATCCCATACTTCCTCTTCAGGTTGCGTGATTTCCATAAATTCGATAACATGATAGATTCGTCTTGTTTGAGAGGTTGGAGAATGGCTGGTAAAGATGGTAGTAATATCACTGTTAAGGATGAATTTGTCAGCAAAAACAGTCCCGTTTATACTAAAAATGTTTTTGAACTTTCAAGCAAATGGGATACAGATACTACGGAGTTTAGCGCCCAGATTAAAGCCAATGCTAATGATAAACCCGGGTTTCAATGCTTTTACATTGCATATCCAGAAAACGTTCAAAACATTCTGCTTACAATTAGTGTCGTCAATGAACATGGATACCTCTCATTTGCTGAATATTTTAGGTATAAGCAAGACATGAATTTTTTTGTAGTAAAATCTGCTATCCTCTTGGCATATTTTTACTCCATATTGTCATATTGGAAATCTGGCGATGGATTCAGATCTATCTCAACCTTATCAAAATTGTTTACTTTTGGAATCTACTTACCGTTAACGTTGGTGTCTCTCGTGCGCTTGGTTGCATCTTTCATTAAAAATTCAAAGCCTTCCGATGTCAAATTTCAAACTGGAAGATTTAGACTCAACCGCGGTTCTACATCATTTTTAGATTTATGTGAGGCCTATTTGCATTATGCCAATAAGAACTTGCTCTTACTTGTGGCAATGGGGTATGGAAGCATCTACTGTATTGATAGGGCAAGATCCAATACTACCAGAGTATTACCCTCGAGGCTATGGAATTTTGCATTCAAATTAATATCATTAACAGTGTTAACAATTACTCTTAGGCACATTGATATTGCATACAGAGATAGTATATTCGATTTCTTTGATTATTTGAACGGTGCAATTGAGGTAACTGAGAAGCATATCAATTCTTACTACTTTATTTCACCAGCTATTCAATTTGTTGACACTATTTTGCCATTAATTTGGATTACTTATTCAACAGTTCACTTTTGCCGTACCTATTATAAAATTAATAATTTGAACTTCCCAAAGAAATCAATTCTGGGAAGAGCTGTTAGATCATTCAAAAAATCTATTTTTCTTGTTATATGTCTACCAATAGTTTACGGTATTATTTACTTGGTCATTATTATATGGCAAGTAAGAAAGAGTGGCAAACAGGTTAAAAAAATTCAAAGCAATTTTGATTACGAACAAATGGTACTAGACGAATCTATGAAGAAAGAGGAGATGGATTTTAATAAGACTTTTTTATTTCAAAAAATATGCCTCGAAAATCTGTTTGTCATTATATCAATGATTGTAACATATTTCTTATGGGTTAAGGATAATACCGGATTGATTGGCGTTAATACGCAATATGAAGAACTTCCAATGACAACTATAGATAAGTCTACTGTAAAGGAAATTGATGAAATTGATTATGAAAACGAAGGTGTATAACTTCTCTATAAGTAAATAATTTAATTTTGCTAGATATTTGACAAAACTCGATAGTACTCATTCACATAAATATTTCCTCACTAGTAATATGTAACTTTAGTACTCTCACCAAAAATCAATTAAGTAGGAAGATTTTGATTTTGATTAACGACCGAGGGAAGAAAAGCTCAGCGCTGTTGTCCTCGCCGGATAGGCGCCAGCGGAGCGTCAAGCGATTGTGTGTGAAGTTACCACATTAGGACATAGTGGTATACTCCAATAGAAACCCAGAAAGATGAGATACTTTAAAAATAAGCTAGAAAGAACTACCGAAGAGAGACAAGCTCACAACTGGTGTCTTCGCCGGATCGGCTGATGGCTGCAAATTGTATGTTTCGATATTATGGACAAGTCTGTGTGCAGTATTATGAGGAATTTTGTTTCTCATACATATTATACATTTGTTATGGGTACATAAATACGTATGTCTGCAATACTCTTTACTGTTGTAATTATGTCAGCTTCATCTAAAAGAATTAAGAACGTTTCCATAAGTGTCCCGGTATATTATGGGAACAGTGCAGTAAAGTTAGCACCAGAGAAAAGAACAGACAAGACACCAGTTGATCACACACATGAATGGACAGTATTTTTCAAGCCAGCAATAGAAGGGTTCGATTTGACGCCACTTATTAAAAAGGTCACTTTCAAATTACATGAAACTTATGAAAATCCTGTGAGGTCAGTAGAGATTCCACCTTATCAAGTCACTGAGAGTGGTTGGGGTGAGTTTGAGGTAATCATTAAATTACATTTCCATACGGGAGCTGAATTGAGTATAAACGAGAAAAATTTCCAAATCTTTCACGGGTTAAAGTTACATCCTTTCAACCCACAACACCCACCTAAGCCGAACGGAGAGGTTCATTCGGTGCTTTATGATGAGTTGGTATTTCTGGAGCCAACTGAGAAAGTCTTTGAAATATTGACTCTGAAGCCTCTGAATTTGTTACCATATAGGTTGTCTGATCCGTCAAAGAGAGATCAGGAATATCTTAGAACGGATGAGTTGGACGAATTATCAAAATTAGATGTTTACCTTGAGCAAGTTAAGGCTGAAATAGAAAAGCAAAGAAATGATTACAAAGATTTAGAGCAAGAAAAATTGGCCTTACTTCAGTAGGTTCAATTAAAAAGATATATGTATAATAGTAAAGTATAGTAATAACAAGTATAATAGAGGACAATTAAATCAAACAACATAACAAAAGAAGTAAGAACGACCGAAGGGAGAAGAGCTCGATGCAATCGTACTCCCCGGGGGCCCTAGCGTAGCGTTACACTATGAACTAATATAGTTAGTTCACACACAATCGCTTGACGCTCCGCTGGCGCCTATCCGGCAAGGGCAACTGCGTTGAGCTTTGCTTCCTTCAGGAAATTGGATCTGAATCCCAGTACGTCTGGAAGAAGGACGAAAATGTGCTGTGGTCTCCGTTGTTAGCACTTATATTCATTTTGGTGGTCTTTCCATATTGGGGTGAGATATCAAATCGAAAAATTAAAATGAAAAATATTTAAAACTCATTTTTCTTTCACTTTTAACTGTTTGATTTTGTTTTGTGATTGTTCAAGAGGTGATGCGTGTTGGTAGAACAATATCTAGACCTGGGTTATATTCTAGGAAGGTTTTAAATTACTCTTCTTCTCCCGTCAATGGAGTAAGATTGTATGCAGCTGTAGCCAAGGCAGCAGTGGTTGATTATAATGAAAGAAGGGAACACATAAGACTGAACCCGTTGACATTTTATCCGACGTATTCTTCATTTAAGCAGTCAGATTATGAAACGTTGAGAACTCAAGAATTCTTGGAAAAATATAAAGACATTCAGCATAGCGATGACGCTGCTGTGTCTGATCTCGTATGTGTTGAGGGTAGAATTCAATCCATTAGAAAAGTCAGTAAAGTGTTGTACTTCATTGACATCGTTCAAGACGATACAAAGCTTCAGATTGTTTCCGGCTGTAAACCTATGGGGCTTGACAAAGATGAATTTAACGATGTTCACACAAATCTTTATAAGAATGACCATGTGTCTGTATGGGGGTTCCCGCTGAGAACGAAAGCTGGTGAAATCTCGCTAAGGGCAAATAAGCCATTGAAGATTATATCTCCGTGTCTTCAAATGCCAGTTGACAGATTGGAACACAGGGATAAGATAAATAGCAATAGAGTGTTGAATTACCTTGTAAATAATGAGGCTAGAAAGACATTGCAAATAAAGAATGTCGTTGTTCAATCGATAAGAAACTTTCTTTCGAGAGATGGGTTCTTAGAGGTTCAAACTCCTATACTAGCAGGACTTGGTACTGGTGCCAATGCTGAACCGTTTGTAACGAATGCAAGAGCCTTGGATGATAGTATACAATGTCAATTAAGAGTTGCGCCAGAACTTTGGTTGAAGAAATTGGTGATTTCAGGATTCGATAAAGTTTTTGAAATTGGTCAAAATTTTAGAAATGAAGGAATTGATGGAACCCATAATCCAGAATTCTTAACCTGTGAATTTTACAGAACGCATACAAATTTATCCCAATTGATGAGGATGACCGAAGATTTATTTAGAGAAATTTCAAAAAATATGGGAAACAATCATAATTTACCAGCTACAATGCAACAGCTTCTAGAATCTGGTACTGAGTTTGAGAAATATGAATTCATACCAACATTAGAGTCAAAAATTGGTATTCCTTTACCTGATGAATTAAGTCTGGAAAAACTTATAGAATATTATGAAATGGCTAAGATACCAATCCCACAGCAAAGATCTCCTCAAAATCTTTTAGATAACCTTTCTGGTTTATATTTGGAGCCATTGTCGGAAACAAAAGATGGTGGGAAACCAGTTTTCATCTATAATCAGCCTGCTATCATGTCACCGTTAGCCAAATCGTCACTTTTAAAATATCACAATAGAGAGTATGAAATTTCGCTTAGGTTTGAGCTCTTCATTCAAGGTAAGGAGTACGTCAACTCATACGAGGAGGAGAATTCTCCGTTTGAGCAATTGAGGAAATTTCAGAATCAAGTTGAGTCAAAGGAAGAGTTCAAAGACAATGAGCTGTTGATTCCTGATTGGGAGTATGTCAAGTCTATGGAGTATGGTTTACCTCCAACTGGTGGTTGGGGCTGTGGTATTGACAGGCTCACAATGTTGTTCAGCAATAGCGAAAGAATCGAACAAGTTTTACCATTTGGAAGTTTAAAAGATGTTGTAAAACAGTAAGAAACGAGAAAAAAAAAACGAAAGAAAGAAAGAAAGAAAGCAAAGGGTAGAATAATTCAACCCAATTACAAAATGTTAATCCTTTATTGGCTATAAAGAATTCTGGATTTGGTTGACATTGTAATTGGTTTTGTACATATATATATATTGAATTAACTTTACTATGCTTCTTCCTCTATACATATTATGTGAATATCCTGTACATAGACCATAGATATCATAATAACAATAAGTAGTACAATGAAAAAAAATCAACGGTTCAATTTAGACGCCGATCCCACTAACTTATTCTGTTTGGGCATTGAGTATTAATTGAAAGTTAGAAATGGACTTTGAACAAAGAGAGGATGTCGACGGGGTTAGAATCTCGTGGAATCAAATCCCGAAATCTCAGCTTCAACATCAAAGAAATGTTATTCCGTTGGGGATGTTATACACGCCAATGAACAATAAGCTGGAAGTTCAAAGAATTCTTCAGCCAGAATTGATGACGACTTGCAGACAATGTCAAGCCTTTATCCACCCTTACTGCTCGTCTGGGGATGGTATGTGGTCCTGTACGTTTTGTGGATTTATGAATAGGTTGGCAGTTGCTCCTCAAGATGGTCTGGCCGCGCACCCAGGTTTACAATTCACAACTGTCGAGTATTCCACTGGCAGACTTAGTAAGATCCCACCAGTTCACTTGTTCGTTGTTGACACCTGCTTTGAAGGTGAGGAGGACATTGAAGGTGCATTCCAGTCTTTAAAAGATTCGGTCAACGACGCGGTCAGTCAGTTACCAAGCAACTCTTTGGTTGGTTTGATCACCTACGGACAAAACGTTCAAATACATGAAATCCCAAATGGCCAAGTTGCTAGTGTACATCGCCAGTGGGCTTTTAGTGGTGGGAAGACTTATAATTTAGAAGAAGTACAGAAAAGTCTTGGAATTTTAGATCTGGAGCTTAGAACCCATCAAAACCAGCAGTCTACTGGTCTGTTCTGGGATTTACTTGGTCCAATTGGATCAAAGTTCTTAGTCCCAGTTGAAAACGCTGAGTATGAAGTAAGCAACATTCTCAATAATCTTTCCAGAAATGTTTTTCCTCATTCCATGACTACAGAAAGACTTAATCGTTGTAATGGGTCTGCTATTAACATTGCTTCGCTTTTGCTCAAGGCGATCGTTGGCTCTTCTAACACTATAGGTGGACACATCCACATGTTTATTGGTGGTATCTGTACGTATGGCCCAGGTCAAATTGTTGGTCAGTCATTGAAAGAGCCAATCAGATCACATCACGACATTGAAAGGCAAAATCTGACTTTGGTTTCATTAAAGACCTATTCTACTCAGCTGGCAAGAAAGTTTTACACTGAAGTGTCTGAAAGATTAGTTTCTATGGGTGTCACTTGTAACTTGCTCATTGGTAGTTATGATCAAGTGGGGCTCTTTGAAATGGAATCTCTCTGTCAAAGGACTGGTGGTGATCTTATAATGTGCGATCTGTTTGACACCACTATTTTCAAGCAATCACTTGTCAAGTTACCTCAGCAACAATTATGTTTAAATGGTACTTTAGAAGTTAGAACTTCACCGGATTTGGCTATCCATGGTTTGTTGGGTAATGCTACTGCAATTCCTTCTCCAAAGAAAGGTAATAAATATATTGAAGAAAGTATATCTAAATTAAATATTGGACAAAGTAATACTAATTGCTGGAAAGTATGCAATGCCGGTCCACAATCAACATATGCTATATATTTGGAAAGAAAGGACGCCAAGACTGTTGGTGTTAACAGTTTTGTACAGTTTATTTTCCACTATCAACCAAATAATACTGAAGACCAAGATGAAACTAGTGATTATAAGGTTAGGGTCACCACGGTTCCAATCATGACTATTCCAGATAATGACTTTGCAAACCTTGAATATGGGTTTGATCAAGAAACCGCATTAATACTTATTGCCCGTGAAATAGTTTTCAAACTTCAAGCTCAAGAAGAAGGTACCGCTACAAACTCTAAGAGTGGTAGTGCTAAAACATCTGTAGCAACAAAAGTTGGTCTTGGGGAGGATGTTATGGCATTACTTGATAAGAAATTAATTGATTTCTGTTCCAGATTTGCAGTTTTTAATAAGGGTTCTCTTGAATCATTCCGATTATCTACTACGTATTCTATGTTACCACAATTTATGTATCATTTAAGAAGATCTCAATTAGTTAAAGTTTTCGGGGATTCCCCAGATGAAACAAGTTACGTAAGACACTTGTTTCTTCATGAAGATTTGACCAATTCATTAACTATGATTCAACCAACTTTATTATCGTACGATGTTGATAATTTCAGTGGGGAGCCTGTACCAGTTTTATTAGATTCTATATCATTAGGACCAGGTAAAATCTTATTATTGGATACATTTTTCCATGTTCTTATTTACCACGGATCAAGGGTTGCACAATGGCGTAAGGCAAAGTACCATGAACAAGAAGGCTATGAATACTTTAAGGAATTTCTTGAAGCGCCAAAGAAAGAAGCAATGGAACTTCTTATAGAGAGATTCCCTCTCCCAAGATTTATAGATTGTGATGAAGGTGGATCACAAGCCAGATTCCTTATGGCAAAGTTGAACCCTCTGACGAATTATGCTACTAATCCAAATCAATTATATAATGGACAAACTGATGTTCTTACTGATGATACCAACTTGCAACTGTTTATGGAACATGTTCAAAAAGTTGTTGTAATGAAATAAAATATATATTTATGTAGAGAAAATTTATTATAATTATTATTATAATTATTAAGTATATATACATTATTAAACAAATAACTTACCGACAAACAATTTAACAAAAATAAAATCATCGAAAATAAATCATATTTTGCTCAAGTATAGCTTGAATATTTAATCGCTGGGTGTGTACTCCCGGTAGGGCTGTGTAACTATGGAAGAGAGAAAAGCTCTATGGAATCGTCTTAGCGGGATTGGCGCCCATGTGGAGAGTTTTACTAAGGGTGTATTAATAACACCTTAATTAGGTACCGCTCCGCTAGGGCCCCTACCCGGGGAGGGCGATTGCATCGAGCTTTGCTCCCCTTTGGGGAGAACTTCCAGTAGGTTCAGAGCACGACTGTAAGGAATCGGGATTTATGCAATCGTCCTGGCTGGATTGGCGCAAACTGAGAATCTTGGTTTTTCTGTTTGTAGCTCTACAAGGACATGCTTCTTGGTAGACGGTAGTATCACGAGTCGCCCAGTTTGGATGATATAATAAAAGAATAGACGATTTCGATGAAACTGTTGATATCTGGTAGGAGTTCATAGTAGATGGTATGTAAGAATATATTAAAGGATGTTCCTAGTGTTATAATTATTTTTTTTTTGTATTGCATATATGGAAAATTATCCCCATGGGGTTACTTACATCAAAATTGAAGATTTTTAAATAACTTCCAAAAAAAAGTGGAAACATAGTTTGGGTTTATGTTACTGCTGTAGGTTTTTTGTTTGGTTAGCATGTCGTTGGATTATATCTTATTTGTAGTTTTGATGAACTTGCTTTGGCTGCAAAAGACGAACAATATAAATATTTAAGTAAACCGTGCGGCGAGCGGCTCCAAGAAAGCAGGATGCAACACTGTAAATAGAGTGTACGACAATAACTAGGCTAGGAGGAATCGGTGGCTGGTTGGAGAGACGATGTAGTATATACAAACTAACGCGTGAAGATCACGATAATATGTCCTTATTGAGATGCAGTAGAATACGTGTCATATTTTAGTTATAATTGAATTAATACGGAAAAACTCCACTAACAAAATATTTTATCGGTCTTTCCACCACAGTGGAAAGGCTTAATGACCGAGTAAGGCACAACAACGCAGAGAAAATAGGGAAAAAGACATCCTTTTGTAAACAAACAAAAACATAAATAATATTTAATTATTAGTAGTATCTTTACCAATCTGGCCGTCATCTTCATCTCCGTCCTGTTCCCCTTCTTCCTCCTCCTCCTCTTCCTCCTCCTCCTCTTGAAAGTGCTCAAAATTCTTTGGCTACCGCAGCCTTCCAATGTTCTTTTTTTGACGCGTTTTTTTTTTGATTTTTGATAAATAAATAGTCACGTGATATATTGTTATTATTAGCATTAGTTTTATTTTTATTTTTAATTAAATGATAGAAATAGCAAAAACAATAATAAGAAAAAGAGATTCGTGGCTTGCAACTATCAAGTAAAAGAAGTGATTTATTTTCTTATATATTTTGGAGCTTTCTTTTTAATATTATTTTGAGAAATATAAGAGTGTTTTGTTCCCTGACCCAAAGGAAAAAAGTTTAATGTCTTCCGCACTAGCGGAGAGGAGCACATAGACTTATTATATTAAAGGTAAAATTATAATTTTATCAAAAGACGCTCCGCTGGCGCCTATCCGGCGAGGACGATTGCATCGAGCTTTGCTCCCCTTTCGGGGAGATATACTTACCCACGCCCGGTAGGGCTAGAATCACGACCGAAGGGAGACAGGCCCAACGCAGTTGTCCTCGCCGGATAGGCGCCAGCGGAGCGTCTTTTCGATTGATGAATTCATTATACTACATGGTAGGAAAGTTTTTTTTTTTGGCCTGTTAGATTTGGAGAAGGTGAAAAAAAAAAGAGAAAGAATAAATTGGTGAAGTAGAAGAAAAGAATATAAATGGGAAGTCAATTGGTTACCAAATACCAAATTCATTGTTTTAAATACTATTGTTTGTAGGAAGGGGAAAATAAATGGCTGCAACATATTCTTTGATTTTTTTCTTTTTATTAATTACATTGGGAATTATTATCGTGAACAAAGTTAAAATAGTATGAATCGTGGCATACACGATAATTACAAATCAGTAATGATTCAGGTAGATCCTCAAAGAAGCGAAGTAAAATATGTTTTATTGTATATTTTTATCGACCTTTATGGATGGTTGTTGGTTCTTGTACGATTACGTTACCTTCCCTAACAGTATTTTCTCATCTACCATTATTTCATCTG
>JANIVZ010000034.1:0-134076 GCA_030578175.1 Dujonia santamariae
ACGAACTTACTCCAAGCTAGAAGATAAGGAACCTGCATGGTACGCGGTTATTTGAAATAGAGGAGAAGCAGAAAGGAGAAGATATTATAGACAGTAGTAAAGTTTTTTAATCCGAGGATTAAAGTATGTGACTGAGAGTTAGAGTTGATATGTCACCCACAGAATACTACTTTAATTCCTTTTGTTTTCCTTGTCTTTTTTTTTTTTTTTGGCCAATCTTGACCACATCTCTTGTATCAAATAAATAATGAGCAGCAATTGCTGCAAATTTATTCAAAATCTTTTGAACATAATCCTGTATATAAACGAGTTCGTTCACAAATTTTCCAAGGCTAAAAAGAAGTTAAACAGCACTGGCAACTACTGATCCAAAGAAGAAACAAAAAAAAATTAACCTCTTACTAATATAACAAAAAACATGGGACGTTTGAGCAATACTGAGTTCTTAACTCAATTAAATTCTATATTAGAGAATAATAATGGTAAATCTTCCATATATGTTACACAAAAGAGATTATCAACAGCATTAAACCTTGAAGAAGGATCTGAATCAACTAAGGGAAAATTCACAGACTTATCTACAAATGTAAATGACATAAACAACGCCGTCCAAAATAGTACTAAATATCCAATACTTGTTCGTATATCGACTAACGGAGCTGGATCATCCACCAAATCTAAATCTAATCCAAAACAGAGACAAAAGATTTCAACTATTGTAGAAAATGAATTATTAGATCAATTTTGGTCAGAATATATAAATATTATTAAAAATGGTTTTACTGGTTTAAAGAAGAAGGAAAAGAAGAAGTCAAAGAAATCAAAAGTATCAAAATAATGAAAAATATTTGAACTTTTAAACAATTTCTTCACTTTAACGACCCTCTTATAACTACAAGAATGTATATATTCCAATCCTAATTACATATCATCATACAAGAAAAGAAAAGAAAAGAAAATGAAAAAAAAAATGTAGGAATATCTCCCCTGAAAAATTATTAAATCCAGGCAGACAAGAATGAGATCCTTTCAGACTCTGATCCCTCTAATACTATTGAGATTTGATGGTTGTTTTACAAAATTGACTCAGACTCTGAAGACTACAAATGAAACCATTATATTGCTTATCTTTAAGTTACTTTTATTAGGTTCTGTCCTGTAAAGTGTGCGTATCAAGAGTTACTACAATAACTACATAATTTCTTTTATATATCTTCTTTACCTCTTTAAAATCATTAGTTTTTTTTATTTTAAAATAATTCTATGAATCTTCTACTATCAAAAGCCCATTTGGATATACACACGCAACATCTCTAATTTTTACGCCAGCGTTATTCAATAGATAGTCATTTAGAGTGATTTTTGGTGGTAATGGAGACACAAGCTTAAACTTAAATACTGGCATAAATCCTTTAAATTTATCTAATCCATTGATAGTGACATCAGTTTCACCATCATCTTCCAGATTAGCCTCATTCAATAAATTTTCTTGACAAAGTTCAGTAAATTCAAAAATATCTTGTACTGGTCCATCACCGGGAAAGAATAACGTCTTCCTTTCTCCATTCTTCATTTTAATTGCAATTCTTGCTTTATCATTACCCTTGACATTTTCTCTTAACAATTTCTTGAAATAAGGGATTCTACTTTGTAAATATTCTTCCATTTTCATTGCATTCATCTTGGCAATTTTTTTTGCTTTGTCTCTGGCCAAAGATTGTTGATAATTCAAATCTTGTTGTCTCAATAAGGCCTTACTCATAAATTTATTTCTCAATTCGCTTCTTATCGTTGATAATTCTTGTTCGTACTTTGACATTTTCTTTAAGAATTTCGTATCTATAATCGAAGAGGGTGTTGAATTCATCAGTATACCACCTTGTATCTTCAGAATTAACGAGATCTTTGGTGACGTCTTCACTGGACCCTGTGGAGTCATTGTAGTGGAACGTGTGAGACACATTACCCCAATGAATGGGAATTTTGTGACATTTAAACTGTTTGCTAATTGACTGGCTTCAGGGTTAGTTAAATCACCACCCCAAATCATAACATCATTGTTACCATTGAAAATCGAAATAAAATCTGGATTTGTTATAATTTTTTTAAAAATTATCGAAGAATTCTCGTTTTGAGGATTGGTAAGATATATATACAAGAATTTAGCTCTACTTGTTGCCATGTAAAGTGCTTGAGTATAACTGCCTTGGTAAAATGGAGGTAAAACTCCACCAATTACACCATTGTCTCCATAATGCTGATTATGTTGTTGTTCAGGAGTCAAATGGTCCTCTAAATCACAAACGAATTTGTTTACTTTATCAATTGGATCGTTTCCATTATTCGTAGTAGAGGCTGAACCATCAAAGAAGATTAAGTTTAATACTTTAGCCAACAATCTAAACATAATAATCAACATTAGAATTATAGGCTCAATTATTAAATACTGTGCCCAGTGGAAAGCCTGTCTCATAACATGATCTACATTTCTTGAATTGAAATGATTTCTATTACCACTTGCAACTTCTTCACCTTCACCAGGGAACCCACCAGGCATTCCACTTCCACCCAAATTACCATTATTTATTGGATTGCCATCTAATGTTTGATAGGAACCATTATTAGAGCCCCAAGTTGATATTCTATTAAACAAGTCACCAAAATAATTAGACATCTCTCTTTGTGCTTATAATGTAATGTAAGTAGTAGTATAATCTTAATGGCAAAAAAAGAATATAAATCCACTTTAATAAGAGCTATAAGGTACTGCATATAACGACTTTTTATTTGTTTGGTGAAGAAGCTATATTCATTCTATAGAGAAAGACATATTCATAGATAGTAAAGAGGAAACTAACATCAATGAAATATAGTATAACACTATGCTTAACTTAATTCTAGTAAATTACAAAATTAAAAGAAAATAGTAGAAAAAAATTTTACTTAATAAATATTGCATGTTTAATCGTTTCTACAAGATATAATGAATGCCTTGTTGTATAATAAAATGCTTATAGTCCCTCATTTACGCTTGTTCTACTGCGGACTATCAGTAGATTTGATGCAGATTCTTTTTCTTCTCCCTCTATTTCACTTCCCTGTATCTAATTTGATTTACTTCCTTTATCTTTGAAGTTTTCTATTAGCAAAATCAACAACTTGTGACTTCCCCTGTTCAATGATGTAAAATTTCTTCTTTGTTTTGTCACTCCAAATCAAGACTCCAATTTCTGATGCATAATTACATAATACATCATATTCTTGTTGACTAGCAAAATCTTTGAAAAGATATCCATCAAAAGTTTGAATTCTATCTAACTCTAATTGCCATAACTTAATTTGATCAACAACGGTTGGAGGCAAAACTTCTAATCTATGTTGTAATTTTTGTGCAGCATTTTCAGCAGCAGCAGCCACTTGCTGTTGACTTTGTGGTGCCCCACCGGCTGTGTTAATATTATTATTGGTATCAAATTCAATTTTCTTATCTAACTTTTCCTTTGCTAAAAGTTTCATTTGAGGGTGTGCATGAGTTTCTAAGAATTTAATAATTTGTTGTGAAGTAATCCCATTATAAAGCGCTTTACGAATTGATTCTCTGGTGATTTGCCCGCAAACCATGTTAGCAAATCTTGTTTTCAATTGAACGAAAAGATTTAAAACAGCAATCTCCAATGGTGAGTTCGTATAAGCATAAACTTTAAAATTAGTTTCCAAGATGATGGATCCTGACAGTGATTGAGCAAGTTCTTTTTGCTCTGTAGAACCAGCTTCATTAGATCCTTCATCGGGATTCCCACTTGTTTCTGATGCTTGATCAATCGCCATCGATGGTGATTTTAACGCCACCGAATCACTTGTTAACGTAGTTGCTAACCTCGTTGGGTAAAATTTATTAGAATCTGAAGATTTTTGATAAATTAAACCATAATCCTTTAAATCTGCCAACATATTCACTTGTGTTGTACTCAAAGAAGATACCGTATATGCGTTACCTAACTCCAAACTCCCTAATATAAATATGAAATTTAAAACATCAACTGGGTCCATATTAAGATCCTGTGACAAATTTAAGTATTGTAAAAGAATTGTCCAGATTTGCGCATTGGAATCTTGTAAAAGAAATTGAAACCCAGTATTAGTAATTCTTAATTGATGGTCAGATCCCTTTTCCATCAATCCACCCAGTTTTAACAACGATAACACTGATTTTGATGGCATCGCCGTTGATTCGGTTCCTACCATGAAATGCAATATAGTTTCCCATTTGTTTAAGGAAAATGAATCTAAAAAGGCCAAATTGACATTCTCTTCTAATTCGGCAGAAGCAGCATCTTTAGCAAGGTTTCCAAATGCGTTATGACTTTGAGATCCAGTAAGACAATCTCTAAAATTCTTTCTAAACGTTGGGTGTAGCGTGACGTACATCCCTTGTTTATCTTCTAATATAAGATGAAGCAATTTTAATCTTTTCAAAGACTCGAATTGAACTTTACGTGTACCCGGTTTGCACCATTTATCCAAGTCCCTTATTAATACCGGTCTTTCATTGAAAATCATCGACATGATATAAAACTTAGCTATCGGTGGAAGTAATCGATAAATGGATAAGCAAGTAGCTGGAGCTTCATACAATCTTGATTGCATTGACTCTGGAAGTCCTTCCAAGTGCTCATTTACCGTAGCCTTAAACAAATTCGATGACATGGGTTAGTTGAAGTTTATCAAATAATAGGCGTTGATTGAAGATCTTGGATATTTCTGAAATACTCTCTCTCTGTGTCTCTCTTTCATGTTCCATCATAGTTGTTGTAACACAAAATCTTACACCCGAACACCCACGTATATATAGGAAACTTAACAAAAGAAAACCATATACAGATACACCATGATCATCATGAAGTGATTCTAAATCCAGACAGATGAAATCTAAAAATGATTTTTGATTCTTTTACAAAAACTAATCAAAATTCATTTTCTTTTCTTTCTAGCCTTCAACATGTTTATATGGCTCTCTGTCTCTATGTTTTTCATATTATATACGAACCCATCATCTACTTTATTCTCACCTGCATACAACATTCTCATCTCATTACTAAGTAATGAGGTAGAAGGAAGAAGAAGAAGAAGATGGGAAAAAAATTATCATACAGATCAAACATTACACAACATTGTCAAAAACCAGTTTCCACCCACTTTCCTCCCCACCAACTAGGTTTAACAATATGAAGCGTAAGTCTACTTCAGACGAGTCCTTCAATGAGCTCCTTCAACCTTCTTATAGGGGTAAGAAGCTTACTGATCCAATCAGTACCAAGGAAGATAAGTGGCACCTTTTGCCGGCTTTCCTTAAGGTTAAAGGTTTGGTAAAGCAACATCTTGACTCATTCAATTACTTTGTTGACGTTGATTTGAAGAAAATCATCAAGGCTAACGAGTTGGTTTTGTCTGATGTTGATCCAGAGTTTTACCTTAGATATCTTGATATTAGAGTCGGCCACAAGTCAACTTCTCCACCAGGGACAAAGGAAGTGATATTACCACCACATGAATGTAGATTAAGAGACTTGACATACTCTGCTCCAATATATGTTGACGTTGAATATACCAGAGGTAGAAAGATTATTATGCATAAGGATTTGGAAATTGGTAGAATGCCTATTATGTTAAGATCCGCAAAGTGTGTCTTGGACGGATTAGACGAATTGGAAATGGCCAAGTATGACGAATGTCCTGTCGATCCAGGTGGATACTTCATTGTTAACGGTACTGAAAAAGTTATCTTGATTCAAGAGCAATTGTCAAAGAATAGAATTATTGTTGAAGCTGATGAAAAGAAGGGGATTGTTCAAGCTTCTGTTACCTCATCCACCCACGAAAGAAAATCTAAAACATACATTATCACCAAGAATGAAAAAATTTACTTGAAGCATAACTCTATCGGTGAAGATATTCCTATTGTTATTATATTGAAGGCTGCGGGTATTACCTCAGATTTGGAAATTTTACAATTAGTTTGTGGTTCAAACTCCCATTATCAAGATTTATTTGCAGTTAATTTCGAAGAAGCTGCCAAGTTGGAAATCTTCACTCAACAGCAAGCTTTACATTATCTTGGTAAAAGAGTGAAGACTATCAGAAGGGCTGGTGCTCCTAAATTGTCTCAATTGCAAGAAGGTATTGAAGCAATTGCAACCACCATTATCGCTCACTTGACTGTTTCTGATTTACAATTTAGAGAAAAGGCACTTTACATTGCCACTATGGCCCGTCGTGTATTAATGACCATGTACAACCCACAAATGGTCGATGATAGAGATTATGTTGGTAATAAGAGATTAGAATTAGCAGGTCAATTGATGTCATTATTATTTGAAGATTTATTTAAGAAATTCAATTCTGATTTCAAAGCAAATATTGATAAAATTTTAAAGAAACCAAGTAGAGCCCTGGAATTCGATGCATTGTTATCTATCAATATTCACTCTAACAATATTACCATGGGTATGAATAGAGCTATCTCAACCGGTAATTGGTCTTTAAAGAGATTCAAGATGGAAAGAGCTGGTGTTACGCATGTTTTATCAAGATTATCATATATATCAGCTTTAGGGATGATGACAAGAATTTCATCCCAATTCGAAAAATCTAGAAAAGTTTCTGGTCCAAGAGCATTACAACCTTCTCAATTTGGTATGTTATGTACTTCCGATACACCAGAAGGTGAAGCCTGTGGTTTAGTTAAGAATTTAGCATTAATGACACACATTACCACCGATGATGAAGAAATTCCAGTTAAAAAGTTATGTTTCATCTTAGGTTGTGAAGATATTTTAAGTGTTGACTCTGCTACTTTGTATAATGATGGTAATTATGGTGTTTATCTTAATGGTACCTTAGTGGGGACCACCAGATTCCCAATTAAATTTGTCCTGAATTTTAGAAATCTTAGACGTACTGGTAAAGTTTCAGCATTTGTATCTATTTATACAAACTCTCATCATCAAGCAGTTCACATTGCAACTGATGGTGGTAGAATTTGTAGACCATTACTTATCGTTGATTCAAACAATAAGGCCAGAGTTCAACCTGAACACTTAAGAAAACTTCTCACTGGCGAATGGGTGTTTGATGATTTCTTAAAGCATGGGTTGGTTGAATATTTGGATGTTAACGAAGAAAATGATTCCTTAATTGCATTATATGAAGCTGATCTTACAGGAGATCAAGCTGCTCATTCCGTTTTTACACATCTTGAAATTGAACCATTCACTGTCTTAGGTGCTGTTGCAGGTTTGATTCCTTATCCTCATCATAATCAATCACCAAGAAATACGTATCAATGTGCGATGGGTAAGCAAGCGATTGGTGCAATTGCTTATAATCAATTCCGTAGAATTGATACTCTTTTATACTTTATGGTTTATCCACAACAACCAATGGTCAAAACCAAGACCATTGAATTAATTGATTATGATAAATTACCAGCTGGTCAAAACGCTACCGTTGCTGTCATGTCTTACTCTGGTTATGATATTGAAGATGCTCTTGTTTTGAATAAGTCATCTATTGATAGAGGCTTTGGTAGATGTCAAGTGGTAAGAAAAAACACAGTTACCTTAAAGAGATATCCTAATCATACTAAAGATATTGTTTCTGGTATGAGAGTTGATGAAAATGGTGAAGCTATTTTCCCACATTCTGCCTTGGGTCCGGATGGGTTGGGTGAAGTTGGTATGAGAGTTGAAAATGGTCAAGTGTATGTGAATAAATGTGTCCCAAATAACGCTGGTGAATCGGTATTGTCTGGCGGTGCTGGTGGTGCACTGGCTGGTGGAGCTGGAGGTGCTGGGGGTATGTCTGGTCCATCTGCAGCTGCTCAACAACTGGCTGAAAGTCATAGAGAAACTCCATCATTCTACAAGGGTCCTGAACCTGCATATGTTGATCAAGTTATGATGTCTGTTAGTGATAATGATCAAGCTTTAATCAAGGTTCTTTTAAGACAAACTAGAAGACCAGAATTGGGTGATAAGTTTTCATCCAGACATGGACAAAAGGGTGTTTGTGGTATTATTGTTCAACAAGAAGATCTTCCATTCAATGACGATGGTGTTTGTCCAGATATTATTATGAATCCGCATGGTTTCCCATCTCGTATGACAGTTGGTAAGATGATTGAATTAATTTCAGGTAAGGCTGGTGTCTTAAATGGTAGTCTTGAATATGGTACATGTTTTGGAGGTTCTAAATTAGAGGATATGTCGAAGATTTTAATGGATAAGGGATTTTCTTATTCTGGTAAGGATATGCTTTATTCTGGTATTACTGGTGAATGTTTACAAGCATATATTTTCTTTGGACCAATTTATTATCAAAAATTAAAACATATGGTGTTAGATAAGATGCATGCAAGAGCTAGAGGTCCAAGAGCTGTCTTAACAAGACAACCAACTGAAGGTAGATCAAGAGATGGTGGTTTAAGATTGGGAGAAATGGAAAGAGATTGTGTTATTGCGTACGGTGCTTCACAATTACTTTTAGAAAGATTAATGATTTCATCAGATGCATTTGAAGTTGATGTTTGTAATAATTGTGGTTTAATGGGTTATAACAGTTGGTGTACTACTTGTAAGAGTAGTGAGCATGTTATTAAGATGACTATTCCATATGCTGCTAAGTTATTATTCCAAGAATTGATTTCCATGAACATTGCTCCAAGGTTGAAGCTTGGTGATGTTTTCTAAAGCTATAAATAACAAAAAAACACATACGTAATTAATTACACGAACAAATATAATGGGGGCATGAAAAATGAATAAATAAATAAATATAGAAATAAAATGTAAAACAAAAGAATAAAGAAGAAGAAGAAAAAGAAGGAAAACAATATATTAATAAAAAATAGTATATAGTTTGAATTACTACTACATAGCAATAACATATTATAGAATTATACAAAAAAAAAAAAAAAAGAAGTAAAAAAAGATAAGAAGAATTATTTATAGATTACACAAAAAAAAAATACTCTAGGTCTTTGCCTTTATTTATATTTGCATTTGATATAGCTGGGTTTTGGAAAGAGTAATATTATTGTTTAGTTTATTCCAGAAAGGCTGCAATTTAATTATTATATGCAGTGATACCTGTTGGTGCGACACCACGAAAACCTGTTTGGGGAGGCATCAGAAAAAATAACTGCACTAAATGTAGATCTCAAGGCAATTAATAACAATACACCACAATTATATAAAGCATAGCATACTTTAATGATAATAGTGTTCATACAAATAATGTTCAGAGTTAGATTCTGATTTGAAAACTCTTGATTAAAACATAATAATGGATTGAAAAAGTAATTA
Source organism: Dujonia santamariae (assembly GCA_030578175.1). Taxonomy (NCBI): domain Eukaryota; kingdom Fungi; phylum Ascomycota; class Pichiomycetes; order Serinales; family Debaryomycetaceae; genus Dujonia; species Dujonia santamariae. Next base: position 9,363 of record JANIVZ010000034.1, read on the forward strand.
GTATATTTTTTGTCAAACTTATCAATTACCCCGAAACAGTTTTAAAAAGTTTGGCTGCAAAGTTGAAAAGTACGAAACATCATATTTTGAACAAAGAATTCTATCAAGTCTAAAATTTCATTTAAATAGCGTAGCTCCGGCATGTTAAAAGATCTGGAATTGTGATTCTTGTCAGCTTTGCTTTCCACAAACCCGGGTTAACTTCTATCTCCTTCTTTATGGCCTAGGTTGCAGCACTTTTCCATTTTTGCCTCTTTGGGCCGCGACCCTGTCCGCCAACAGCCACCACACAAAAAGATGACACAAAATGTGTGGCCATCAGATCATGCATCGCCAAAATTTAATGGATATTTTTTCCTCCTTCCCTTATCTATGAGATCACTTCACATCGCAACTGCAACCCATATAAAACCAACCTGTATCCCCCCACATTTAGAAACATTGGTATCGGTTTTCTCCTAACTGATCCTATCACTAAGACAAAGTAGCCACTGGTTTTTTTAATTTTTTGTATTTTGTTTGGTTTCCAAAGAATCTTGCTGCATATCTTTCCATCCTTGAATTAAAGTCTTGTTTGATTTTTGGTTCTTATGAGAATCATATTAAAGGGGGGTATAAAAATATTTAAGTCATAATAATATTGATTGTTTCTGTAATGTTTCAGATTCTCCTCTTTTTCATATGGGTAACCCTTTCCGGTTTTCTCATCTTTTGGGGCGTTGGGGTATCGAAAGCAATCTCCTCGGAACAACTACAAGCTACTAGTCATCTTGTATTCGACTTTCCCACGAAAGGCAGTGGCGCAAGAGAATCAAGCAATATGGGATTCGACCCAGAATACCCATTCAATAATGTGGTTAATTCATTTTTTCCGGTAGATGCTTTAATAGAATACCAATCATCTCATAATGTCACAAACCAATTTATTTCGAGGTATGCATCGTTTAGTAATGTACTTGAAGTTCCAATTACTTCACACTACGAATTTTTCCCCTATGATGGCTGTTCGGTAACAAACAAAACTGAATTTGATCGGGAATTGTATGATAAAATTTTGATTTTGAAAAGGGGTGATTGTACGTTTGTTGACAAGGTAAAGAATGTTGTTGAAAGTAACTTAAACCCTAGGGCTATTATCGTTGGTAATGATGAACCAATGTCCGGGTTGATTACAATGTATTCCGGAACATTCAACCAAGATGGTTCTATAAAGTTACCAATCGTATTTATAACGTATGAAGATTACCAAGAATTGCATGACCTACCACAAAATATCCAACTAACTATTAGCACTGCATCGTTTGGATCATGGATTAACTTAGTGTTATCGATGGCTCTCTCACCTCCGTTATTAATTCTTTTATTTTATTCATTGATCAAAATTTGTCAACAATGTAGAAGAAAGCAGAAGAGTAGAAATAATGTTAAACTTGTTAATAGTTTACCAATTTATATTTACAATATTAATCATTTAATTCCAACTACGAAATTTAAAGATTATTTGAAAATGACAAATCAAGTTGAACCAAAGGAAATTGTCCCAAGTGGTGAAAATGGTATAGGGCTAGAAGAATCACTATCCAGATCTACAACTTCTTGTACATCATCCTGTCTTTCATTGAGTAACGGCGATTTCATAGTAAATGGGATTGATATAAGATCTTCAGCACAAATTTTACAGTTATTATTATCTCCGAATGATTTTTATCAAACTTATAAATGTTCTATATGCCTTGACCATTTCAAACCATTACAATCGAAAATCTTAGTTTTGGATTGTAAACATTTTTATCATCAAAACTGTTTATCAAACTGGTTAATTAATTTTAAGAAAAGTTGCCCATTGTGCAACAAATCATTTAGAAGTAATCAAAGGTTATTAGATGATGACCAAACTAATTTTGGTACTTTTGATCTCGAGCTGCAAATTGAATCAGATAGTGAAGGAGAGGGAGAAATTGAAATAGAGATTAGTAATAACCGTGAGCATGGCCATGACCAGGGCGAAGACCAGGGCGAAGACCAGGACCATGGGCAGCATTCAGAAGATAGAGCTGAAAGAACAGAAGAACAAGTATTAAGAATACAACAAGTAGAGCCATTCTCATTTTCTTCTCCAAATCTTGCAAGTGCATCTATCTCACTGACAACTGATAACTTTTCATTCTATTCCGCAAGAGATCAATTATCGCAAAGAACGCATGAATTAGGATCCAGTATGGAAGAAGAATATTTAACACCCATATCAGGAAGTCTTATAAGCACAGAGAATGATGATGGTGGTGGTGATAATTATTATGACGAAACACTTAACGATGATACACCATCAGTTCGAAGTGAGATCACTATTGATGGTTATGCATCACCATCTCACAACCAATAATCGAAAGGGCCTCCCCCCTTTCGATTGTATAAATTATATATAACGCTTCATGATAATAAATTCATCAAGATCTCTTAAAGTTTACCCTATGCTCCGTATAGGAAAGGTTTTGACCCACCCCACAAGTCGTGTCCCGTAAACTCCCGGGGCTTGCACATTTACCCTGTATATAGACAAAGAGAAAAAGAAATTTGAAAAAAAGATTTAAAAGGTACTAAGGCAAGCAAGACCTAAACGAATTTTAAGTGTATATATATAAATATACATTCATGTATATTTAACATATTTGCTTTATCTGTCTGCTTAAAGGAATTTTAGAATTCTAGACAGTTTTAAATTTATTTTTGGATTAATATATTCCTTTAGTTTTCTTTATCGCTGGTCATTCAAGTTGTTTTCGCTAAAATGGAAGGTGAAGGAAATAGTAGTAGCCCCACAACGAATGGTTCTCTGGAATCTAATGGCAAGCCATTGAAGGATGAGCAGGTGACAAAGGCTGAAACAACGACAACTCCAGATAAGAAGGCTGGGAGTAAACGAAAGAAGAAGAAGGTTGATATGGCTTGTGTTTACTGTAGGAGGTCACACATGATTTGTGATGATTCACGTCCATGTCAGCGATGCATCAAAAGAGGTATTGGTCATCTTTGTTATGATGAACCATCAAATTCGAGACAAAGACAAAAGGTTGCCTCTATGACAAAGAAGGATGGTAGTTTAGCACCACTTCCTACCGCTGAATCATTCTCTCCTCAACCTGCTTCCCCTTCAACTGGTATGAATACTCCGAGACAATTAACAAGGGTTGCAACTCTGAATAGTTTCTTCCCAGATTCAAGCCATCAGAAGCACCAATCTCAGAGCCAACAACAACAACAACAGCACCTACATCAGCATCAGCATCAGTCTAGATTTATGCATCCATCACAGCCACAACTGCAAGGACAAGGACAAGTACAAGGACAACAATTAAATCAACAACAACAAAATGTACAACGTCATTTACAGCCTAAACAAAATTCAGTGTTATCTCAAACACTAACGTTTAACCAAGAACCATTTTTTTACTCTGAACATGCAGGTAGTGAATTTAGTTCTTTGAATGACTTTTTGTCAATGATTGATGATCCCGAATTGGTTAATGGCTCGTTGAATGATTCAAGTAATGTAGGTGGTGATCCTTTATTACAGTTTGGAATGGGGAGCAGAATGAATTCAACTAACCTTGAATCAAATAGTGCAACTGGTGGAAATTTAATCGCAAATGATAATAGTAATAGTTTAACAAATATTTTGGCATTTTCACCAGGAGCTCCTGTTTTCTCTGAACCACTTCTGTCAATAAATATGCCAATAGAACTGCAATTTTTACCTCAACAACCTCAACAACAGCAGCTACAACAACACTTACAGCAGCAGCAACAACAACAACAGCAACAGCAACAACAGCTACAGCAACAGCAGCAACAGCAACAACAACAGCAGCAAGAACAAGAACAACAGTTGCAAATGCAGTTACAACAAGAACAACTACAAGTTCAACAACAAATGCAGCTACAAAATCAACCTCAATCGCAACAATCTCCACCTCATTCCTCACTCTATTCATATTCAAAGCCGGTATCAAAACCTTCTCACCAACCAGTAATCTCAGACTCGGCAAGAGATAAGTTTTTCCTTACTGCAGCAGATCCAACTACTGAAATTTCACCAGAAGAAAGATTAAAACAAGTTATTAAGGCAAAATTGGAGGCTGGTCTTCTTCAACCTTATAATTATGCCAAGGGTTATGCAAGATTGCAAAGTTATATGGATAATTATATGAATGTTTCGAGTAGACAAAGAATTTTAAAACCATTATCTATCTTCCGTCCAGCATTCAGAGCAATTGCAAGAACATTAAAAGATGTTGATCTTGTACTTGTTGAAGAAAGTTTTGAAAGAATGCTTCTTGATTACGATAGAGTTTTCACATCTATGGCTATTCCAGCATGTCTTTGGAGACGTACTGGAGAAATATATAGAGGTAATAAAGAATTTGCATCATTAGTTGGAGTATCAACTGATGATTTGAAAGATGGGAAACTAGCTATATATGAATTAATGAGTGAAGAAAGTGCTGTTAATTTTTGGGAAAAATATGGGGCAATTGCATTTGATAAGGGTCAAAAAGCAGTTTTAACGAGTTGTAATCTTAGGACAAGAGATGGCATAAAAAGGAAAAGTTGTTGTTTTAGTTTTACCATCAGAAGAGATAGGTATAACATTCCAAGTTGCATCGTTGGTAATTTTATTCCAATTGATCCAACTAGTTAAATATATCAAGTAATATATATGTACTATTAATGTATTATAGAGAAGAGACATAAAAATCAATAGAGCGAAATATGTAAATATAGATTTTCGCACCCACTCGTGTACTGGGGAGACTCAAAATCTTGAAACCTTCTTAGTAGGAACCTAAAATGAATATGTAAATACGATAAGATTAAGATCTTCTCCTATTTCCTTCCGACAACACCCATTGTCTTCTTTATAGAACGTAGACAGATTTTTTCAAAATTCCATATAGCCCCACAGACGCCCCGCACAAAAGTTCCGATGGCCTCCGGGCATGTTTGGTAGGAAAATTAATATTTTGCAGCCAAAAACAGGCAGCAATATATTTGCCTTCTTTTTTAGAGTAATTTTTTTTTTTTATTACTCTCTTCGTAGTAATCTACACTTTCTTTGCGATACTACAATTAAGTGTTACATGTCTTTATTACTATGTATATGCTTCTTTATAATATTATTAGTTCTTTATTCTTCGTCTTCAGATTCTTCTTCCTCTTCTTCGGCTTCGTCCATTTCTATATCTGATTCTTCTTCATCCTTTTCCTTTTGGATTCTCTTAGCTTCTTCTTCTTCAGCTAAAGATTCCTTTAACATCTTGACTCTTTCTTCCTTAACCTTTCTTTGAACGACAACGTATTGACCTAACGGAGTCTTTTCCCAATCAAAGTCATTTAAGAATAATTGAACTTCTTGCTTATTTGATGGACCATATTCAACGTTTGATCTCTTTGATGCAATGAAATCAGAATTGGTGTTCAACTTTTCAACTAATTGCTGTAATTGCTTATTAAACTTGATATTCTTGGACTTCTTAGTAAATCTTCTCAACAGTAAAATAGCTGGAGTAACTAATTCTGGGAATGCAATACTCTTAGTGTACATGACAAAGAATTCACTAGCTAATTCTATGAATTGTTCACAGATACCATCTTGGAATTGCTTTGAACCTAAGTAAGCTTGGTTGACCTTGATGTTGTGCTCGAAATCGACAGCTTCCAACTTTGGACCACCTCTCTTTGGAGACTTGGTTATAGCAGTAGAGGTTAAGATTTCGGCTAACAATGGGAAAATTGGAATGTATACACCTGAACCTTGTTGTAATCTGATTAAAGATCTAATCAAGTAGAATCTTAAGGGGAAAAATTGAGCAGTTGGAATCAATCTAATTGCACCTAAAGTAACTTGAACTAACGGGTAAATTAATTGTCTCAATGGAGACTCTTTCTTGTTACCTGGTTCTTGGTCGTGTTGACATCTTTGTGCCAATACTCTTGACCAGAAATCCAAGGAATGACAATATTGCCAATTATATATAATCTTATAACCTTCTTTCTTTTCGCTGCTGGCATTGGTAGTGGCATTAATAGAATTTCTCAAGTGAATGGCTGCTTGTCTAACAAACTCAAAACCAATTTGATAACCTAAAGTTTCATCAATTCCAAATAATTCTGCAGCTGAGTTCTTACAAAAGTTTAATCTGGACATAGTGTGAACATTTGTTTGACGACAATTCTTTAAAAAGTGAGAATAGGTTGATTTTAAAACGGTTTCCAATATGGTCTTTGGGTATTCTCTAGATGCATTGTTTAAGAATGCAAAAGTAGCAATTTGGGTTTCAACTTGTGAAGTGGTAGACCAAACTTCAACAACACTGTTTAAGAGTTCTTTCAATAATCTTCTGTAAGATAAGTAGTAAGGGAAAACTTCTTGTAAAGAAACCAAGACTAAAGCAGCAGTTTCAGTGTTATTTATATCTTGAAGTAAAGTAATGTATGAACCAGCCATTGATTTTAAAATAGCAGAAATTGGCTTGACGTTTTGATTCTTTTCTGGGACAGTTCTTGCACCAGTTCCAGCGTGTACTTTGTACTTAACCAACTTTTGAATAGCAACTGGAATCTTTTGTAAACAGAGCAACATAAGTAAGTTAAATGCTTCTGGGTCAGTGACTGCATATTTATAATCTTCATCTTCGGCATTTTGGATATTAACAGCGGCCTTGAAGGCAATTGCAATATTCTTGATGGTCTTAACATTTGGCTTAGTATTAAGTTGGTTCTCCCATTGGGTGACAAGCTTGGTAGTAATTTCAACCTTGTTTGATTCAGCTTGTTCAACCACTGCAGCCTTCTTAGACTTCTTGGTCTTTGCTTCTTCTACTTCTTCATCTTCCTCTTCTTCATCTTCTTCATCATCGTCACTCATAGCATCCAATGGATTAACACCTTCGAAATCAAGTAAGTCTTTATCATTGTTTTGTAAGTATTGGTAAAATTCTGGATCCTTTTCTGCTAAGTTCTTCATATCAGCCTTCATAGCTTCTTCATCTTCTTCATCTGAAGATTCTTCTTCGTCTTCTTCTACATCCTTCTTCTTTTGAAACTTCTTCTCCTTCGGAACTTCAAATCCACCAGCGAAAAAGTCATCTACGGACATATCATTGAAAACTTCCTTTGGTTGCGTAGTGGCTGGTGCCTGAGTTTCTTCATCATCTCCGGACTTCGTTCCTGCACCTCTCTTACGTTGTTGAACCTTCTTATTGTGCTTTTGAACTTCACGACGATGTTCAATAGTGTGTTTCAAGTGTTTATTTTGAAACTTCTTGGTAGACTTGGAAGGTTTAGCCATTTTTGATGTCTTTGTTAATGTTAAAAGTCTTAAAGAAGGAAAAATTGTATAAAAAAAATTAAAAGCGATGAGTGAAATTTTATGGAAAATAGGATGAGATGAGCCCTATATGCAGGTGATGGGTTTTGTTTGAATAAGAAATAGATTCAATAATATATATAGAATTGATTGAAAAAGCTGAGGAAAACAATCTCAGGGGTAATATTCAATTCAAGTAGATCACTTACAGCTTTCTTTCTTGCAGTAATTTTGTTTTTGTGCCTAAATAACTTCCTGTTGAAGTACACCGTAACCTCTTTGGGTATTACTGATGTATGCAAGATGAAGATTGGCTGCAAATTTATATGCACGCAATATCTTGGTAAAAGTAAGAGGTATGGCACTAAAAACAAAACTAAAAGAGGCTTATAGCACTCTACATCACTATCAGATGTGAGGATTGTCTGTCTGTAATAAATATTAAAAATCACATTTATAATGTCTATAAATATTTGTCATTAAATGCATCGCTTAACCAATTGAATAATTTATTATATACTGCTCTTGTAGCCATGTGATAACTAATAGAATGATCATTATCGGGGAATAATTGTAAGTCGAAATTTTCAACTCCAGATGTATCTAGCTTATCTAATAGCCAATATAAATTTTGAACGTGAACATTATCATCAGAAGTTCCTTGTAAGAGGAGGAATCTTACTGCTTGTCCAATCGCCATAACATCGTTTACAGCGCTTGTCTTGGTATACATGTCTTCGTTAGACAGCGGCAATGACAAATACCTTTCAGTATAAATGGAATCATAGAATAACCAATTGGTTACTGGTGCAACAGCCATACCGTATTTGAAAACTTTCCCAGCATCAAATTCCAATGTTTTTAAGGTTGTGTAACCTCCAAATGACCATCCCCATATGGCCACTTTCTTCGGGTTTACGTATTCCTTATTCACTTCAATGTATTCCTTAGTCACAGTTACAATATCCCTTGGCTCCCAATATCCAAGTTGGCCATTTGAAAATGATCTAGATTCCCAGTATGGTCCAGTTCCTCTCGGGTCAATAATAAGTACAATACAATTTAAACTAGATGCAATAACGTCTTCAAACCCAATATTAAAAGATTTCAGTGTAAAATCAGATGCTGGTCCGCTATAAGTATTTACCAAAATAGGATATTGATATTTCTTAGGATCAAAGTTAGGTGGAAGAATCTCAACCAAGTTTAACTTCATAAAGTTAGTCTTAAGCTCAATCTGTCTATGAATTCTTGTTGGTAAATTTCTAACTCTCAATTGTTTGTCTAAAATTTTTTCGTTATTGGCCGACTTAATTGATTGAATGAATTCATCGGCAGACTTAGCCTCTGGATTTGAATCTATCCATTCATGTAATTCGCCCATATTGATTAACTTTTGCCAAGGTGTATCTGGTCCAAGGTATTGCAAATTCAAAAATTGCCCATCCTCAGTGAATTCTGTGGCATATTTTCCATCAATAAGGGTGCTGGTTATTTCAAATAGTTTGAAATCCTTTAAATTGATTAATATCAAATGCGAATCCATAGATGATCTCTTCGGTGATAAAAAATATAGGTAATTTTGTATTGGATTGTACGTTATAGGGTATTCATCAAATATTTCATAATCATTTGGCTCTCCGATAATTTTATATGAAGTTGATTGAGGGGATTCAAATTTAACAAAATGTGTTCTGTTGGATGTCACAGCGAGATCAATATAACCACCATCATTTATAACAGCAATTGGAATTTGTTTACTTACCCATCCATTATATTCACTCTTTGTGTTTATTTCGCTTATAACGGTCGTTTCTCCTTCTTTATTGACCAATCTCTTTGATAGTATTTTACTAGTTCTGTCAGATAGTTTCATTATGAAAGAATCACTATCAACCCACTGACCCGAATAAAAGATAAAGTCTTGGGCTAGTGCTCCAGAATCATCTTTAATATTTATCTCTTTGGTTGTCTTTTTTGCAAGGTTGTACATGTACACTCTTGGCAAGGGATTTGGTGAACCTGGTTTTGGATATTTTATGAACGACCTCACTTCATATTGGTTCACATCACCAATATTAGACCCCTCTGTGCCAGTCTTTGGTTCTTCAAATGTGTTGAATATTTCATTTGCGCCCTTTACAGCATAATCCAATTCAACTTCGGCAACTTTCGTATCGTTCAACGTCACATAAATCAAATTCTGTTGATCAGGAGACCACCAAAACATCTTGGAATCGCCAAGCACTTCTTCCTCGTAAATCCAATCCGTCTTACCATTGAATATGTCTTTGGATCCTGTACTAGTAACAGTGGTTATAGATCCTGTGTTCAAGTCTTGGATATATAAATCATGATTGTATCCAAAAATGACCTGATCTCCATTTGGAGAAAACTCTGCAAAATGAAGCTTGCACAATGCCTGATCATGGTTCTGTTTCTCAGTAGGTGGTTGGATTGGGGTGTATTCTTTTGAATTATATGGATTTACTATCCAATAAAGTGCAAATGACAGATGCCTCCATTGCGCCGATTCGTCTGTCTTTGCAATTTGCCAATTGCCTTTTTGTTGGTCGATTTTACAAGCAGGGTTCAATATAAGATCAGTTATTTCGAAAAAATCATTCTTGTAAGCAAATTTTGTTTCAGTATTAACATTGTTTACAACTTTACTCCTACCGACTTGTCTTAACACACTTGAACCATCTATATCCTTGGTAACGTAAAACCCACCACCACTGCCATCGCTAGGGTATTGTTTAGTATTTAGCCATGAAACCTCTACACTAGTGGAAATCAACTCGCCTCTATATAATGTTTCCATTGTAAGATTTTTGTACGCTGTGCTGTAATCATTCAAGGTTATATTTCTCAGTGAAGTTGAAACCAAATTCGTCTTTGGTTTGGAGAATTTATCAATGATACTTTGATGTGATTCTCTAGAATATATAAATAATGCAAGACACCATATGGTAGCTGAGCATATTGTTATCAAGTAGCATATATATTTCGGAGACTTCCAGTTTTGGTTAGGCTTTTTGCCATACTTGAACCATATTGCCTTGAAGTCTGAATCTTCATTGAAATTATCATAATCTTCGCCCAATCGTGTTGTAGCCACGTCTATATCTTCAAACACTAGAGAAAAATCTGAAGAATCTGAATCTATTGACTCCCGAGGATTGTCTCCATATGGTATTCCACTTTCAAGATCTGAATCCTTCTGACGTAGTTGAGACTCAAGGGTCTCTCGGTTCCCCAGCTGGTCAACAAGCTCATATTCTTGGGATATTTTCTTCTTGAATAACATTGTCCATGAGCTGCTATGTATTATTCTTCAATTTCTGAAAGTTGTAACAAACTGAGTCACTATCGGGTTAGCTTGCTTATCTTACGCTTTTTCCAAATTGTTATATGTTTTGGGTTTAATATTGAAATCATGCGAGATCGTGTTTACTAAATCTTCTGATATAGAAATACACCGCCCCGCTTAATTTTCAGAAATTCAAATTTCAATTTAAATATTTCTTTGAACACATATTATCAGTGCAAGCTAAGTCATATAAAGGCTCTTATACATACAAGTGCAACCCGGTTCATTTATTATATCATGAAGCATGCAATTAATATATATACCAAGCTTTTTGACCCAACCTATTTTAAAGATGTTGAATTCTACAAATCGTTGTACACAACTCCAATCCATGAACAGGCATTGGCTTCAACCTTATCTTCCAATAGTGAACTAATGTCAAGTTCGCCTCAATTGCTTGAAAATAACGTCCTCATACTTCAAGAAATCTACACGTATGGGCTTGAATTTCTTATTGATGCTATGAGATACCCAAGCAAGGAGAGGATAATATCGGAAACTATGGGGGATCTTAGTCTGGGGGTCGAAGCATTTGACCTTGCAGATGATAATAACGACATCACATCAATGATGGGCTCCTTGTCTGGTAAGCCTAGATCTTCTTCATTGGTGGATATGTATGAAGATGACGACATTGCTTCCATGGGTGTGAACAAACGAGCTAGTAAGTTGCAATCGGCCACTGCGGCAATTGCAATTGAAGAAGAAAACGATAACTCTTCCGATTTTTCAGAAATTATTCCAAATATGAAGCATGCTCTTATCCCTTCTACTATATTTGGAAGTATTGATGATTCACTTAGGGCTGAACTTATAGCTAATATACTTTCCATTTTAAAAATATGGTTCCAAAATTTATCACACGCCAATACGTTTATCCGCAAAGCTAAGGAAACCTTAGGAATTACATTGACTTCGTCGGATTTGTTAACCAAAATCTTCAAGCAACCACCACAATTATTGATAAATTTATTGCAAATTATTCAGTGGTATTTGCAAGAGAAGTTTAGTTTTACTGTTTCTGCTAGCTATTCTACTATCTTGGCCAGTGTTTCCTTGTTGTTTCAAATAGTTAAGACATTAATGAAGAGCCTAAAAGAATCATCAAATATCAGACTAGTTTTAACAATTCTTGAAGTTGATTTTGCTCCTGAATTGGATAAGTTACTTATTGCATCTTCTAGCTCCAGGCTGTCATTCAATCTCCAGTTTAAATCAAGACTTGAGATTTATACTATTATCGGAGTTTTGGTTAAATTATCCAGTTGGTCTTCCAAGGTAACATCTTCGTCTAATAATACCGATGATGATATTACAACTTCTGAAGATAATAAGGCGTTAATTGTTCATTATTTCAACACTGTAAAGATTTACAATGCAATTGATTTCCATAATCAAATCACTTATAAAATAACCCCATTACTTTCTATGGATTATAAATTTTGGTATGAATACAAGCCAGATATTTTACTAGGTCAATTAACAAGCTCACTGTTTGTAAGTTGGTTCACTGGGAATTTGATTGGAAGTAGTGGGTATGCATCTTATAACACAAGTGTTGATATTACTAGTGCTGCAAATAATTTAGGTGAGTTTACTATTCCAGGAGTTGACGATGAAAATGTTTTGGATGAACTACAAGATATTTACACTGAAAGAGATCAAAAGTTAAAATTACATCAAAATGAAGATTCTTTAGTCAGTACCATTGAACCAGAAGTTAATTCAAAGTCGCTCTTACCTATTCTACTTTACTTAAACGCTCACTTCGAAAATTCATCATTCCTCTTGAATTTAATGAGTGATTACCATCCCAAGAATATAAATTCTTTAAATTTTGATTCACATATTGAATTATTCGATATTTTATTGAGTTTATCTTCATATGTTTTCTTTTATCTGCATAAATCTTCAATCATGAAATCTTCTGGTAAGCTTTTCCTTGCCACATTTTTGAAATTGACTTCCAATCGGACTGTTGGTGGAATAGATCATGAATCAACGTTTGTCATTGCTGATAAAGTTGAAGAATTTCAAATAAGCGAATATAAATGGAAATTGTGTCATCATAAAGAACCAGTTGTCCCAATTTCAAGTTCAAATTTTGGGTTCAAACCCTCTAAATTGTATATTTTGGATACTATCCAAGTTTTCATGAGATTTAATATGACTAAAAAATTAGATGTTACTAGTTTTAAAATGGCAAATTCTATTATATTCCAAATTTTATCTAAGGAAGTTGATGGAAAGGGAACTAGCGAATACAAATGGGATGCTTTTTATAAAACCATCTTCAACGTATTACTTTTCATCAAGAAATATAAATTGGAAGTCCTCGTAGATGATAAAGCCAGTTCAGTTTCTGAGTCGACTAACAGCGATGCAACATTAGTTGCGTCCATGGCTCCAGATGGTATTTTAGAACTTGTGGAAGAATTGTTAGTTATTCTCAATTTGATTATTTTCAAGTTTCAAGACATCATTTCTGCAGAAGATTCAAAACCAATAACTTACGATCTCGTATATAACCTTTTGTTGCACCAGAAAAAGATGGAACGTCTTATAGAAATCACTGGTATAAAAGATTCCCCGAACAGAATACCATATTTAAAGTCATGTTTCAATTACTTTGAGCAAGAATTCACCAAAAATTCTCTGAAGATTAATGTTTTAGATTTAGATTATGAATCTCCAGAATTTTTGAAACTTATCACTGGGTTCAAACTTGATGAAAATGGGGCAGATGCTGTGAATGACGACTGGAAGTATTCAGGAACTTTCAAGTACGTTAACCCCAAAATTGATTCAGAATTAGAATCAAGATCTGAATTGCTCAAAATTATAGATAACACTTTCAGCAGTCTTGACTTGTATTAGTAAAATAAAAATTACAGTACAGCAAAATGTAGAAACAAACATCATTGGAGAATAGTTATAGTTATTGGAAAGTAAACTACAGTTTAGTTACAAAGTTCTGTTATATATTTTTTTGGTTTTGAAGTATTTCTCTATACACACAGTTGGATTGTTTTTCAATATTTTGCTTCATTTGAAGTATTGTATTGAGTTTTTTATGTTACTTGCAAGCAGTCTCTCTTTCTTATCAATTTCCAAGGATGCCTTATTTTCCTTCGTGAATGGTTCTGAAGAAATCCATACATGTTGTGAAAACTACCAATAAAATACCACCACCTGGACCTAATCTCAAGACCTTTGGAATGAAACCCTTGTACAAGGCACCAAATCCTTCTTCTTTAGCAACGGTAACTAATGATGGTAAAGTCCACTTGTATCTGGTCGAACCAGCTTGAATTCTAGACTTAACAACATCAAATGGTGTGTTTAAAATGGTACCAAAAGTACCACCAATGGCACCACTAGTCATGTCAATTAAAGTCTTTTCAGTGGAAGATTTTGGCTTTGGCATCAAACTTCTAACTTGGAAAATTAATCCAAAATAACCAGCATTCCAACTAATATGTCTCCATAAAGTTGATTCCAAACCCTTATATAACCCTAAAACACCATTTTCTCTGATAATATGTTTAGTAACTTCACCCATACCGTTAAACTTTGAAGTTTTGTCTTGTAATTTGATTTTTATTAATTCAAATGGAACAACGATAAAAGATTCAGTAGCACCCGCGGTAGCACCAGTCAATACAGCTAATGATTGATTCATCTTGGCAACACCAAATTGATGTCTGTAGAACTTTCCCCATTCATCATTGGCTGCAAACTTGGTTGCTCTCTTAGGAGCCTCCATAAGAATTGGGGCTGAGATACCCTTGTATAATCTTGAGAATCCCTCTTCTCTAACAATCTTTTTTAAACAGTTGATAGTACCATTGTAGGCATTGGTTGAGTCCAATTGCTGTCTGGTCTTAACAACGTCCAATGGGTACATAACCAAGATTTCACTGACACCGGCAATTGCACCGGCACCGAATTGGTAAATAAATGGGAGGGGTTTTGGTTCTGACATATTTATGCTAGGATTGATTGATTTATGTAATGATAATTATGATTATGATTATGATTCTATATAATAAATAGATTGTGAGCTTTGATTACTTTTTTTAGTTTCTTTCTTTCTCTCTTTGTCTATCAGGAAGGATGAACGTTTGTGATGAACAATTGACTAAAGAAAAGTTTGCAGTATTTGGTGCTATTCTCCGAAGGTTATAAGTAGTATTCAGAAAATTTTTTCAAAGTTACCTTTTTATAAAAAAGCGGGGACCTATGGAATCTGTTGAGAACGAGGGAGATAAGGTGTGAAAAAAAAAACTGTGTGTTGAGTCACACTATTAGAGAAGCAGCCTCCATTAAAGTATCTAGCTATTTTATTGGAGAGAGAAGGAAACGAAGAAGAAAAAAGTCAGGATATTAGAGGCTAAGTTTCTCTACTATATATAGTTGAAGGTGCATTTGGAAGTGTTTTGCAAAGAGTTCAGGTCTGTTCTTGTCAGGTCTGGACTTGACTTTACAAGAGTGTAGAAAATGATTTAAAATACACGTGATTAATTAAAAAGTGACACGATGAAGTGAATGTAATAACGCGAATCAGTCGGAGAACAGCGAATGAGATTGAAGATGGAGGGGCGGTGAATTATTATACGCCGGGTCATTAATGCTTTCCGGGCTTTAATATTCAATACAACTGTTGTTATTGAAATAAAATATGCTGCTATCGATTGACTCCATTTGGCCGGTACCGGGCAGCTTCATTGAAGGTTCACTTTGGTGTTGTATGAAGTACTAGAAAATTAGTTTAAATTGGCTGCAAATTAAAGTGCGGCTGCAGAGTCATATTTTAAAGAGTCGTAATGAGTATAAAATGATAACTTGATCAAGCTGGGAAGTTAAGTTGTTATATGGACTGCAAAATGGAACATAAAAAAAAGGAGAGATCTTGAGTTAACTGAACGTGTGTATTCTAGTTTCTGACAAAAACATTGCCCTTTGTTAAACCAATCTGATTTTGGCTAGAGTGCAATTCAATCTCCAGATAATATAGAATGATGTACTCTCGTTGAAAACAGAAGGCTTCAATAATATATTATTAACGCGTATTATGTGAACCATATTAAACTATTTCAATATGAAAATCTAGCAGCAATTTTCAAATTGTCAATTTTTCTGAAGATTTCATTGTTGATAATATTTTTTTTTTTTGGAGCTACCACCAGTATGCTTTGAATTCTCCCTTCTTTTGGCACTTGGTTTATAGATACAAGTAAATTATGAATTGTGAATCAAATCATCATAGATATATCTAACCTTTGGTGAAATTGTTGTTCCATCATCATTGGTATTTGACATACAAATCACAATTTGGTAGCAAATCAATTTGCGAGAATGCTTGTTTAATGCAATGTAAACAGAGAAGCAATCTGCAGAATAGGTTTTACTGTACAAGAATAAATTGAGGACATTTTCATATTCAAGAGTGTGTTTATTTTAAAGAAGTGAATTTTTAAGGTTTACTTATTTTTGAATTGTTATTCAGTATATTTAAAAATCTTTTCAATATCAAAATAGTTAGTTTAAGTCTTAGGTAAAATATAAACCATTTTGAAACAATCTAACTGTTCAACATTATTTCTACTATTTGACAAATGAATGTCTCAAAAACTTGAATTAAATATAGTAGATTGAGACTTTTTATACTGAGTAACCTATATCAATATGTAAGTCATTTATTCAAGAGTGGAATTAGATTCACAACTACTTGACTATACGGAAATATACTATATAGTGTATTCCTGTATATAACCTCCAAAGGTATATCAATTATTTCGCAACCCTCTTGATAGGAATCCGGGTAACACCATCGCGAGTATGAACTATAAAGTTGAAATTTTTTTTCAACTTATTCATTTTATTCTTATTCTTTTCTTCTTTGTGCGGCAGCCAAAACTATTACCGTGTTGCTTGTCTATTTTCGTAATCCCTACGAATTGGCGAGCGTCAAGTTTTGGCGAGAACGAAATCCTTCTTTTGGAGGACAATAGGCCATCTTAATGCCCTTTTGTTAGTTTGTAAGCGTTTTAGTATTCTTATGGATATTAAAATTTGGAGCTAACAAGGGCTGGTGGGCCAAACAATTTCAAAGAAAAATCAAAGAAAAATTTCAAAGAAAAAATACTCTATTTAAAAGTAAATCTCCTGATTGTGTTATCTCCTATTTTTCTGTTTTCTTTATTTTAATTGATTAACTCTACACTATATTTGTTCGTGTTACTTTTATTTTCAATCTAAACCCATTGCCCTCTAACGATTGCAAATGAAAAATTTATAAACATTCCTGCAATTATTGCCATTTTTTGTGATTTATTAAATACTGTATCATCAACTGCTAAGAAAACTAAACTTAAAACTCCAAGGAAAACTCCAATAGATAATCCTAGTAATAAATCTTTATTTCCATTGACTTCTTCTAACTCAACTTGTGGAGGATTTGCATTTACTGTGTTGGTGGTAGAATTATTTCCTGAAACATTTGAGAGTTGATCAGAAGCAGTCTGATGTGGTCTTAATCTATCACCAGCAGATCCAGACCCGCTGGATCCTGTTGCATCTGGGGTAATGGTTGACTCAATCCATCTCTCTTCAAGCTGTCTAATTTGCCTTTGTCTTGATTCTTCTTCTTCTAAATCATTAATTTCTCCAGCTCCAGCACCTCCATTTTCTTGCAGCTCGTTTGAAGGGTTATATATAGCATGAAATTGTCTTCTTAAGTCTCTTATGTCTTCATTGGAAAATCCTTGTTGTAAAAGTCTATCAAATCCAACAACTTCCGGAGCTGTTGATCTCGTTTGAACAGAAGAATCAAGCTTATTTTCGTCAGCCAATTGTTGTGACGTTAAAATATCTCCAATTAAGCAATGGATAAATATCTTTGTTACTCCATCACTTGATTCTTGATCATTCAATTGCTTTAACCTTGGTTCAAAGACTTCATGTCTAAAATCTGTGGTCTCATTTAATACTCTACCCCCGTATATTAATCTGAGCCTTCTATTAGAACATTCAGAAACTTTGGTTCTAATCATTGATTTTATCCATTTAATATTGGTTAATGTATTAACATCATCTCTATCAAAATTTAAGGAAATTGGGATTTCAAGATCTTTAATTTGATTTTTTAAATCTTGGGGGACGGTAAACCGTATAGTTATTAGGAATTTCATGCGTAATAATTATGTTTTGAATGAAGGAATATAAATCATAACTGTAGAAATATTCGTTAAATATTCTAAGTTATACATGTTTTGTGGCAATGTGAGTAAATATGCAGGATTTTAAGTATTCTTCTCTTTCGTATTTAATAAATTATTAGGAAGCAAATAATATCTCTTTAAAATAAGTTTTATTTCTTCCATCTACGAAAGTTCATCTGGAAGGATCTATGTACTGCAAAAAAAGATTTCCTATTTTAATTAAAGTTTTGGAATTGCTTATTCATAGAGAGTATTGAATATCTATTACAGAAAATCTAAGAAACATTAAGAATAGTATAATTAAATATATATATATTACTATCAAGGACATTCCTATATCTGATATTTTAACAAAACGGTAATAAAGTTATAGACGAATGGCGTACATTATGAACGGCGTACATGACAATGTGGCAATCGGGTCCGACCTTAGCATTGTTATTTCGCAGCCATTCAATCTACCATGGTAAAAACAGAGTGTCTGCAAAACTGCAATTCCTTCCAAATTATTTCTACTAAGCCAACTATAAGTATATATGTCCCATTTAGTATTATCATGTACTATATTGTCTATCCCCTCCCCACCAATTATCTCAATACTCTCTAGTCACATTGGTGATTATCTAAGAAACTGCTCTTCTCTCTCTCTGTCTTCATTGATGTCTCACATCTGGTTACCTGCACATAATTGCTGGTAGCAACTTGCCTTCTCCGCGCCCCACTAATATCAACTGGCCGCCATCCGTCCAATATAAAGTAGACACTACATCTCCTCCAATTCACTCTCCTATTGAAACTTCTACCGATATCTACCTTCTTATTTATTCTAAAAATGGTTGTTGAAGAATTTAAAACCTCAGTTGCTCAAGTTGATGCTGCCTTGGCAGATCAAAACCAATCTGACCTCGATGACAGTGCATTAAGATATGCTGCTTATGCCAATAGATTGAGAACTATTTTATTGGCCTCACATCGTTATGTTGCTTACACTTCAGATATCGGGGAATCTTTCCGTCCTGTAGCTCATCCATTCATTGTTAGATTGGGTTATTCAATTTCTTGGGCTTATATCTTGGGTGATGTCCTGTACTCTGCATGGACTACTAAAATGAAACTGGAAGGTAGATATACTCAAGGTTTAAAGCCATGGAACTTTCCTTACCCAGAACCAAATTCAGTTGCTGCAAAGATTAATCAAGAAGCAAATGGTGGTAGTTTGGTTGAAAATGATTGGAGATTAGCTGGTTTAAAAAGAGGTATTTTCCAAAGTGTTGCATCAATGGGGCTTCCTGCATTCACTATTCATAGTGCAGTTAGATATTCTTCATTAATGTTTAAAAATTCAAAAGTCCCAGCTTTGAAAACTTATGGTCCAGTAGCAATTGGTTTAGGAATTGTCCCATTATTACCATATGTCTTTGATGAACCTTGTGAAATTGCCATTGATTATGTATTCGAAAAGGGTGAAGAATATTATAAAAAATCTTTTAAGGCGTAATTTCAATAGAAAGAAAAGGTTGAAACGGATATGCAAAGAACGAATAATTCAAAATAAATAAGAATGTCAATAATCTAGAATCAATAATATGAAACAGTTGAGTGACTGTAGCATTTATCATTTGTTGTCTCTCCTCCGTCTCCTTATAGTGAGAGTAAATAAGTGCAACTAACTGCTCTCTTCTGGTCTGGTCTCTCAAAAACTACCTTGTCTCATATCTCGTCATATTATTACTATGTCATACATATATACTTTCGGAAGCGTATATCTCTGTCCCTTCGGTTTTGGAAGTCTATTTTTGAGGTTTTGAATAATTGTAAGTATTACACTTCTTACATGTTCTTGCGTTGTCATCACCATCAAATTCAACAATAGCTTCTTTAATTTGACTACCTAAATCATAGCAATAAAATTCTTTTTCATTAATTATTTCTTTACAATTCAGACAATACCACCTAATCTTATCATTAATGCCCTTTGGTCTATCTTGTTCAACAACAATCCCAATGGTATCCTTAAACCTTACTGGATTATGTGGCACATTCCCTGGCAAAAGAAATGAATCACCTTCTTTAATTATAACATCTTTAAATTCTCCATCATCAACCACTTTAAGGCACATTTCACCTTTTAGTTGATGGAAGTATTCTGGAGTTTGATTTACATGATAATCAGTTCTTTCATTTGGACCACCAACAATCATTACTGTAAAGCCACCCCTATGGAGACAATAGTTATTTACCGGAGGTTGAAGTAAGTGATTATTTTCTTCAATCCATTTCTTAATATTTATAGGCGGGAGTAACATGGTACTGTTAATGATTACTAAGAGCAGAAAGATGCTGATATCTTGAAGATGACTAGAAAAAATACTGGGGCAATATCGATTGAGATCGGCCCATAGTAAAAATGCGATCACATGATTCAGAAAATTGACCATTCCAAGAATTAAAATAAAAGGTAAGAAAAAAGCCGTAAGTGTTTGTTAATGTTATTGGAGATGACCCTGGAGTTAGTTTGTTGACATTAGAGATTTACTACATTGAATTGGGCTTAGAGTAGAATTGATCTTGAATGAATAAAGCTTTTAAAAAAATCCAGAAAAAAAAAGCTTCCCCACCAGGAGTCGAACCTGGAATCTTCTGGTTCCAACCGGAAGTGGATACGTTTCGTAGCCAGACGCCTTGACCATTGGGCCATGAGGAACGAAGCATGTCAGTTTTTTGCTCAATTTTTATGATATCAACATTTTAGCATATTTGAGGCGCGCACGACCTTTCATTAGTCAACCTACATGCATTTCTTACTAATATACAACACATGGTGTGCAAGCCCTGATTTGGTTTATACTGATCATTGTCTCCACTTACCTTATGCCATGTTGCCATTATTTTGCATCGGAAGGAAAAACGACTGCAATCTTCTCAAATTTTGGTGTTTGGGTGTTTTTGGATTGAAAAATATTTGGCTGCAATACTCAGAATAATCCTTGAGAATATAATTGAAAGACATTAAGTTATAACATTAAAATCAAATTTGGAAAGTCTCGTCAGTAGTTATAGGTTGTAATGAAAGTCAATCTCTGATTTAAAGTTAGTTTTGTTTTTTATTTAAAAACTTATTATTAAAATTACAATATATGTTGCATTTTCTGTCAAAATTATAGAAAAGGGTTAACTGAAAAGAATTCTCGAAAGAACCTAAAACAAATTGAATCAATAGCTTAAAAGATTGTGAATGTAGCAAACAAATCAAATTTATTATTTTAGTTACTTAGATTTATATTTTTATATACTTCAGCACCATTTATATGCAATGATGGATCTCGGTTCTTCTATTCCTTAGTAAGGAAGAGAAAAAAAGAGAACGAAACTACAGAGTTTGTTTTCAAATCGAAATATTTTATATAGCTAGAAACACAGTTGTATGAACATATTTAATGTTCTAAAATGGTGAGATTACCGGTAACGACAACATTTTCTAATACTGAACCGTTTGGAATTTCAATCTTGTCACCATCATTACAAACAATAATAACAGTACCCTTTAAGGTAACATTTCTACCTAAAGTAACATTACCAGTAATAGTTAAATGATCTAATTCTAAAATCTTTGGCATATGACTAATTCTTGCTTGGAATCCACTAACCTTCTTAAAATGAGAGCCCAATTTAATCAAAGGATTTGAAAATCCATCTCTAGTTGGGTCTAATTTTAATGCACCGTGTTCTAAGTAGAATAAATCAGACTTAACCAATAATAAATCAGAACATGTTTTAACTGGTAAGAATCTTGATCTTGGAACGACAACACCATGAGCACCAGCAAAATGTCTAATGGCAGCACCAACAGCAGTTTCTAATTGTAAAACATTAACTTCCAGCTTACCATAGTGGATAGTCTTTTGATTTGGAATGATTTCAGCTTGAATTTCATTACCTTCAACTAACTTCTTAATAGCTCTTAAATTAATCCATAAATTATTGGTATTGAAATATTTAAATTTCTTAATTGACTTAAATTCTTCAACGTGTTCCTTTGGAACTTGAGCAATTTCTAATAATCTAACTTGACCATCATAATTAATTAAAGTACCACCCTTAACATCAGCTCTAGTCTTATCAGTTAATTCCATAAGATATTCTGAACCAGTTTCAATCATATGATCTAAGATCTTAGTATCAACAGTGGCACCCAAGTTATCACCATTAGAAACGAATAAAATTTCTCTACCTTGAGCTAATAAATTGTCTAATTCACCAGAAGAAACTAATGCTTCAAATAAATCACCATGACCAGGTGGGTACCAACTTTCTAAATCATCATCAAATGATTCTGGAACTGGTAATAATGAATCTCTATAAATTCTTGGGAATCTTGATTGATTGAAAGTTCTAACTCTAATTCTGTGACCTTGATATTTCTTAATAATCTTAGCGGTATCGTTATCAGTGTTAAAAGAGTTCATTAATAATAATGGAACATCAGCATCATACTTTCTATTTAAATGTTCAATTTGTCTAACTGAAAGATCTAAAAAGGTATTACCATCTCTAACTTCAATAACAGATTTTGGACCAACACAACCCATAGAAGTACCTAAACCACCATTTAACTTTAAGACAGCTAATTTATCCAAGTTAGTTGATGCTTCCAGATTTAATGAATTATATTGAACAACTTCACTTGGACTTGGAGATTTAATCTTTTCCCAATCTAAAGTTGATCCTGAAGCCTTATCAGTGAGGTATCTTCTGAAAAGAGCAAAAAATGAATCCATTTCATTTTCAAATTTCAATTGCTTTCCAGAATCTTGAACAGTATCAGCAAGATTATTTAATGCATTACGCATTTGACTTGCTGCAACATTGGTTGCAGTGTTATCAAAAGCCTATAAAAGATTGTTAGTAACCAGATTATTATAAGGAGGATCAAAAAGGAAATGTAATGAAACAAAAACGTGAGGAAGATAACTGTCACCTTATTCAACGAAAATTCCATAATTTAAGTCAGTCATAGTTTAGTTTCAACTGATACTTCACTATAGTCTAAGTTCATTGCCCAATATCCACGGATAAGATGAAATATGTGGTATAATCATAACCCTTTGTTAAATTTAAACCCACGTTAAACAGCAATCACCTATGTACCATACATGAAAAACGCGATGCAATAGCAATCAACAATCAGGTGGTATTCATTTCCCTCAATTTACATTGCTCCGATAATTGAAATCTAGATCGTTTGCTCATAAATCATTTTCGAAATCAATTTCGCCCATGTGCCATCAGATCAATTCTGAAGATCTCAAGATCTCCGCCAAAAGTAATAGTTGATAAATTCTAATAAAAATCCAATATCAAATACTTACATAAGTAGACTGAGTCTTAGTGTGCTTCTTTCCAGTAGTAGACATCTTTTCAGTAATTGAAATTGATTTATAATCCTTGAATTACTTAAAAAAAAAAGTAAGTTGAAAAGAAAAAACGGAGAGCACAAAAAAAATTAAGGCGTACAAAAGTTGGGTTTATTACTGTTTCAGTGAGTGTAGCGTTACTTTCAGTGAAGTGCTAATTTTCGGCTCGTCCTAGAGCATATATGCAGGCACCAAACATACACCAAACACCGTGTTTTTTTTTTTTTTTTTTTTAATAATAATAATAAGAATAATAATGATAATTTTTTTTTTTTTCTATGGATGCTGCTGGTACAAAAATTATTGGGGTTGAGCAATTCATCGCCAAAAGGTTCCGTGAGGGGTGTTGGTTGTCAGATAACCAAGGGGTTGAGTGGGGAGAGGAGGGGTGGCGGAAGATATTGATGATCACTTTGTGGGGAAGATGGGTGAAGTGATTATTAGGAGGTAGCCCGGCTGGTAGGTTATGATGGAATTAAAATTATACGAAGAAAGTAGATAAATGACATTTAGACAGAAACAGAGAGTGAAAGTCTGTCATTCCAAATTTAGGTTCCTTTTGGACGACATTCAGGAAGGCTGAGATATATTAATTTTTTTTTTTTTTTCATTTTTTTTTCATTTTTTTTTTATTTTTTTATTTTTTTATTTTTTAATATTTATATTTATTTATTTTTATTTTTCTTCCAATTTCTTTCTTTCTTCATTCCGTCTTTTTGCTGAATTATGCACTGGAAAAAATTGACGGAGGTGCATACAGTAAATTATAAATGTAACGTTGTATTCAAATAGAAAGTGCTCGAAAACCTCTATTTATATATATATATATATAAAAAAAATTCACTTGATTATCTTACTTAATTTCTAGCCTTTTTTTCGTTGTTCTCTTATTTGTAGTTCATATAGCAGCGGATTAATTGGTGCGGATCAATACTGTGGGGTTCATGTTTGTGCTGAAGTCTAATCCTAACTGAATTAATATTATTACATTTCTCCCTCCTCCATTTGACAGGTAATTAGTTTCCCGGTTGTTCTGTCCTCTTCACTTATTCTTGCTTCCCCTATTCTCTTCACCCCTCTCTCTCTCGGCCAACTCGAACTTTTCGTTAACTTGGATCTTTTCTTCAGATATATAAATGCCATAAAATGAATTCCCTTATCATTATAAAATACAATTAGACCCATTTGTTTAGTTGTTTATTAACTTTATTCTGCAAAATCTATCAAATAAATGGCCTTATAGTGTATACCTTTCTTTTTTTGATCATTCTCTTATGTTAGATTATTTATTTAGAGTGTCCTGCATATATTGGTGTTTTGGACACGGAGGATAGCCCTCTACTATTAAAATTTCCTATAAAAAGTTACAGTGGCCGAGTGGTTAAGGCGACGCCCTGCTAATTTAGCAGCTGTTAGGCGTTGGGTTCTGCCTGCGCAGGTTCGAATCCTGTCTGTGACGTCATTTTTTTTTATTTATTCCTAATAAATTATTTCCAAAACTTTTACTTTATCTCGTCGGTCTATCTTTCATTCGTTCAATATTATTTGATATAGAGAAAAGGTTTCTTTTGCCATTACGTGTAACTTCCTTTCTTTTTTTTTTTTTGGCCTTTTTGGTTTGAAATTATTTGGCTGCGAATACCTGTTTTCGTTTTAATATGAAAAATGGTTGCTACAAAGTATACAAATATACCAATGAGTAGGTTCTTCATAACATTTATTTGAATTATAAAAGCAGAAAGTAGGAAAAGTTAAAATTGTATTACCTTCGAATTTTGCCCTGCTTCGAAAGAGGACTTTGTGGAACCGTAAACTTGCTGAATAAAAAAAAAGAATTAAATTTGTCAAGACGCTCCGCTGGCGCCTATCCGGCGAGGACAATTGCATTGAGCTCTTCTCCCTTTGGTCGTGTTGTTAACCCTACGGGGGGTAATTATTATAAAGGATGGGGAGCATATCTCAGTTTAAACTTCTGAGTCTCTAGCTGATCTGCACAAAATAATTCAATTCGTTATTTTACGGACGTTTTCCATAGGGACAACTACATCCATCTCTCCTCTCTTTGGTTTATCATCTTGGACAGTATGGTATCACCTTACTAAAGAGGAGAAATTCTCATTCCAATCGACTTCCCCTGCTATGGTCCCTAGAGGAGTGAAATCACAAGAAGAATAATTAATCGAAAGTGAAGGAAAATTCTCTGTTGGTTTCCAGAAGTAACCATTCAAAAATGTAGAATTTATCATTGATTGTTACCTGTTTCAAGGGCCATAAAGTGTTTGATATTGGATAGCCGCTACCAAAGACTTGAATTAGTAAACATGGCAAGTTGTTAATACTAAGCATATATTTAGACTATGAATTTTTTTATACTTGCAGAAATATCCCCAATTCTTATAGTGAGATAACTTAGATTTTGATGAGGTGGTTAGTATTATAAACCAGTGATAAGATCACAAACACAAACAAAGTAAAGTATTTTTAACTCTAATCCTTGTATTAAAAATGAACTGTATATTTATCTCCTATCCTTAACCCACGCAGAAAGAATGCAAAGCACAAGTAGAGACTCATTCATTCCTTCCAACTTTGTTCTTCTATTTTCAGAAATTCACTTTGATTGGATCTGTAAGGCAGGTCGGCGCTTTTATTTGTGGCCACACGTTCAAGTACCACTACTTCAAGTAGAACAAAAATGAGACTAGATCAAAACAACCTCACCGGATAGATGCCAGCGAATCAATTTTTACCATACAGCATCATCATATTTATACCATTCCGCAATTTTGATGCCACCTGGTAGAACGATATGTTTCGAACACTGCTCCTCTTCAGTACGTTGTACTCCCAGAAGGGCTAAGGCTAAAAACACGACCGAAGGGAGAAAAGCTCAATGCAAATGTCCTCGCCGGATAGGCGCCAGCGGAGCGTCTTGCCAATTACAAAGTAGTCATACCACTCCACCACCAACTGAAAACAAACATACTATTGTTTATGAAATCAAAATGATTATATTGTTGTCTTTCCAAAAACTTGATCAAGTTCATTAACTTGCAGTTCTAAATCATTTTTGTCTTTTAAATCCGATTCAACTTTTCTTTCAATTCTTGCTGGAATCATAACACCACCAGAAGTATCAAACCCTGGTGCAACTTTTGTTTGCTTTTCCTTAACCCAATTTTTAAATTTATTGATATCAATCGAGTCGTCGGATTCATTAAACTTATCATTCTTTAAGCGTTCAATTTCTTCAATCCAACTTTCTAATTCTTTTTTTGAAAGATTGATCTTTGGTGGTATGACCGATGTCGTCAATGTAGGCAAGAGTTTATTATAATTTTGGTTCAAGGTTATTGCCTTCGGAGGTTGAAATGATGGGTTCCTTATCAAAGGAACCTGCATGAGTATTGGATCAGCTGGAAGTTAGTAGCTAAGAATACAAAATAGAAGAATAAGAAAAAGAAGATAAAAAAATATAATACTTACGTTTTTCAGTATCGTCCATATCTGATTTTGGGGGTAATAGAGAAAAGAAGATGGGTAAAGAGAGGAGAGAATAATATTTGATGATTGATTTCAATATTCTGTATGGAGTTGGCATGTCGCGAGTCGAGCGAGGTACACAACCGGAAAATAAGTTCGTAATGTATATATCAACATAACCAGATGTGCGAAGAGCACCATCGATACCTTTACATTTGCATTTGCATTTGCATTTCATACTTCTCCATAACGATGACAAGTATCGCCTATCTCTACAGTTCCGCCTTCCCATCTTATCTTCCTTTCTTCTCTTGTCCTCCCTTCCCTTCTCTTCTCTTCTCTCCTCCTCTCTCTACATTTAACTCAAGTTATAGTTATATATTGTACAGTTTTGGTTAATCTATTACTTACTCATTATAATGACGGATTAAAATATAAGCATTTTCTTGCTTTAAGTTGGATAAAGAACGGTAACCACCTTCTAAACACATCAATAACCCCCCAAATGAAATATAAACCGACATGTTATCAGAACCAGAGTTTTCTTCAAACTTGTAAACAGTACCATACATAACATAGTCGTAATCATCAGCCAAAGATCTTTCATCACCCTTTGGTGGTCTCCAAGAACCGTTAGAAGTAGTCATAGAAGCTTCATTTCCTAACTCTGAAGCTAAAGTAATAGTTAATGAGTCGTTTTCCTTGACTGGGAATAATTCACTGTTGATGTCTAATGAGATCTTAACATCTCTAGCAGTTGATGATTGCCCCTTTATACGGGCAACTTTGTTATATTTACCGTGGTCAACGGATTCGACATTGAACATGTCATCGAAAAGAATTGAAGACATATTATTTATATACAGTTTCTAGTTAGTATAACTATACTTTTAAGATAACTACTTGTATAGATTTTAAAGGTGTTTTTTTTTTTCTTCCAATTTTTTTTTTCCTTCATCTTCTGCCTATTATTTTTACTGTGCAGTGAAGAAGAAGAAGTTGATGATGATGTGATCACGTGAACAATAAAAAAATTCCCATAGTATAACATATAGGTGTATTGTATATTTTTCTTCAAATCAGGAAATATAAAAATAGTAACTCACAACTCACAATCAAAAAAAAAGCATTTTACTTTCTTCTTTAGTCAGTTGCTTTATATTACTTTCAAAATAATCAAGAAAATGTCAGCTCACATAACAGAAGAAAAGAATACACGCTCACTTAGTAGCAATAACCTTGAGGTTAATGATTCGGTAGCAACTCCTCGTAACAGAAACTGGTTAAGATTTGGAATAATAATTCTTATTTTGACTTCATTCCTTGCGTCATATCATTACAAAGGATGTCAAGGAATTTCGCAATACTTTGGAAACTCACAATCTAATCCTGATTTCTTCCAGGAGTTGAGTGACAAAGTTGGGTTTAATGATTTTGATTCTATGGTAGAATCAGTAAATTTAGAGCAAGAATACTTCAAAAGAGATACCACTACTAGCAGTAGTGCATCCTCATCGCTGCCACCAACTGCATTCTATAACCAAGGTGGGATTAGATTTGTATTTGTTTTAGTTGGATTTGTTTTGCTTAATATGTTTGCCATCATGATTCATCATGTTTATCAAAGATTAGCTGGTCTGAACCGTAACTATAAGAATATTGATCAAGTTATTTCCCCATTTTAGTACATAGGAGAAAAAAAACTCAATTCAATTCAATTCAATTCAATTCAAAAACATAAAAAAAAAATAAAATAAAGGTCATACAAAAAGAATAATTGTAGACATGAAGGCAAGTAGGTGAAACAGAAGAATTTAAAAAACTTCTGCTTGCTTCTCAGCCCACCACAAAAGTAGGAATCCTTTTTAAATTACTTTTAAATCCAATGGTCTCATCTCTATTTTTCACCTCCCAACTAGATTAAAATTGAATTTCAAGAAAGTTACATTCCTTCCTTCCTCTATAACCAGGTTCCAGTATATCCCCGCTAGGGACCTTTTCCCCGATGAAAGACTAGAAGCACGACCGAAGGGAGCTGAGCTCAATGCAATTGTCCTCGCCGGATAGGCGCCAGCGGAGCGTCTTGCGATATAAGCATATTCAATTGATACCGCTCCACTAGGACCCAGGGCCCTATCCAGGGAAAGACGATTGCCTCAAACTTTTTTTCCCTTTGGAGAGACATGGTTTCTCCCCCCTCCCCCCTATCCCTCCCCAAGTTTAAAAGTACGATCGAAGGGATACGAGTCCAATATCATTTTTAAATATTAATGATATCTTCAAGATTAAACATTCTACTTGGTAACAGACCGCAATCTGCTAAGTATATGTGGGATAAATTTACTGCAATATACTATAATGTAACAATTGCATTCTTTTTCTTACGGAATGCCTTCATGTTGCTTTCTTATAGGATATGTGTGCCATATGGGAATATGCATAGTTTTACTTGAATGGATTTAAATATTTCGTTATGCAGCAATTTTTCGGAGTCCTCCGAGCCAATATGTAAAACTACAAAAGATGTCAACTTTATCAGCTGAATGAAAGAGAGGACTTTACTTTTACCAATAAACCATAATAACACTAGAAGAGCGTAAGTTAGAACATTGCACACCTCCAATTTCTAATTTCTGTTTACCGTTCATTTTTTTAGAGTAAAGAAGAGATGATGTTGTTAGATTATCACTTATCGCATCCGGGGGACCGTCGCACTTGGCCGATATCTCACAACTATAAACTGCGCGGGTAGCAACACAATTTTTCAATTCTTCACCCCATCTATTCCTTTCTTTCTTCCCCTCTTTTCTCCGTAATTCCATTATGCAATCGGGTCCATCATTAGCAAGAAAGATTGTTCAAATATCCTGTGCAATTGTTTGGTGTTTGCTTGCAGCTGGTCCAGTCTTTGGGTTTGCTGCTTTAAAGCCAATTCTTATTAAGGAAGGTATTTATTCTGAAAAATGTAATGCCAATATTGCTTCAGATTCAATTGTTACCTCCCTTGGTGATAGCTTTATCGTAAACACTGTCATTTCAATGGCAGGTGTCAAGAAGCATCAATCTCCATGTGCTGAACAAGATTTACTGTTAAATTTTATGTTTACGTTAGCTGCTGTTGTTACCAATGTTGCTGCTTTACCAGTTGGTTCAATTCTTGATGAATATGGTCCAAGAGTAAGTGGTATTATCGGTGCCATCTTGATCTTTTTGGCATCACTTTTGCTTAAATTTGGTAAAAATATTGTTGAATCAACAACTTTATTGGACCCTTATCTTATAGGTTACGCCTTGTTAGCTTTAGGTGGTCCATTTGTATTTATTAGTTCTTTCCAATTAGCAAACTCATTTCCTAAGAATTCAGGTTTGATTCTTGCTTTGCTTACTGGTGCCTTTGACTCATCATCTGCACTTTTCCTTATTTACAGATTAATTTATACCAACTGGTACAAGGTAACGATTGGTAAATTCTTTACCGTTTACCTTCTTGTACCAATTTTCATCTTTTTATGCCAAATCTTCATTATGCCAAGAGATTCATACAAGACAATTGGTACCTTAGCTAAGATTGGAGAATTAGAAATTGATGAATCTGGTAGACCAATGAATCCTGATAATTTATATCCAGAAGACAATGAAAGTATTCATTCAAATTCGAATTCAAACTCTGCTATCACCGAATCTACTGCACTTTTAATGAGAAGAGGTTCGTATAGCTTGGATAATAGAAGACTTTCAACTATTTCAAGGGCTTCTTACACTTCAAGAACTTCAATGAAATCTGCATATGAAGTTGATGCCGAAGTTAAGATGATTGAAAAATCTGGTGGTGTATTTGGTATTATGCATGGATTTACTATTTTAGAACAATTAAAATCTCCTTGGTTCACTTTAATGACTCTCTTTACTACAATTCAAATGCTTAGAATCAATTATTTTGTTGCAACAATTAAATCTCAAGAATTATTCCTTTACAATGGTGATGAAACTATGGCTGTCCGTATTAATCAGTTTTTTGATTTAGCATTACCATTAGGTGGGCTTATTTCAATTCCATTTATTGGTGTTCTTTTAGATAACTTTACTACCTTAACAGTATTGATTATTCTTTGCGTGATTTCTGTTGTAATTGGTATTATGGGATTATTGTCATTCTTACCTGCTACTTACTTGGGTATCATTTTATTGGTCATGTACAGACCTTTCTACTATACTGCAGTTTCAGATTTCTGTGCTAAAGTCTTTGGATTTGACACCTTTGGAACTGTTTATGGTGCAATCATTTGCTTCTCCGGTGTATGTAACCTTTTACAACAAGTTATGGATAAGACAACTCATGAAGTTTTCCAAATGAATCCAACTCCAATTAATTCCTTATTAACAGGTTTAACTGCTTTATTCGGAATCCTTTTAATTGGATACGTAAGATCACAAGAAGCTGAAATAAAAAGAAGAAATTTGGAAATTGAAGCTCAAGAAGCTTCAACTAGAAGTATGCCACAATAAATTAATTAACAATCTTGCATAAATAGTAATATATAAAATATGAAAATAAATAAGTTAAACATTTTACAATCATGTATCAGATTTATCAGATTTTTTGCAATTACCTTTTCACCTCTTCTATGAGTTGAAATTTCATTGAAGGGCAGCAAAGTTAGATTCATCCCTGATTTTAGAAGAATAACTTCAAAAGGGCAATTTTCAAGAACAACTGTATCTAGCCTATTTAATGTAGGCTGAATCTCACCTTATGGGTGTCAGAGGAATTTTTTTATAATGTAACTACAGTTTAATCTCCCGTTATGCCATTTAATAATGCTATATTTGCTGATCCTATAATCTTCTTCTTTTACTCTTAGCTGGATCCCTTTCTAAAGCAATTAACTCAGGAGTTAATTGTTCAGTTCTAAAAGTTTGTTTAATTTCCTTATTTTTTACTTTTAACAAAGGTTCTTTCACTCTATTAGCCAATTTTTCAGCTTGTTTAGAATTGTCTTTATCAATATTCTTTAAATTTCTTGATAAAATTTTCTCAAGGTCGTAACTTCGATCTTTAAAAGATAGTAAGTCTACTCGATTCATGATTACTTCTTAGCAGCCTTCTTCTTAGCAGCTTCCTTTTCTTTTCTTTCAATTTCTCTTCTAGAACCTTTAATAAGTTCTAAATGACCAACTCTACTAGCAATAAGTTTTTCAGTTGATGAAATTAATTGAGATGATTGGATCTTTGTTAATTTTTCAGCGTGAACTGCTTGAGTAGTCTTGGCCTTGTAAACTTTTGGAGCAGCAGCCCTTGGATTCTTTTGCTTCTTGGTAATTCTAGCAGGAGCTTTAGTCTTAAGTTTAAGTTTACCTTGAGCCATTAGATTGTTATGTTGTAATAAAGGTGTTAGGTATTGTAATATCAGAGGAAGATATTGAAATTATTTATTTAGCATATCTCATCTTGTCAGGACACGACCTAACTTACAGAGAAGCTGTAGCCCAGTTGAATTATCAATAGGGTTGGTGTATAAGTCACAATATAACAACGGAAAATTGAGCTACTTTATATTTTTCATTAGGTTGAATTAATTTCAACTTCATATGCCCTTGGATTTTCAAATTTTTTTGGTAATGTGTTACTCCATGTAGTCTTATCTTCTGCCTTGAGAAGAAGTTAATATTTCGCAGCCAAGGAACTTAGAAGCTAAGGAGCTAAAAGGAAGAGATGAGACAGTGATATTTATTAATCACCTATAGTGTAATTTAAAAACTTCAAGTATTCCTTTGTAATATTTTTAAACAGAGACCATATAAGTTCATGTTTCATATATATATATATATATAGCATGGTAACTATATGGGATTCTTATTTACATATGAGTAGGTGGTGTAATTGAATCTACCCCGATCTCATCTCGTCCACGCACGACGCACATACTTGACTCGGCCCTCATTAATTCTCATTAAACTACCTACCAATTAAAAAAAAAAAAATACTTTATATATTTAAAACGAACTCCGTCGCTTTTTTCCTCTCTTTCTTCTTTTTCTTTTCCCTTTCTCTTAACCAATCCCATCGTCGCTTCCCCTGTCATTTATGTCTTCATTTCTTGTATTACCTGGTCCAAAGGCTTTATCTGCCTTTAGGGTTTCCAATTTAATCCAAGAAATTGAAAAAAAACTTGAAATTCCAACTGGTTCTATTGAACAAGTGAGATCTTGTTACACTCATTATATTTCCACAAAGAATGGACAGTTATCCGATTCCCAATTGCAGTTGAC
Source organism: Dujonia santamariae (assembly GCA_030578175.1). NCBI lineage: Eukaryota > Fungi > Ascomycota > Pichiomycetes > Serinales > Debaryomycetaceae > Dujonia > Dujonia santamariae. Next base: position 42,492 of record JANIVZ010000034.1, read on the forward strand.
TAAGGTTTTGCTTGAGTACGATACTCCAATTGACCAAGATGAAGAACTCACCAAGGTATTAATCTCTGACACCGATGCCGCTGCTGCTGATTGTCATATTATCAGAATCCTTCCAAGACCAGGTACCATCTCTCCTTGGTCCTCTAAGGCTACTGATATTTCTCTGATCTGTGGTTTGGGTGATCACATCAAGAGAATTGAAAGAGGTTTATCCCTCTTAATTAAGGTCAAGCCAGAATTTGAAGATAAACTTTCAAAGGCTCTTGAATCTGCTAACCATTCATTCTTAAGTAGCGTTTTCGACAGAATGACTCAAACTTTATACATTGGTAACGAGAACACACCAAAGTTTGACGATCTTTTTGCTATCCACGAACCAAAGCCTTTGGTTTCCGTTGATCTCTTATCTTCCACTGATAACTTATTAAAGGCCAACAAGGAAATGGGTCTTGCATTAGATCAAGGTGAAATTGATTACCTTACTCAAGCATTCACCAAGGTCATTGGAAGAAACCCAACCGATGTTGAACTTTTCATGTTTGCTCAAGTTAACTCTGAACATTGTCGTCACAAGATTTTCAACGCTGATTGGACTATTGATGGTAAGCAAAAGGAATTATCTCTTTTCAAAATGATTAAGAACACTCACGAAGTAACTCCACAATTCACTGTTTCTGCTTACTCTGATAATGCTGCTGTCTTTGAAGGTCCATTAGCTTACGTTTTCACTCCGGATTTTGTCACTAAGGAATGGAAATCAATCAGAGAACAAGTTGATACTTTAGTCAAAGTCGAAACCCACAATCACCCAACCGCTGTTTCCCCATTTGCTGGTGCTGCAACTGGTTCCGGTGGTGAAATTAGAGATGAAGGTGCTGTTGGTCGTGGTTCTAAGTCCAAGGCCGGTTTAGCTGGTTTCAGTGTCAGTGATTTACAAATTCCAACTTTACCACAACCATGGGAAAGAACTGATATTGGTAAGCCAGATCACATTGCCTCATCATTGGATATTATGTTAGAAGCTCCAATAGGTTCTGCTGCCTTCAATAACGAATTTGGTAGACCAGCCATTAACGGTTATTTCAGAACTTTAACCACTGAAGTCAAGAATGCCGAAGGTAACCCAGAAATCAGAGGTTTCCACAAGCCAATTATGTTAGCAGGTGGTCTTGGTTCTATTAGACCAGAATTGGCCCTTAAAACCGTTACTAAGATTACCCCTGGTGCTAAGATTATTGTATTAGGTGGTCAATCTATGCTTATTGGTCTTGGTGGTGGTGCCGCTTCTTCAATCCTGTCTGGTGAAGGTTCTGCTGATTTAGATTTTGCATCAGTTCAAAGAGGTAATCCAGAAATCCAAAGAAGAGCACAACAAGTTATTGATGCTTGTGTTTCTTTAGGTGCTGAAGGTAACCCAATCCAATCTATCCATGATGTTGGTGCCGGTGGTTTATCTAACGCTCTTCCAGAATTGGTTCATGATAATGACTTAGGTGCTAGATTTGAATTAAGATCTATTCTTTCTTTAGAACCAGGTATGTCTCCAATGGAAATCTGGTGTAACGAGTCTCAAGAAAGATACGTTATGGGTGTCGCTCCAGAAAACTTAGATATGTTTGCTAAGATTTGTGAAAGAGAAAGAGCTCCTTTTGCTGTTGTCGGTGAAGCTACTGAAGAACAAAAATTAATTTTAACCGATTCATTGTTAAACTCTACTCCAATTGATTTGGATATGTCTGTTTTATTTGGTAAGCCACCAAAAATGTCTAGAGCTGCTGTTACCGCTGACTTACAATTGACTCCATTCGTTACTTCTGAATTGGATGTTTCAAATGCCGTCGAAAGAGTCTTACAATTACCATCAGTTGGTTCTAAGAATTTCCTTATTACCATCGGAGATAGATTTATTACTGGGTTAGTTGACCGTGACCAAATGGTCGGTCCATGGCAAGTACCAGTTGCTGATGTTGGTGTCACCGCTACTTCCATGGGTGAAACTGTCATTAGCACTGGTGATGCCTTAGCTATGGGTGAAAAGCCAACTTTAGCTCTTATCTCTGCCTCAGCTTCTGCAAAGATGTGTGTTGCTGAATCATTGATGAACGTTATGGCTGCTGATATTCCAGCTTTAGAAAGAATTAAGTTATCTGCTAACTGGATGTCCGCTGCTTCCCACGCCGGTGAAGGTGCTAAATTATACGAAGCAGTTCAAGCAATTGGTCTCGATTTATGTCCAGATTTAGGTATTTCTATCCCAGTTGGTAAGGATTCTATGTCCATGAAGATGAAATGGGCTGATAAGGAAGTCACTGCTCCATTAGCTTTAACTATCACTGCTTTTGCTCCAGTTGATAACACCTCTAATACTTGGACTCCATTATTACAAAGAGATTCCGAAGAAACTGTTTTAGTACTTGTTGACTTAGCAGCTGAACAAGAATCACATGCTCTTGGTGGTTCTGCTTTAGCTCAAGTCTACAAGCAAGTTGGTGATGTCGCTCCAACAGTTCACTCCCATTCAATCTTTAAGCATTTCCTTGAAACATTGATTGTTTTACACAAGAACTTCAACGTATTAGCTTACCACGATGTATCTGAAGGTGGTTTATTTACCACAGTTGTCGAAATGGCATTTGCAGGTAGATCAGGTTTAACCTTAAACTTAGGTGGTAAGGAAGATTTATTAACTAACTTGTTCAATGAAGAATTAGGTGCCGTTTTCCAAATTAAGAAGTCTGAATACGATGAATTCAGTAAAATATTTGAAACCAACGGTATCGATCCATCCAAATACTTATCTATAATTGGTCAACCAAACTTTGAATCTCAAGCCATTGAAATTAACTTCAACGGTTCTAAGGCATACTCATCAACTCGTGCTGATTTACAAAAGTTATGGTCTAATACTTCTTACCACATTCAAAGATTAAGAGACAATCCAGTTACCACTGATGAAGAATATGCTAGAATTTCCGATGAATCTGACCCAGGTCTTTCCTATCAATTAACTTACAATCCACTGGAAACTATTGGTGAATATGCTTCTAGACCTAAGGTTGCTATTTTAAGAGAACAAGGGGTTAACTCTCAACAAGAAATGGCTTGGTCTTTCCAACAAGCTGGTTTCAATGTTGTTGATGTTCATATGACTGATATTTTATCTGGTAGAGTCACTTTAGATGACTTTGTTGGTTTTGCTGCTTGTGGTGGTTTCGCTTATGGTGATGTCCTTGGTGCTGGTGCCGGTTGGGCTAAATCTGTCTTATTCAATGAAAAGGCACGTGAAGAATTCAGAAGATTTTTCCAAGATAGAACTGATACTTTCGCCTTTGGTGCTTGTAACGGTTGTCAATTCTTGAGTAGAATTGCTGAATTAATTCCTGGTACTGAAAACTGGCCAACTTTTGAAAGAAATATTTCTGAACAATATGAAGCCAGATTCGTAATGGTTGAAGTTACCGATGACAAGTCCGATAACATCTTCTTACAAGGAATGAAGGGTTCTAAGTTACCAATTGCTGTTGCTCATGGTGAAGGTAGAGCTTACTTTAAGGGTGGTTCCAACGTTGAACAAAAGTTTGTTGATGAAGGTTTAACTGCTGTTAGATTTGTTGATAACAACGGTCAAGTTGCTAAGCAATATCCAGCCAATCCAAATGGTTCTCCACGTGGTATTGCTGGTATCTCTGCATTAAACGGTAGAGTTTTAGCAATGATGCCTCATCCTGAAAGAGTTACCAGAAAGGAATCCAATTCATGGTATCCAAAGGAACAAGGTGAAACTTGGGGTGATCATGGTCCATGGATCAGATTATTCAAGAACGCCAGAAAGTGGGTTGGAAATTAGAATATATAAAAACAAAAAATGTAGAGAAATACTTGGGAAGTTGATTTAAATGAATTGTTTATACGTAATGATAAAATAATAATAATAATATAATAGATTAGAAAATAAGACAAGACTGTAAGAACGGGAAACGAAGAACAACATAAAAGTAAGCAGAATTTCTCTCTAAGAATAATAATAATAAAAACAATAAAGAACACAAACAACCATCATCACAAAGATAAAACAGCAATAATCTAAACACTATGCACCGAATCTTCAATATTTTACATTAGACAAAAACAAAAAAATTAACGGTACATTTTGCAGCCAACTTCCCATTTTCTTATGTAATCATTACATAATCAATACATTTTCAAAATCAAAAAGTCGTGTACAATGTACGAAATATAAATAATTTTAGAGTGCACATAAGTGAAAAATTTTCATTCTCCCAGTTGTTTCACTATAGGGAGTAAAAAAATTTTTCAACATACAAAATCATTCTTATACTTTTTTGTTTCTTTTCTTAGTATATCCAAATAATCAAAATGGTCAACGTTATCTTATCCAAGAAGAGAAAGTTAGTAGCTGATGGTGTTTTCTACGCCGAATTAAACGAATTCTTTACCAGAGAATTATCTGAACAAGGTTACGCCGGTGTTGAAGTCAGAAAGACTCCATCTAAGTTAGAAATCATCATTAAGGCTTCTAACACTCAAGGTGTCTTAGGTGAACAAGGTAGAAGAATCCACGAATTACACTCTTTAATCTGTAAGAGATTCAAGATCAAGTCTGAAGGTATTGTTATCTACGCTGAAAGAGTTGAAGAAAGAGGTCTTTCTGCTGCTGTCCAAGCCGAAGGTTTAAAGTCTAAGTTATTAAACGGTTTACCATTAAGAAGAGCCGCTTACGGTGTCTTAAGATTCGCCATGGGTGCTGGTGCCAAGGGTGTTGAAGTTGTCATCTCCGGTAAGTTAAGAGCTGCCCGTGCTAAGTCCCAAAAGTACGCTGACGGTTTCATGATCCACTCTGGTCAACCAACCAAGGATTTCATTGACATTGCTGTTAGACACGTCTTAATGAGACAAGGTGTCTTAGGTATTAAGGTCAAGATTATGAGAGACCCAGCTACCAACAAGTCTGGTCCAACTGCTTTACCAGATGCTGTTTTCATCTCTGAAGCTAAGGATGAAGATGAAGTTGTCCCAGCTCCAACTGTTAAGTCTTACAAGGTTGCTCCAGCTGCTGAAGAAGCTGCTCCAGTTGCTGCTTAAATTTTGTAGATGGATATTAAAAAATAAATCTGTACTAATTTAAAAATATTTTTATATTGTAGTATCTTCACTTTATCCTATTTTATCCTTTACATTTAGTCTTTCATCATATCCCCATTCATTTAAGAGGTGTTTTACATCTGTATTCCAAGGAATGAGACTCAAGTCTCGCGAAATCCTCTTTTGATAAGAAGTGCTAAATAGAGTCTAATGAAGGTTTTTATCCTTCCCATAACTGGCGCTCCTCTGGCATTTATTCTGCGAGGGTGAGTTTTTATGCTAGCTTACTGGGAGTAGTTGTCAATCTGCCGAAGGCAGCCAAGCTCGATGCAATCGTCCTCCCCTGAAGGGGCCCTAGCAGAGCGGTAAAATTTTAACTCCCTTCTAAAAAATTCATACACATTCTTCATTTATCTAAATTTTTGCAGCCAGCCACTGTGCAATAATGAAGTAGAATTCATTTGAGTAAAAAAAGATTTGCTAAACCTGCAACTTTCGGTAACCCCCTGAGTAAAGTAGAGTTGATTGAATAAAAGGAGTTTATTCAAATAATTTGAATAGTTGAATAGCTGAATAGGGGCTGAAGTTGTTTGACACCATTATGTTCTCAGATGGACTTGGTGAAAATTTTCCACCTATAGTTGGTAAGAGTCACTGATACCACCCAAAAGAAAGATATGCAATAAAAAGGAATCTCGCTTGTCGAGAAGAAGGGCTGAAATTGGCTTGTTTGATCTCAGAAGGTGGCAAAATGTATAAACGTCTCCTAGTTATTGTAAATCAATTTTCACAGTATGCCATGTGTGTTCTACCTTGTTCTTGTTGAATCTTATCTTCTCATAGCCCACCCTTATGTCCGAGTAATAGGAGATGGACTAACATGGTCCGGTCCGGAAAAATATCACCTAACAATTTTCCATTTCCAAGACGAAGCCTTAAATCATTATTTTTTTTTTTTTTTTTGGCTTTCCCGTGTTTTCTCGTTTATTATTGTTGGGCTACCATAGATGCATGCTACAGCTTAGTTACATCAAAAATGTTATGATGGCATTGGTTGTCTGTGTACATCAACTAACTATGGCTCTATATCTTTCTTTTTTTTTTTTTTTCTGTATTTTCATAGCGCCTGCATGTTATCGATGACTCCTGTCACAGTCATTTCATGACATCACTAAAATGATAAATTACGATGCGATTACCGGGTAAGAAGGCTAATCATAAATTATAAAGTTTCCTATCTTCTGCTAGCTTTATCCACGGATGTCCATCTCTAGTAAATTGACCGGTAGTGGGTGGTGCAAAAGTCCGTTAATACTTCGGTTAAGAGGAAAAGAAGTTGATAAAAAAGTGGATAAAATTTGTAGTGGCCCCATGGGGGTCATGGGACATTGACTAATTTTTCCCGCAGTGTGGGGGCCTCGGCTTCGGACTTCAGATAGCAACACGGTAGTACATTTCCATAGGGTTCCGAAATCAAAATTTTATAGAAAATAATATACATCATCGAAAACGAAAACGAAAACGAAGACTATAAAAGAGGGCCAAATTCCCCTTTATTTACCTCCGTTTTTTTTTTCTTTTGGTCTTCTTCTATTACAAATAAATAGCACGCAAATGACTTTCAAGAAAACTTTCCAAACTTTACCAACTCAATTTTTAGAGTTATCAAATGAAAAGGGTGAGCCATTTGTTATCCCAAATGTTTCACCAGTCTCATCTCCAGTACTTACCGCTAAGGGCGAGGTCGATTCCATCGAAAAGAATTTGGTTGTTGAATCTGAAGAAGCTAAAAGAGAAAGATCAATGTCTATCATTGAATTAAACTAATTTAGTTTACCACTAGCTGGTTTGTAAGCTAAAAAAGAACAAAAATTATATGAAACGAAAAGTAACGAAAACAAGATTTTATAACAAAACGGAATGCGAATAAATAACGTTTAACTAAAGAACAAAAACAGTTTTAAAAGTTCAGGGAATTTGGGAAACAACAAAATGAAAATGCAATAACATACTATATATTTATAGGACCAAAATAAAATATCTGGCGGCCAATTCATTGGGTATATATCATATGCCACATTTTTAGTTAATGCAATTCTTTTGTATATTTATTATTTAATATTATTATGGTAACAGGGTTTAAAAAACTTTTAAAAGCTTTAATTGTAAGCAACTTATATTTATATAAATTAAAGAATTTTTTCGAATGGCGTATATTTATATGTATATATATAGTATTCACTTAAAGACGCTCCGCTGGCGCCAATCCGGCGAGGACGATTGCATCGAGCTCTTCTCCCTTCGGTCGCTCTTCTAGACCTACCCGGGTAAAAGCCCTAGCCGAGCGGAGCTAATGAAAGATGCTATTTCGTTATCGTCTTGTTGTAGACATAGACATAGACATAGTTAGAATTTTTTTTTAACTTCCTGTTTATTTCTCATCAGTATAATAAATTGGTAGAATGGAAAACTATCTATATTGTCTGAATTGAATTAAGATAAACAAAAAGAGTATTTTCATATATTTTTATATATTGAATTAACTATGTACATTTAAAGTAGTAACAAAGAATTACCAAACATCGTAAAATTGATTATATTTGTTGGCATAATAAGCAGATGATAAACCACCAAGAGCAATTAAGACAAAAGGAATTGCCTTCTTTTGAGCCTTAATCGATCTAGAAATACCAGCAGCTAAAAGAGTTGAAGAAGCACCAAGGGCTAATTCTAAACCCCAATCAGCATTTTGTTTCAATAAGTATCCAGCGGTACCATAAATAATTGCAAATGTTGAACCGGCAATTAATGAAGGTACTGAACCCTTACGAGCGTAACCCATAATACCACCAACGGCACATAACCCAGATAATGTAAAAGCAGGATGTTCCATAATTGAATAAATTTTATATATATATATTAAATTAACTAATTAATTTATTAATTAAATGAATAGTATAGTATAGTATAGTGTACTGGCCAAGTTAATATAAATAAAAAGGGTAACTAATATAAAATTAGTGTGTGTGTGTATGTGCTTATTAATTTCATGTTGACCTCAATTTTTGTACTGCATATACTTTGGCAATATGGAAAGAAGCAAATACTGTGACCATGAAAAATTATATAGATAAACTGGAATTCATTAATTTAAGTAGAAAAATGAGGAGATTAAAACAGAAAATGGAAATGTGATCACCACAATAATTTCACTCCCTCCTAATAAGTCCCCATTACTTATTTTCATTTTATTTATTTTTTTTTGGTGTTACATAAAGTTGTAGATTTTCTAATTGATATTGTAATACAGTCTAGAATCAAGCTGTTTAAAATGAACCTCTACCAAAAACTCCACTAGGCCTCCCCCATCCCTTCCCCTAACCAAGGAGGACCTTTACATGGAGCTTGACTACCTTCAGCAGTTCTACTACTACTACTACGCCCAGTAGGGTTAGAAAGAGCGACCGAAAGGAGAAGAATTCGATGCAATCGTCCTCGTCGGATAGGCGCCAGCGGATCGTCTTGCGATATCAATGATAACCCAATGAAACAAGTAAGTTTTTTAATGGTACCGCTCCGCTGGAGCCCCTACCCGGGGAGGGCGATTGCATCGAGCTTGGCTGCCTTCGGCAGAAAGGTTGAAATAAAAGGGAGATAAGCTCTCTAATAGTGATAAATTTTTATTATCATGAGATTTATTAGTTGATACTGCTTATAGTCATATATATATAATATATATATATGTATATGTATGTTCATAATAATGATAATACAACTTCATAATGATCTGTATTAATATGTTTATAGTTGTAGAAGTGTAGAGTAGAGTTATTTAATTGTATAAGTTGGTTTCTTCATGGAAAATTAGGCTCAATTTATAGGTAAGTTGTTGGCTGGGGTGAAAAAAAAAAACACCCGGTAACGAGAACAAACCTATACACGCACCACCCAATCACTCTCTCACCAGAAACAACAAGATACACGCTCACGCTCTCACAAACGAGAGGGCCACCAAGGGGAGAAATTTTCTACCAAAAAAACAAAAAAAATTTGAACTAAAAAAACCTTGACAGTTCTTGTTCTTAAAACTTAACTGGTAAATCAACAATGAACATTTCTTCGATGTTGGTGGATACTCCTCCAGAGGAGGCACCAAACGGGTTTATTCAGAGAGAAGTCGCGGCAGAAAAGGAGATTACTCCAAGGGAGGACGCTGGACTTGAATCCAGCAATTTGAATGGGACCGCCAATGCCAACGGCAACGGCAGCAGTAACGGCAATGTTGTTAGCAGTAGTGTTCAAGGAGATGTTGAAGAAGATCTGAAAATTTCCAATTTTAGGCCATTTGATATTATTCACAAGCCAATTCAGTTCAGTGATGATGACGATGAAGATGTTGATAATAATAGTAATAATATAGCTACTGATAGAGATCATATAGCTTCCCCCAAATCGCAAAAGATTGAATCTGCTTATCTTTCAAAGTTTGAAAATCACATTGGAACTGTTGCCCAATTGGATCAGTACTATACCAAAGCAAACAATTATGACATATTAGAGATTGAGCAGAAAATTTTGGACGACACTATAATGAAGACTGAAAATTTGGCCCATAACTATATAGAAAGAATTGTTGCTGAGCAGATAAACAAGAAGACCGAAGCTGGTGGTGGTGATGTTGATGTCAACGGCAATGGTAATGGTAGAGAATATCGTTGGGGTAGTACGCGTCTTATCAAAAAGAAGATTGAAGATGAGTTGGATGACGAAGATACTGGTGATATTGAGAATCAAGTGGTTAAAAAAGGTGGTAGGTCTAAACGTACAGCTTCTGCCAACGCATCTGCAGCTAATGCTGGTACTGCTGGTTCCACTACCACCAAATCAAGGACCAGAAGAAAACCTACAGCTGCTACACCTGCTGACGAGGATACACCACCGATTAAGAGACGTAGAAGAAAACCGGCAGCTACAAGCAACACCGATGATACTAAGAAAGATGGGGGGAAAGCAGCAACTGCTTCCACCGCTGGTACTAGTGGCTCTAACTCTAGCTCTAAGGCTAGTGCTAACTCAACTAGTGGTGCAGGCACGAGTTCAGGATCGGGTACTGTTAAAGAACAAAGAGTTGTACAAAAGCAATACGATAATACCTTTATTGCCATTTGGAAAGACCTTTCTCGTAAAGATGGTCCAAAGGTTAGTAGACTTATGCAACAATCAACTCAAGCAAAATTAATAAATCATAAAAAGACTGCAATTCTTGCTGCAAGAGAAGCTAAAAGATGGCAATTAAAGAATAATAAGAATCAAAAGGATCTTACTACTAAGGCTAGAAGAGCAATGAGAGAAATGTTTAATTTCTGGAAACGTAACGAAAGAGTCGAAAGAGAATTACGTAAAAAGCATGAAAAGGAACTTATCGATAAGGCAAAGAAAGAAGAAGAAGATAGAGAAGCCAAGAGACAAGCTCGTAAATTAAATTTCCTTATTACTCAGACAGAATTATATTCTCATTTTATTGGTAAAAAAATTAAAACTGATGAAATTGAAGGTTCTGATTCTGATCCTCAATTAGTGGCTGATAAATCTGCTACTGGTAAAACCCATCACTATGATAAATATCAAAATGTTGAAAAGGAAAAGGTTGCCGATTTCAATGCAATTGATTTTGATAATGAGGACGATGAGGCATTAAACCAAGCTGCTGCTGCAAATGCACAAGTTGCTCTTCAAGCTGCTCAAGATAAGGCAAAATCATTTGATAAGCAGCATGGCGGTGCCGCTCCTGATGATGATACAAATGGTGATGAAATGAATTTCCAAAATCCAACTCTTATGGGTGATATCACCATTAAGCAACCTAATTTGCTTAAGTGTACATTAAAGGAATATCAAATCAAGGGTCTTAATTGGTTAGCGAATCTTTACGAACAAGGTATTAACGGTATTCTTGCTGATGAAATGGGTCTTGGTAAGACTGTTCAGAGTATTTCGGTTTTATCATATTTAGCTGAACATCATAATATTTGGGGACCATTCCTTGTTGTTACTCCAGCATCAACCTTGCACAATTGGCAACAAGAAATTACAAAATTTGTTCCAGATTTCAAAGTGTTGCCATACTGGGGTAATGGTAAAGATAGAAAAATTTTAAGAAAGTTTTGGGATAGAAAAAACGTAAGATATGGTAAGGATGCACCATTCCATGTAATGGTTACATCATATCAATTAGTTGTTGCTGATGCAGCTTATTTCCAAAAGATGAAATGGCAATATATGATTCTTGACGAAGCCCAAGCAATTAAATCTTCTAGTTCTTCTCGTTGGAAGTCATTATTATCTTTCCAATGTAGAAATAGATTATTATTAACTGGTACTCCAATTCAAAATTCTATGCAAGAATTATGGGCACTTTTACATTTTATTATGCCATCCTTATTTGACTCACATGATGAATTTAGTGATTGGTTCAGTAAGGATATTGAAAGTCATGCACAATCAAATACCCAATTGAATGAACAACAATTAAGGAGACTCCATATGATCTTAAAGCCATTTATGTTGAGAAGAATTAAAAAGAATGTCCAAAGTGAATTAGGTGATAAAGTCGAAATTGATTTATTCTGTGATTTGACTAATAGACAAAAGAAATACTACCAAATGCTTAAGAGTCAAATTTCGGTAATGGATTTATTAGAAGGTGATATAAGTAACTCTGGTGGTGATTCAGGTGGTGATACTTCGCTTATGAACCTCGTCATGCAATTCAGAAAAGTTTGTAATCATCCAGATTTATTTGAAAGAGCTGATGTTAGATCACCATTTTCATTTGGTCTGTATGCTGAAACGGCATCATTTTTAAGAGAGTCCAATGATTTGGAATGCTATTATACTTTACAGAATTCTATTAAATATGAATTGCCAAAAATTGTCTTTGGCGAATTATTGGAACCTACTTTTGACGGCAACGTTGGCCTGAAGGATAAGATTTATGAACAATTTTCAATTTATAATCCAGACAACGTAAACAAAAGTACAGATGATGGATTTGGATGGCTTAAATTTGTTAATACTTCAGCTGGTGAATTGAAAAAATTAAGTAAGATGAATGTTATAGAAAGAGCTATACAAAACAAAGAGTATACTGATATCAACTATGAGAGGGGTAGTAGAATCAGTCATTTATATGAAAGTGATAAATTTATTCCAACATATAAATCTCTCTTAATAAGAGAAAATAACCAAAGATTTGAGTCAGGGGAAATATTTTCAGTGCAGTCACTGGTTTATCAAGATATGTTTGTCAATGTACTGCAACCAGCAGCTGAACCTAAGGTATCAGCCCCACCAATTGATTTAACATGTTCTTCTCAATCATTTAACAATAAATGGGAAAAATCTTTATTTAATTCAGAAATTCGATCAAGTCTTTATCCAATATCACTTGATCAAGAGTTGAGATTGTTACAAACTGGAGTTCCAGTTGAGAACTATCCTAAATCCAACATGATTCCAGAAGCTGTAAATAAACAAATCGATTACTCGAATGTTCGTATGCCATCGATGACCAGATTTATTACAGAATCTGGTAAATTGTCAAAATTGGATTCATTACTTAATGAATTAAAGGCAAATGACCACAGAGTCCTTGTGTATTTCCAAATGACGAAGATGATGGATCTTATGGAAGAGTATTTAACTTATAGACAGCATACGTATATTAGACTAGATGGATCCTCGAAGCTTGATGATAGACGTGATTTGGTTCATGATTGGCAAAATAAACCAGAAATTTTTGTATTTTTACTTTCAACTAGAGCTGGTGGGTTAGGTATCAATTTGACTGCTGCTGATACTGTTATCTTTTATGATTCTGATTGGAATCCAACTATCGATTCTCAAGCCATGGATAGAGCTCATAGATTGGGTCAAACTAAGCAGGTTACAGTATATAGGTTACTTACAAGAGGAACCATTGAAGAAAGAATGAGAAATAGGGCCAAACAAAAGGAACAAGTTCAACAGGTGGTTATGGAGGGTAAGGCTATGCCTACAAAAGAAGAAAGTAATAGAAAGAAAGATGTTGCATTCTTATTGATGGATGAAGATGAAGATGATGGAAATGTAGTCGTTGGTGGTGCAAAAATTACTGAAGTTAATGATAACGAAGAGTCTAAAACATTGTCGGTGACAAAGGGATTGGAAGAATTATATCATGAAGGTGAAGGGAAATTTTCTGGAACTGTTACACCTTCAAATGTATAGTATTAAAAAATATATATATAATTTTAGAAAATTACGAAAATGTAAGATTTTGATGATTTATTGTTCTCGGTATAGCTATTTATAATACACACTATCTTTCTTCTTTCTGCAACAATGATGATTCTAATTTTCCTATAAATCCAGATTCAGATATTCCTTTGACAATATTTAAGTCTTCATTAATAATATCATCTTCTTCTATTAGCAGATGCAGCATTTGCAGTTTTTCTTGATTCTTTAGTTTTTGTTCTAGGTTATATATTCTATTAAAACTTTCTTCGAGTTTTAACTTTAAATCTTCTTTAGAAAAAGAGCTTTGTTGTTCTTCGGGTTCCGATGTTTGATTGGTAGAAACTATTAAGTCCGATATCCCACTCACATTTGAATTCATGGAGTTTAAAGAGTATCGGCTTCCAGAAACAATTCTATTGTTGTTGATTTGATTGTTTTGCGGTTTCCGTGATAATGTATCAAGTGCAGCTTGATTATATGTTTCGTTATAGTAAGAAGTTGGTGGTAGAATATTGATATAGTTGTCATCGTGAGAAATCGTTCTAATTTCACTTGGATTTCTACCTATTACTGGTGACATCGGACTATTTCCACCTGGGCATGTAATACTTCTCCTTGTCCCAGTTGTCTTGTAAATGGCTTTATTTTCCTTTTTATTTGGCTCTTCGAACACTGTCAATAAACCGACTTGTAAGCCTGCCGACAAGCGTTTGTATTTCTTGTCGGTTCTAGGAGACTTTGGTGCTTGTATTGGACTTGATATTGGTGTAGTAGAAATCTTTTGGGTAATACCTGCTGGCAAAGAATATCTCTTCTTTATAGACGAAGTTGTAGTAGATGATGAAGATGAGGCGGATGTATGGAACGACTTCAAACTAAAAGTTCCATCTTTAGTATTGTTTTGATCACTTTCATTCATTGAGCTCCTCTTAGATGAAGATGGTGTCAAATTCTCGGACCTGCAAGAAACTTTATTCCCTAATTCGCCTAGCGATACTTGATATAATTCTTGAATATTACTCAACTCTTGGCCAAATTGTTTGAAAATAATCAACTTTTCATTCAATTCATCTATATCAGTAACACTTGAAGTTGAAGCGTTATATTTTTGAAAGTATTTAATATTTGTTGTAATAGTGGAAAGTTTATCTAACAATTGATCCAAATTGGGTGATACATCATCTAATTGAGTCGATCCTTGGAGCTGTTGTTGTGTGAGTTGTATCTTCTTTTGGGGATTGATCATCTCAAGAATGTCTTGGTCTTCATCAACTTTCTCTTCAAATACAATATCCAAACACTTGGCAACTTGAAATTGCTCATCAATGACACTATATAAAATATCAAACCTGTCACATTGGTGATCCAGATTCCCTGAAATTTCAAAATCATTCCAGATCTTGGATAAAAAGAAGTTTCTGCTTGGTTGCTCATCAAATGTCAATAATTGACAGATAAAAAATTTCCGGATTTGATTAAACCGGTTGAGCTTTTGAGTAAGTATCGATGCTACGGATTCTCCGTCTTCTCCATCTCTAGTGGCGAAATCTAATATAATCGATAAATTCACATTGTTTACCTGGCAATATTTTTCAAATATTGGACCGTTCATATAAGGTAAAAGTCTCTTAACCGATTTCAATAGATGGAAAATCATTACGCTAATGGTGTGATCCAAAATATTAGAATTCGATACTCTCTTAGAATTATTTTGATGGAATATTTCGTCCTCTTTGACTCTAAGTAAGCTACTCATAAAGCTCTTATTCAACTTGTAATTTATCAACAAAAAATCGTCAAGTCTATGCGAGATTTTTGTTGTGGATATTAAGGAATATATCCTCCTCTGTTGAATTAGCTTGGTTGATATTATTAATATAATCTTTATGGCCAGCATAAATGATTTCTTTCTCGAAAGTTTACCTTCTAATGCTTCAAACTCATTCTTGCTTTCTTTAATTCTCTTCATGGTGATATATAGCATTGATATACAGTGTAGAATACCACCCTTCGCTATTATGGGTAACTTCAATACATATTTCTTATCACAAATTGTAAGCTTTGAACCATCGTTATTAAATATTTTGATATATTCACGTGACTTTCCATTTTTAGTATTATTTTCAAGTTTATTAGACAATTCTTTTAACGCCTGATCATTTTTAGATAGTATCATTGAATTATCTAATAAATTAGAAACTATCAAATCATATTTGCATTTCTCCCAGAATTCTCCTTGAATGTTATTAAGTGAAAGGTACTTCTTTATGTAGGCAGTCAACTCTGCTTGAGTTGTACAATGGTCATAAGGATGATTCTTTTGTATGGGGAAATTCAGTGATCTGTTATTGTGGTTAATGTATGCAGGATTGAAGTTGATGGACAGAGGCAAATGGGTCGTTGGACCTGAAGATATTGAGTGTTTATGGCTGACTGAGGTAGTCCTTGATGATGGGAATGTTGGTTCTTCGATCCCCCAGTCGCTTTCACCTGTGCCTTCATCAAATGCATTATGTTTGTCTGTCCCAATTGAAGATGCCAAGTAGTTTGATATTGAGGAAAAGTTCATGATAACTATTGGTACCGCTTGCAATACAACAATATATCACGTCCTTGTCAAAAGACTCTCTTTAATGGCAGGTTCTATTGCCAATCCACAAGCTTCGTACTATAGAAAATTCAGATAAAAGATTATCTGTTCTGTTCTTTGTATTTTTGTTTATGTAGACGGTATAACTTTTCTAAATGCGGAAAGTTCTGTTTATATGTAGGATTCGTTCATGTATGCTTATATGTTTCTTGTCAAGTGTTTTACAATTTGATCTACAAACTATCTTAATAATTATGCTTTTGTATTACTACTAATTATTATTATTATTATTATTATTATTATTATTATTATTATTATTATTATTATTATTATTATTACTATTACTATTATTATTATTATTATTACTATTACTATTACTAGTATTATTTCGATATTAGATTAAAAGCATGTAGAATGCTCAATTAATTTTAAGATGTCTTACCTCTACATTAGGTTCTATAGTATCAGCAATTTTAAAAAAGTCTTATATCTTTCTGTATCTCCTTAGATCTTTTGTTCAAGTAAAGCCTGGTCCTGCGCCTAGATTATGTAACCAACTCTCAATTGGTATAGCAGAAGATTGGCTCCCATTATCATTTGATTTGTTTTCGTTGGATCCATTTAGAGATTGAGGCTGGGCTGATTGTGGTTGTTGCAGTTGATGTTGTCGTTGTTGCATGAGCTCCAACTGTTGTTGTTGAATTTGAAATTGTAAGTTAAGTTGTTTCTGTTGCTCTGCATTCGTAAACCCTCCATTGGATGCTCTACCATGAGGAGGTTGACCACCCATTAATTGATTATTTTGCATCATAAGAGGTGAATGTTGAGGGTTTTGACCTTGGTTATGAGCGTGAGCAAGTGCTTGTGCTTGGGCCTGTGCTTGTGCTTGAGCTTGAGCTTGGGCCTGTGCCTGGGCTTGTGCTTGTGCTTGAGCTTGAGCTTGGGCCTGTGCTTGGGCTTGGGCTTGTGCTTGGGCTTGTGCTTGGGCTTGGGCTTGGGCTTGGGCTTGTGCTTGGGCTTGTGCTTGGGCTTGGGCTTGGGCTTGGGCTTGGGCTTGTGCTTGGGCTTGTGCTTGGGCTTGTGCTTGGGCTTGTGCTTGTGCTTGTGCTTGTGCTTGTGCTTGTGCTTGGGCTTGTGCTTGGGCTTGTGCTTGGGCTTGTGCTTGTGCTTGGGCTTGTGCTTGGGCTTGTTGTTGAGCTTGTTGCTGTGCTTGGGCTTGGGCTTGTGCTTGTGCTTGTTGTTGAGCTTGGGCTTGTGCTTGGGCTTGAGCTTGGGCTTCTTGCTGTGCTTGGGCTTGAGCATGTGCCTGTTGTTGCTTCATCATCATAAATTGTTTCTTTTGCTGATTATTTTGATACTCCATTGATAATAAATTTAATTGATAATCATTAAGTGCTTGAACATTTGCCTTATTTTGTGGACCTCCTTGATTTAGAATTCCTTGTTGATTAGCTGGTGATGATTGTACATGATTAGTACCATTTTGCGGAGATGCAATACGACCAGCAGCTGCAGATGCAGCTGAATTAAATGCCGCTAATCCTACACCAGCAGTTCTCTCACCCATTAAAGGAGATTGAAGGGGTGGATTTTGAATTGTATTGGTGGCAGCAGCAGTAGCAGAAGTAACAGCAGCTTGTTGAACTCTTAATTGTTGTAACCTTAACTGTTGTTGATATTGAATCAAATTCGTATTTGGAGATTGTTTTGTCATTGGAGGTGGCATTGCCTTTGTTGATTGTGGTAAATTTGTCGAAACAGGGACAACATTTAAGTCACCAATCGGTTGTTTCAGTAAATCAAATTTTGAATTATAAATTTGATTTAAATCTGGATTAACACTTGCATGAGCTCCCCCAAAGTAATGTCCACCAATCTTCTAAGAAACTTTCATCAGTATTTTTTTCTCTTATTGTAGACTTGCTTTCAATTAGAATATTTAAAGATGCCTTATCAATATGAGAAATTTCTTTGCATATTTCATCAAAGAGAGATTTTGCAGTATCTTGATGGCCTTGTGCAACTAGATATAAATATAAATCAGCAATTAACTGTTGGTGTGACAGATTTGATTGAGTCAGTGGACTTCGAAGTTGAGTAGGTGTCATTTGTTGAATTTGAAACTGCGGCGAAATTGCTGACTGTTGAGCTGGTTGTTGTTGTTGAATTTGTTGTAAATGTTGTTGAATTTGTTGCTGTTGTTGTTGCTGAATGTGTTGTTGTTGTTGAATTTGTTGGTTTCGTTGCATTTGTTGTTGTTGTTGCAATTGTTGTTGTAATTGTTGTTGAATTTGTTGT
The DNA here is from genome assembly GCA_030578175.1 of Dujonia santamariae. Lineage (NCBI taxonomy): Eukaryota > Fungi > Ascomycota > Pichiomycetes > Serinales > Debaryomycetaceae > Dujonia > Dujonia santamariae. The sequence continues at coordinate 60,763 of JANIVZ010000034.1, forward strand.
CGATGAACTGGATGGTTTTGATTTTGATTTTGATTTTGATTTTGATTTTGATTTTGTTGTAGAATTGCTTGTTGTTGCATAAATAACTGTTGTTGTTGCTGTTGTTGTTGGAATTGAAGTTGTTGGAGTTGTTTTTGTTGTTCTATAAACATTCCATTTCCATTAATATGCCCATTATTATTATTAATATTATTATTATTCTGACTAGTATCCATTTCTGAAGGGAAGAGTGGTGTTTGAAAAGTGTGCAGTTGAGGCTGAGGGGATATGCCAAATGACTCCATAACCATTCCCAGTGAATATACTATATTGGTTTTATCAATATAATTATATCGAACTTTCTATTGTAATGTATATAGTAGGGTGTGTGTGTGCGCTGGTTGGTTAGTGCCTAGTATTTAATGTTGAAAGATTACTTAAATGTTTGAGAGGGAGATTGATATTTTTGGATGTGGGGGTGTACGCGATCAGTTTTTCAATAAAACTTTGATTAAGCTTCAAAATGGATAGATTATTTCAAATTGAGCTAACTAATTAATGCTTTATTTTTTCTTTCTTTCCCCAACCCCAAAATGATAAACTGAAATGAAAAATTATTAAATGTGTGTTCTTGTTGGTGGGGATGACCTTTTTTTTTCCTGTCTATTTATTCCTTCGTTGACTCCTTCTATGTCGGTTCGGTAATAACCTTAGGTGACGTTTTTTTTTTTTTTTTTTTTTCTGTTTTACTTTTTTTTCTTTTTTTTTTTTTTTCCTTCTCCCTTATTTCCTTACTTAGAAGAGTTAAATTTCTTAACACTAAGAATTTTTCGTTTCTATGACCAGGTAATTTTCTTTCCTTCTTTCTTTTGTTTGCATTAAGCGCAGTGCACCGTGACTAAACTAAGAAAAGGAGATGAGAAAACAAAAAAAGAAATGAAATCCCCCTAACGGTTGTCAACGGGAATAGGACGCGAGAATATTAGAGGACGGGTTTGCTAGAGGCGAAGCTTTCCCACCTGATAAGGTCACTCTCTGCGAGATGTGCGAAATAGAAGGGTTTCAAATTGATAACGATGCGGAACCGGTGCGAGTGGAAGCGAACGAAAACAACTTAGAAATACGAGCAATTGGAAAATAATATAATATAGATTCAGTTAGTTGACAACCATCTACCAGGTAGTAATATTAATATGTATCGTTCATGTATCTACCTATTTAGTGCAGATCCCGTTTATTAGAGAGAGACGCTATGGCGGCGGCCGGGTTGGTGAATGCACTGTGGGTGCGCTGAATGAGTGTGCGTACTGCCTGTTCTCAGTGCTCAGATGCGCTGCAGTAAACTTTGACATATATTTCTACTAGTCCTTGAAGATCTTCTCAACCAATACCTACAAATAATTGACACTTAAGCCCTGAGCACTACTTCTAGCTATCGATGAAATTGAAAACACCCCGGCGGCCCACTGGTACTCCCTAGCAACCCACATATTTTTACATACCTCAAAAACGAATCCACCGTCTACCTCCCACGGCCTACATTATTTTTTGCATCCAGACGCACAGAATTGCACCCTCTTCACATTCACATCGCAACCCTTGCATCCCACTCGCCATCTGCAAACCCAACCAAGCCCACTCCAGTGATCTTTTACACCATCTCCATCCACAAACCCCCATCCCCCTCTCCTCAATATTGGCTCCTCCGCCGTCACCACCACCACCACCACCAACAACTTTTCTCTTCCACTTTCCTCTCAAACTTACTAAACCTTAATTAACCCCTTCCCCCCCCCCCCTCCATCGTCGTTTTCGTATTTGGTTAGACGCGAGATCGTTCTTCTTTTTTCCGTAATCATTCCTGCAAATAAGCTTCTAATATACTTAAACATATTTGTCCTTATATATAAAAATCCCTGATAAATACTCCATATATTAATATATATATATATATTGGAGATTGTTTAACCCTAACGGTGTGGTTGATATTATACAGATGAATGGTTTTATGTGAAGACGCAAGTCGCTCCGCTGGCGCCTATCCGGCGAGGACGATTGCATCGAGCTCTTCTCCCTTCGGTCGCTCTTCTAATCTACTAGTTAATCTTTAATCTGCCAAATGCAGCTAAGCTCAATGCAATTGCTCTCCCCGGGTAAGGCCTCCAGCTTAGAAGTATACCGCGAGAATGTGAATAATAATAAAAGAAAAGAATGAAGATGAAAAACACTCCTCTAGGGCCTACCCGGATTGCTTTGAATTTAGCCAGAATGTTAATAAAAACCATGCTGGGAGTCATTAATTTGCCAAAGACAGGCAAGCTCGATGCAATTTCCCTTCCCGGGTAGGGTCCAAACAAAGAGGTATATTGTAAGAAGATAATATCAAGAAAAGGGACTAATAAAGAAGAAAGAAACTCCGCTGGCGCCTATCCGGTGAGGACAATTGCATTGAGCTTTGCTTGCTTCTACCGGGAATAAGAGGTAAATCACACTAAAGTGGAATAAACCTCGAATCGATTATCCTCCTGGAAAAGGGGTCTTAGGGGCGCTGAAATGGTATGAAGTAGTTATTTATCAATTCACGTGATACGAAGATTAATGTAGAAGAGTTCATCTCTGGTTTCCTTTTGGTTTAGGTGGTAGCGATATGTGTACAAAATTGAAGAGAAGAAAATGTGATAGGATTATGTATAAGGGTAGTTAGTAATTGATTTCATCTTAACTTGTGTGGGAGTTTTATTATATTTACAAGATCTATACTATATTATAAGTTAAATTTTGAGATTATCTTTAATTTTACTTTAACCAAAGATAATACCACTTCTTTGCCAATTTTCTCTTTAATTCTTCTTCTTCTTCAGCTAATCTCTTTCTTTCATTTTCTAAACGTTTTTCTTCGTATGGATCAAGGATAATTTGTTCTGTTGGCTTACCTGCTTCTCCAATTTCTTTATCTCTGTATACTGCAACCATTGCAATTAAAACAATTAAATATATGAAAAATTTAGTTGCTCCGTCTATTCTCTTGATATTAAACTGTGGTTTCCTAATTGGTGTTTCAGCTAAGTTAACTGGTGGCTGAATTAATTTGATTTTGGTATCCTTTGTTGGATTTAAATTTGTTATTTTACTTGGTGTGTGGAATGGTAAATCATAAGGTGGCTCAGTTGTAGACTTCCAATTATCAAAATTCTCTCTACTGCCCCAGTTACCATAAGCTATGTAATATCCTAACTTCTTATCCTGTGGAGTTAACTTGTGCCATTTCTTGTCGTATTTATCCTGTAACTCTTTACATACCTGACCCTGATGGAGTAAACTTAATGAACCAAAAAGTGTATTGTCTGCGTAGATTGGTCTGGTATCTATAGGTTGAGTTTCATCGTCAGGAGCGGAAGAAGAAAGTAATGATCCCATGTCTTTCAACGATTGCATTGCTAATGCTGCTGCTGCTTTCCTCTTTTCAGCATCTTCAGCATTTAACTCAGCAACAGATTTTGGCTTTTCATTATCAGATTTTGGTGTAGATACATTTACTTTCGATGAAAGCATGCGGAGGCCAGTACCCTTTGGTAATGACCGTAATATGAACCTAGAATTAGAGAGCATCACCTTTATATCAACACAAATCTAGTTTCTAAAAGTTATGTATTCCAGTTTGGAAATTTTTTCAATTTCAATCCCTATATTTTTCAGCGCGCATAATATACTGAGACATAATTCTTATGCCATATATATATTAAAGGAAACTACCAAAACAGAATGGACTGCAAACAGAGTCGTATCTTTATGAGAAAGACTTATCAAATTCATTCTACATTTAAAGACCATTATTAGGGTCATCATTTCTTTTTTGTAAAAATTGTCCTAAATTTTTTATATTTTTAAAAAATAATAATAATAATTTCTATATAACCCTATTCATAAATTTCCCAATTGCAATCATTGGAGCACAGATTGCTTTAACCATCATACATAATGCATCTACCAATAAACTTAATTCATATAAGATCCAAACAAATATAATTAATTCAACTAAAATTACAATTGTCTGAAGATTTGGGAATGCTTCTGCTATGACATCAATTGGTGCAAATAAAATTCTCATAATTTTAATACTTTTAATCGCTTCAGCAATATTTGAAATTATTTGAACTGGACTTGCTGGTTCACCTGTTGTTAAAGGAGTCGAAGAAGAAGTTGGGGTTGAGCGTAAGCTTGAGAAATCTTCTACTAATGGATCCCCTCCCCTGAGTTGTTCAGTATCTTCATCTTGGTAAATAGTTTCCAATACCACGTCTCCCTCTTCATAGTCAATTGATAATTCGTGTGTGTTCTTGTCATAATATGCTCTTTGTCTTAATACTTCCATATTCTTCTGTCTTTTCTTCTCTTGAGCATGCTTTATAGCTGCAGCTTCAGCTGCAGAAAATCCACCACCACTAAATAAATGATTGGCCGGTTGTTGAAGTGCTTGCCATCTGGTTTTAGTTGTTGTACCCATATCTTTTATTTTCTTCCATCCTACTGGTTTTTTCTCATTAACTTCTACGACGTCAATTGGCTCTGGAACTTCTGTTAATTCATCAGACGATGGTTGGACTGTACTACCATACCCTACACCAGCAACAGCAGCACCTGCAATTACTGGAATTGATGAAGCTGCATAACTAATCCACGATCCCAAGTACCCTAAGGCTGGTGCAATACCTAAACCTGCAGCTGTAATAGCAGAATTATCATCAACACTACTAGCAGATTCGCTATTCCCTGCAAGAGATTCACCTTCAGATAATGTCTCATCACCTACCTCTATTGGTAATTCTTCTGCATATTCTTCTGGGAAAATCTTCTTCCTCTTTACAAATTCTCTCTTTCCATTAGATTTTTCAACAAGAACATAGCCATGTTCTTCAACTACTGTTCCATCTGGATTGAGTATTGGAGTATACAGTTTCTTCTTCATTTTAAACTTATTCATGACATTACGAATTCTATTTTTCTTCAATTCTTGTTCTGGACTTCCTTCTATTTCATCAAGTCTCTTTTCTTCGTCCTCTGCTTCAAGCCTCTCTCGTTCTCGGTTCAATCTATCTCTTTCTTCATAATAATCATAGTCCTTGGATGAAGCATTCTTCCTGAATACATTCCTCAAGGTAAGTTTCTCGTCTTTATTGTCCCCTTTCTCTTCAAACACATCCTCAATAGGACTTATGTGATGATTTTCATCTTCATTGAATACGTCTCGATGCGTCTTTGCCGTGTAAGCTGACATAAGAAAATTGTGCTTTTTAGAATCTTCAATTTTCTTTTCTTGTTCAATGTAAAAACCTGAATATGGTAGAATATTCTGTGCTGGTGGTGGTGTTGGTGGAGTTCGTGGCTGTCTTGGTTGTCTTGGCGATCCATAGTAACCATTATAACCTCCTGATATTTGACGGTGTTGATACTGTTGCTGCTGTTGCAGTAGGTATGGTTGTGGCTGCATATGTGGTGGTTGACCTGACCTTGAAACATTTCTCAGTCTTACATCATTTCTATCTGCATCATAAATTTTGAAAAGATCTAAAGGTGTCTTTGCCGGCGCTAAGTAATCTGGATCGTCTTGACTTGACAGCGATGTAGACGCAGACATTGCAGACGATTGTGGCGAACCTGGGATGGAACCCTTAGTGATATACCTTCTATCAGCAGAAGTGGTGATAATACCAGAAGCCGCATCTGTAGAAACAGAATCGGCATACCGTACTGTAGTTGGCATCTGTTGATCTGCTTTCCTAGTTGAAGGATCCTTGGTAGAACCAGTAGAAGTCTTCAAGATTGACTTAGGTGGCTTTGGCTTTGATTGTTGAGTACGTGGTTGCATGGGTAACATAGAAGACCTTAAACTACTATTACTAGATCCGTAGGCGTATCGGTCGTCGTCAGCATACCGAATTTTACCATCGTCACCTCTCGTCAGCGAACCTCTATTATCATATGCATCATCCGCAAAATACAACTTACTGAAATGGAGCGCGGTATCGCGCTGTTGATTCGTAGCTTCTGTCATGAGCGAAGACTCTTGTATTTTTAACTAAGTCGTTATCCTGATAACTAGAATGCTATTAATCAAATTATTTATATTAAAGCAATAATATATTTCTTAATTCATTTTAAATGGTGTATTAATTAATCTGTCGGTATTGGGAGTGATTAAAAACCTTAACTGATCTGTTTGAAATCCGTACACCCACCTTATTATCTTGAATGTTGAGATGGCTGGCTAATGCAAGGAAGGCTGGTGGTGAGATGAGTAGAAGGAATGAAACAAAGGTACAAAGATTTTTTTTATGGTCAAGGAAGAGATTCGATTACAATTGGAAACTTGAGTGAATAAGTAGTAGTGCGCTTAAGTGGATTGATTTCATTTTATGTCTTATTATAGGAACCAATAATGATTGGCAAAATATCCATTCTGTATTGAAGTTGCAGGAGCCGTTGCCAAAAAAAAAAAACCACCAAAGGCAACAATATATAAACAAATGCTGTCTCTCCTTCAAGTTTGGGTGTCTACTTTTGCATATATATGCATTTTTTTGCAATTGTCCAGCCTTACTTGGTTCGGTACACCTTGCTTAAGCTTATATTTTTTATGTGCATCTAGAGTTAATGATATTCCGACTGTTGGGGTGTTTGGGTGTTTGGTGGACCATTGGGCTGGAACCACCGTCGAATGGAATTATCAAAGTAAAATATATATAATTATTTCTGTGGAGATTGATTTTTCTTTTTTTTTTAACAAGGTTTTTTGATAAGTGATGTAGATAGTACCAATTATAGATGATTAATTCTTTTTCTCTTATATTGTTGTTTTTATTTGTTACTTTACAATATTGTAATTATATATTTTATGTCAAAATTACAATCCGACCTCAAAATATGATTTTTGTTTCTTTAGAAAAAGAAGTAGCCCTGAAGCGTCTTTCTTCTTGCTCTTATCTCTGATTTTTTTTATTATCCTATAGATTCTGCTCTGCCGCAAGTGTAGATAAATTAAGTTGCATCGTGGTTCTATAGGAATATACAGTCTTTTATCTTATTTATGGTTAGCTTCGACTCTATTCAATTCTTGGTCTTCTATTCATTTGCGTAAGGATAAGTAATCTTGCCTACCTGCAAGATATCCATATCGTATGAATTGAATGAATTCATATCAGAAAATTATTAGCCTCACTAGATATGGATACTACTTGGATACTCTGGAGTAGACCTTAACAAGTGATGGTTTTCTAATGGTTATTTAATGGATTGCAACCATTTTTCCTGCAGTACTGCATAAGCATGACTCTTTATCGCATATGCCCATAAAACGCACTTCCCTTACTTAGAAAGTATATATTCAAGAGCAGAGGAAAAGCACATAGAAAAATATACGTATATCATATATAATATGAGGAACTTGAGAACATTTGCAAGGTTTAAGAGTAGTCAAGTGCAGTCACCGGCTATTTCAGTTGCAGATTTAAACCTGTCAGAGTTGTTCCATCATTTTAACGAACTTGGTCCATTCCCATCATACCTGTCAATCTTAAATCAACAACATTTTTATCAAAATGAAGTATTGATGAACTATTCCAGGAAAGATCCACATCCTGTTTCTTTGAGACAATTAGCAGGGTATGGTAAAACGCTCACGAAGCAGAAGATTTTGAGTAGTGCTAACTTTGTAAGATTGGAATTACCAATTAGATTAGCCATGAGAATTAGAGATTTACAAACTTTACCCTTTGGTGTTGTGAATAATTTCCACTTGGCTCAGATCTATGAACTGTACTATCACCTGTTTAATGCCTTCCGTAAGATTGGAACCATACACACATTGGATGATAATGACAAATTTTGTGAAACTCTTTCCACCTTGCTTGACGATCACGTCTTTAATTTACCTCACTTGATGATGGGGGCTTTAGAGGTTAGTATATTGACTAATTTACCAAAGGGTGAATTGGACCAGTTTATGAGTTCGATGCTTAGGTCAAGAATCAGTAGAAGAGTTATTGTAGAACAGCATTTGTCATTAACTGAAAATTACAAAACATCTCCTTATCTGAAGAAACCACCTGATTTTATTGGTGAAATTTTTGCTCATTGTAATGCAGTTGAGCAATTGGAAATAGTTTCGAATATGATCAAAAAGTCAATGATTGATATTTCCCCAGATATCGAGAGAATGCCAGATTTAGAGATCGAAGGTGACTTACAAACAACATTCCCGTTTATTGTCCCACATTTACATTTCCTCTTTGGAGAAATTTTAAGAAATTCTTATGAAGCAACTATCAAATACCACGCCTCGCATGAGGGCAAGTTACCTCCTATCAAGATTACTATAATCAATTCTTCTAACGAAGTTGTATTCAGGATATCTGATCAAGGTGGTGGTATTTCTCATGATGCTTTGAACGGGATCTGGTCATTTGGTAAACCATATGACGTAGCCAAGTCAAGTTTGGATAATTTCCATAGCATCCCAGGTTTACAACTTTACCATTCAAAATCAAACCAACCAAGACCTTCCCTTATAAATAATAACAACAACAAGGAAGATATCTTGAGTGAGACAACATTGGTTGATATTCTGACTTCAAACAAAGAGAGTACGCTTGAAGCGTTAGTAAATCGTGGATACCAATATAAGTTTGGTTTGGGATTACCAGTTTGTAAAGTTTATGCCGATTATTGGAACGGTGATCTTCTGATGAATAGCCTAGAAGGTTACGGAAGTGATACATGCTTAACATTGAAAAAATTAGGAAAACATTCTAATTTTACTCAATTGGATAGAGCATAGAGAAGAATGAGATATATATTACATTATGTAAAATGAATAATGCTTCAAGTCCAAACTGGTGAACGAAAGAAGACTCCCAGTTTAAGGAATATATTAACGATTTAGAAATAATTACGAATACAAGACAACTATTACTATGAGTGTAGTTATCTGCAGAACTAAAATGGCTGCAAATATATCACATAAAATACATTAAAGATTAATGGTTTTTTGAAAAGAACTAAAGGGAAAAAAAAGGTAATGTGAAAATTGTTTTTTATTCACTTGTATTTGTCATTTCATTCCTCATTTCTCCGGTCCCATCTCTATTACTCTACTTTCATTATTCTAAATAAACATTCCTGTATATATCACCTCCCACTACAATCGAACATGAAAAGTTCCAGGTACATAATATAGGTGCAGACAATTTGATATTCTTTCCAACTACTTTTATTAAGATTGATCTTTCTGCTGAACTTTAATATAGTAGTAATGTCTGGAGGTAGATTTACTATTTCCTCTTTGCTTGATTCCAATGAGGATAACAATAGACGAGCGGCACAACAGCCAGTATCTCCTCAACAATTATCACAACAACAACAACTACAACAACAACAGCCACAACAACAACCACAACAACAACCACAACAACAACCACAACAACAACAAGAATCACAACTTCAACTCTCCCTGCCGTCGCACTTATCAGTACAAGTGATTACATCTCGGTCAACTAGTCCAGACCCAAGAAGCAATCAAGCTATTGCGGCCCCACCTTCTGGACCATCTTTCCAAAGACCAATACTAGTTAAAGATGACGATATAATTGTGATTGAAGACGACGTGGTACCAGGGCTCGGACCGCCAAAGAGAAGAGTTGCCAAGAAAAAGAATCCCACTTTGACACCAAGAACTCAGATCACCAATACTCCGATAATCGTTCCACATAAACCTTTGGGTCAATCGACCTTACCTGTTTTAGTACCGAGACCACCATCGAATATTCAACCATCACCTTCACCAACCCCTTCTTTTCTGGCTAGAGCAACGACACCAGCAGGGATCAGCGATCAGATAAGACTGTTCCAAACGAGTTTCAAACTTCAACCAACCCCAACTCCACAGAGTAGGACTTCCATCAATAGTATAATTAATATTGAAGATACACCTGAACAAACACCACAACCAGACGTAAATGCCAATACATCAACAACTGTGTCAGCAGCAGGAGCAACCGGAGCCTCAACTTCTGCAGCAAATTCAGCTACAGCAACTCCAGCCCCGAAGAAGAAGAGAGCTCCAAGAAGAAAGAAGGAAGACGGAGCACCAGATCCAAAGAAAAGGAAGACTGAAGAAGGGAAAGAAGGGGAAAAGAAGAAAGTTGTCAGACGAAAGAAGACACCCGACCCAGATGCTACCACTTCCGGTACAGCTGCAACAGTTTCAGCTGACAATGAAAGAAAAGCAGTAGCACCGTTGGGAGACAGCAAAGATGGCATATCAATAGTGGCCAATCCACTGACAAAAGCTACTGCCTCTGGGACTGTACCATCAACTGCTACAGATGCTACAACATCAGCACCTTCTATTGTTCCAACGATCACCACAGAAAGAAATCCAGTTACTGAACTAGTCCACCCTCCATTACCATCAGTAGTTGAAGTCGAAGAACCTAAGCCGTCTGAACCACCTATAATTGCGTTAAACATTCCCCTTCTTGATCCAAATAATCCTAGACCTGGTCAATCTCAAGTTGTAATAAATGTTTTAAAACTTACAGAAGAGAAATATGGCTGGGCAGTTATGCACCCAAATGCCAAGTCAGCAATCGATTTGATGGATGACATGATTGACGATGAAGATGATGCAGCAGATGAAGAAGAAGATGAAGCAACAGCCACTTCTACTGTTCCTGCGACAGAAAAGGATGAAGAAGCAGAAAATAAGACCAAGAAGAAAAAGGATGACATTGAAGAATTAACAGAAGAACAGCTTGTTAGACAGCATGAAGTTAAGATGAATAGGAAAGTTGGTAAATATGATTACGAAGATCCATTTATAGACGACGAAGAACTTCAATGGGAAGAAGAAATCACTTCAACAAAGGAAGGCTTTTTTGTTTACTGGGGTCCATTAGTAGATGATAGACTGAATACTTCCAAAAAGGCTGGAAGTAAGGGGAAGAAATAGAAGGATCTAAGAATTATATAGCAGCAGTTGTCTCATTTATCTTGGTATTCTTTATTCAAACAAATATATATATATACATAGGTTTCGTCTCATTTGCTTGTTCTGTTTGGGCATAAAAATTGTATTTTGGTTGATTGAAATTTAACCTATCGTCCTTTTCGTTTTTTAAACAAATTACTTTCTAATTCTATCGATTGCTATGGATAATACTTCTACCGCATTGATCGTAAGAGAGTCTTCTTTATCTGATTTTTTTACCTCATCGATTGAATCCAGTACCATATCAAGTAGAGTTGATAATCTCTTTTGATCTATCAATGGGTGTGATTTAATTACCACGAGAAGGTTGAGGGTAGCTGAAAGGGTAGTTAGGTTTAGAATATCAACATTTATACCTTTTTCTGTTGGAGTAAATGTTAAGCTGTTATTGACAGAAATTATATTGAAGATATCATCAACTCTTTGCTTGGTAAGGTTGATGTATTTACGTGAAGGAAGTGGTGGAGCAGATGATACAGAGGTAGATGAATCATTTGTGATCTTAACACTAGATAGTTTCTTTTCTAACTCCTCGTCACCATTCTCTATTTCACTATGTCTTTCCTTAATTAATAATTCTTTAAGCACTCCTCCCATTGCTACTCTTAAATTATCATATGGACAATTTTCCAAACTATCCTTTAAGAAATCGTAAGCAATGTTCTCTGGAGTTAAGGTTAACACCTTAGTTAACAATGTTACCATTAAATATCTTAAGTTTGAAGCATTTTGTGCCGTTACGCACATAAATAACATTACTTGGAAGTATAGTTTCAATAAAATTGGTGAGATGCTTGAAATTTCGACTTCCAAAGTTTTAGTTGGTTTGTTTTGAACAACAGCCCAACCCCAAAAGATTAAGACATCATGAATACCTCTATTTATAAAGGACGATTGGACCATCCCTGGAACGACAGATCTTATAGTTGCGACAAGAACATCATGGAACAGAATATCAACAGTCTTTATCTCACGTTCTTCTTCACCATCATCTTCGGAACATACCAAATGTGTGTAAAGGATCAAGATACCAAGAGTAGAATTTTGAATTTGATTTGACTTTGTTACAAGAGAATTGGAAATGTTCTCTTCAAAATCAATCAAGATTTTCTCAAATATTTCCTCCGAGAGTTCGTCCTCATCACTCTTTTGGTAATTGATTGAATTGAAAAATTTGTGGGAATCAACCAAGTAATTTTTGAAGGTACCTTGTATATCAATGTCATAAGATTCCGCTAAAGAAATTAACCTTAACATGACCTCAATATCAACTTTAAAATCATAGAATTTTGTCAAAAGGTGTCTTTGGTCGCGTTGGAAACGACTAACAATGTCAACAGTGTATCCAGGTAAGCAATTCTTGTAGAGAAGTTCGACAGCATAAGTAACAAAGGCAGAAAGTAACCTTCTTTGAAGTCTCTGTTCCTGTTCAGTAATTTTCGCTATCTCTTCTGGCTTGAGGTTCACATCTGGAGGTGGTAAGGGAGATGGATGATAATTTCTGGCAAAATTATAAACTCTTTTTGCAATAAACCTAACATTTGTTGCATTATCAGGTTTATTCAAATAAATCAAGTTGCAAAAAGCAGTAATTGGCATACTTAAAAATCTAGATGGGTACAACGTTTTAATCTGTCTGAGACATGCATCAATCAACTCAATAATACAGTATAATTTCAAGTCAAAAAATTTCTCTTGAATATGAACATCTGAAGTAACAACAGACAGGTCCAGTACTTTCAAGTTTGAAAGAACTTCGCAAGACTTAAGTAATAATTCCTTGTGGTTACCACATACAGCCAAGTGTTCGAAAAGCTTTATGATTTTATACACGCAAGGAGCAACTCGAATAGGGCCTTGAAATTCAAAGTCCAGGTCAACGTACTGCAAAAGTAATTGGGGTAAATCCCAACCAACTTCGTACACAATTTCACGATTTTCCTCAAAGATTTCTAAAAGGCTTTGCAAGAGCTCTTCTCTCTCCTCGTAAGAAAATCTTGTTGGTTGACCAATGTAGATGTCTAGTACAGTGGAGTAGGAAAGATAGTCTTTAGATGATACAGCATCATCAGCAGCAGTGGAAAGAATTTCCAAGATCTTGGAAAACAGTACATCTTCAATTGTAGATTGTGATTCAGTATCAGACATGGCTACGTTATCAAATTATAATATTAAACTGTGAAAATGAATTAATGATTGAAGAGGAGAGTAGTTTTAAAACGTTGGCTTTAAAGTGACTTTTTCCAATAGCAAAAAGAACTAGAAGAAATCCATATGCAGGTAAACAGCAAACCCATTAAAAGGAATTAGAGAGGAAAGAAAGAGACATTTAGCTTTGCTATGGTCAGAAGACGGGGAATTATTAGAGCTTTAAGGAAGCTCATTGAAGAATTTCCATGTTTTTTTTTTTTTGCTGGTGAATTCAATATTTGTTGGTAATATATGAGGTTTGGAACATGTATCTGTAGGGGGCCGTTTCCGCCGTGCATTTTGAAGGGTCCTGTACCTAGACTTATACTGGCTACTGCCGACTCTGGTCCAACCAATTAAGATTAAAGTACTGGAGTATAGAAAGATGAAAGTAGAAAAGAATATAAAGAAGGTTTTTTTGAAGGAATCCCAAGATTCCGTAGGGAGCTAAATTTGATAGAGTTATTCTGTGGTCGTTAGTAGACGTGCATCTTTTGATGGATGGAAGAGTAAGTGTGTAGGGTGAGATACTGCTCCACTTAATCCCCGCCATCTGTCCGGAGACGACGAAGATAATATTGAGCTTTTTTCCCTTTGGGAAAGCTACAATATGGGCGGGGAGGACAATTTCATTTAGCTGCTTTCTTTTAAATACTAATTTTGCAGCCTTTTGATTATACTATAGATAAGTGTGCGAGACAAAAAAAACCTATATATTGTGAGAATTGTATTGATGGGAACCAGATTTGAACGGGTTGTGCCTTTTTAACAGGCGTAATAAAATGGATAATGAAGATGTTGAAGAAGTTGATGTAACTGGTAGTGAAACCGTTAGTATTCCTGTCCCATTATCTACGTCGGTTATTTTAACGAAAGCTCTGTTGATAGTCCCACTGCCGTGCGCTGATAAAATAACTATACGATTTGTATCGATTGGATCGACACCTTCAATAAAACCAAATGTTTTGAAGATATCTGGAGATAGGACGATTTCAGTGGTGTGTCAGTTTCTTTGCAAGAAGTTAAAATCAAAATCTGTTCATGTTTATATTCAAAACACGTTTGAGCCTGGTCCTGATGAACTGATTTATGATTTATTTAGGTTATTCAAAACGAATAACGAATTGATTGTTAGCTACTGTCAACAGATAGCATTTGGATAGAGAGGAGTTTGATCTTCTATAGGGAGTGATTATTGATACAATTGATAATTATCTATCATAAGACACATTTGAAAATCAATGCTCTCTCACAGTTCTCGCTGTTACATTGAGTTAGGGTTGTTGACCGAAGGGATCAAAGTTCGATGCAATTGTTCTCGCCGAATAGACACCAGCGGAGCGTCTTGCGAATGAAGATGGAAGAGATAGAGAACTGTAAGTTCATTAATAGTTGTTTTTTGTTTCCTTTATAATATCCATCTATCTATCTATTTATCTATTTTGTATCGTTTAAAAAATTCATTAAAACATCGGTAAATTCTTTACCCTTTTCAGTTAGTATGTAATGACTGGCATCAAAATCTATCAGTTTAAAATTACTAAAATATAATTTAAATGGTTCAAACGTCGGTATAAATCCAGACTGGGTACTCCTGACGATCAATACTGGGCCATGATACTTGTTATCTATCTCAGACATTGGCCATTGACTCACAGTTTCAATAGCATCTCTTTCAATAAAACAATAATTAGGATTTATAAATTTAATAAACTTAGATTCAGATTTCTTAACTAAGTTAGATAGTAAGAATGTTCTAACAAAGTTATTATTAACCCCAAATTTTGTAAATACCTCGTTTATCTTGATTGAAGTAGATTTTGTTGTTTCGGAAGTTGGGATTTTCAGATCTTCAATTGCCTTTAAAGCCATTAGATTTGTTCTAAATGATTTATCAAGTGGGGTGTAGCTTGGAGTGTTATCTACAACTACAAGACTAGAAATCAATTTAGGGTTTAACAAAGTCAACAACATTGCAACTTTAGCACCCATCAGATGTCCTATGATCACCAAGTTATCCAACTTCTCACGGTGAATGAAATCTTCAACGTCTTTGGCCAAACTTTGGTAATCAAATGGGAGAGCATGCCCTGATTCTCCATGGTTTCTCATATCAACTCCATACACATTAAACCCGGATCTACTTATATGCTTACCCAAGGTTTTATAATTCTTCTTTGAACCAAGAAAACCATGTAAGAACAATACATTTCTAGGATCTACTGGTTTAAAGTCTTTAACATTAAATTTTTCATAAACCAATGGGATTGATTTAACAGTCGGTAAATCACAACGCCCAAGCGCACCACTTGAATAAAACCTACGAATCATCTTTATTATAAATGGTTAATGTTTGTATCCCCTTCTTTATTGATCTACTTCTTCAACTCTTTTGTATTTGAATATGATCATAGCTTTAATAAGAGTTATAATAATTTTCATATTGGTATGTATTTCCATTTCGCACTATCATACAGAATGATATGGATTTGCCCAAACTAACAAAGCTCAATGCCTCCTTGGATAGGGGCTCTAACCGAGTGGTATTACTTAAAGACAGAAAACAAACTCACTAAAGACAGACGCTCCTCTGGGGTCTACTCGGCGAGAGCGATTGCATCGAGCTCTTTCGTCGTTGGTCTCCTCTACTAACCCTATTGACAGTAGGATCGTTGGATATGAACCAGTCAGATCAGACTTTTTCTTACAATATTCATTAAATAGTAGTTATATATATTTTTTAATTCTACTAAGACAACCTAAAAACCGAAAATAAAAAAAAAAACCCACTGAAGAATTGGTATCAAATAAAACTATACAAAATTTAGAATAATAAAATAAGAAGCAAAGGAAAAGAGATTGTGATAAAGAAATTCAATAAATCCAAAATATAATATAGAAAAGAAGAAAACAAATGTTGCTATTTGATAAATCTTTTTATTATATTGATATGTTATTGAATAATATTTCGTTACTTTATCTTCATCTTTTTCTCTTTGACTTCTTGTTTAATATTCACATATTAGATTAAATTATCTAATTTAATAGAAGACAAAGTTAGCACTACCAGATGAAACAGTGACGGTACAACCATCAGAGCCAGAACCACCTTGGTAAGAACCACCTTCGTAACTACATTGACCATTAACGTTGGAACCAGAAGTACCAACAATCTTAATGTTATAGTTTGGAGCTTCCTGGTTGTTTGGGTTTGGAATTAAGGACAAGTAAGTGTTACCTCCGGTTTGACCAGCACCAAGAACAACTGGAGCCCAGTTACCAACACCAGAACCATCAGTACCCCAGATACAACCATCTTCAATAGAAACACCAGCATTGTTAACATAGTATTGAGTTGAAGTTGGCTTTCCTTGCCACTTGAAGTAAGATTCAGAAACAATGACAGTTGCTGGAGCAGTTGAACCAGCAGATAATAAAGTTGGAATGTTCATGTTTTCAGAACCTGGGTAATCAGTTCTACAGATAGCAACATCCTGTGAGATTTGAGAAACAAAGCTAGCAGATTGAGCACCCCATTCACATAAGTAGTTGGTGTCAGTGTTTGATCTGTATAATAAACCATTCTTACAGTATAAACCACCAACAGAGATACCAGATGATGGTTGTTCAGATGGCCATTGAGTCTTGGACATACCAGCTTGACAAGCATAAGAACAGTAGTAACCATCTTGACAGTTAGCAGAAGTACCACCGTTTTCGTTCATGATTGAGGACCAACCACCGTTTAAACCAGAGATCCAGTCAATAGCGATAACACCTTGACCAGTTGGAACTGATGAACAAGAGTAAACACCATCTTGGAATTCAACAGAAGGGTTTGAGAAAGGGGAAAGATCACCACCGATACCACCAGAGCCACCAGATGAGGCAGAAGCTGAGGCAGATGCAGATGCAGAAGCAGAAGCAGAAGTAGAGGTGGTTGTCTTGGTTTGAAGGGTAGTTGGTGAAGGAGTGGATTGAGCAGTAGTGGTTGGAGCAGCAGTAGATGGAGTAGTTTCAGTGTTTTGAATAGTGTGACCGTTAACGTCAACATAAACAATTTCAGTTAAAACAGCTCTCTTCTTGTGTTGATGCTTGTGTTGATGTTGTTGTTGTTCCATAGGAGCAGCAACTGCTAAAGTAGCAAGAGCTAATAAACTAATGATTGAAGCTTTCATTTGAAAATTTTTTGTAAATGAAAAACTAAATTAAAATTTAAACTAAAAAATGAGTGTGGTAAATAAGTATAAGATTACTTAAATTAATGAAAGACGAGTAGTTGGGAATTTTAGTTTGGTATAGTTACAACGAAAGGGAAAAGGAGAAAAAGTGAAGGATTGAAAAATAAGTTGGGACTATGTCGTTATTTATTTATTAAGGGAGTCCCAGTGTATGGTTATGTAGCCCTTTTCACGCCGCCCACAAAAAAATTTCTTTGGGGGGAGTGAGTTAGTGTTAGGCGGAAAAATTTTTTTATTAAAAGGAATTATTTTTTATGTCGTATGCAATCCCGAGAGAATTGTTTTTTCTTTTGTGAACATATTATGCATTAGGCCGCAAAATATGGGGCTCAATGTGCTCGCAAAGGTGGCTCCCCTGGGTAAATAATTTATGAAAAGGTCACGTGAAACAAAAAAAGAAAAGTTTAATTATGTCAATTAAGCTAGGGAGGGGAGAGATGTGCATATAATTATTGACGATTTAACCAGATTTGGACAAAAAGGTCTAGAACTGGCGGAGTTTGTATACAGGTAACCAAATCTAGATCAGAAGACAAAGAAAAAGGAGAAGAATACAGAAAAAAAAAAAAGAATTGATCAGCGAAAGTGATTCGGTTCGGTTTACCGAATCACTACCGAATGAGTCGAGGAGGTATCGAGTGAGGTAGTAAATAGCGTGTAGTAGTATAGTATGGTACCAAGGATATGGATATGGATATTGATCTATTTAGAAGAGCAATAAATATTTTTAAATTAATTTGTGGTGTGCAAGTTGATTTGATTTGATTTATGTTTGCGTTATACCCGTTTTGTTTTTGTTCGAGCTTTGCCCTCAATTCGTTTCAGTTATGTTTGATCCGTTGGTTCTATTGTAATCGCGGTACATTGAAAAATTTCACCTTAAGCGGTAAAAAGGCGAAGGCGAAGGCGAAGAGACATGAACCTGTCGTGGTCGAATGGTAGTGTTACCGAAAACCTTATAACAAAAAGTGGAAGACTTGTCTCTAGGAAATAGGTGTATACGGCTCAGAAGATCGACATCGACGTATCAAAAATATTCCTTTATACAGCATCTCGCAGGATACGGTAGATTGTTGCAACAAAGACAATTTGTGAAATACACCAGAAAATCTTTCTCTTTCTCGCCATTACATACTACATTCACTACCACTACGGTAATCACTCACACACTACTCTTCTCCATTCAAGTATGTTGTTCATAGCTCCTTTCTCCTCCCAAATCCCTGTACTATTGTATTTATTTCATTTTAGTTATTCATCTTCATGCAACCAATTTAAGTGTGTCAAAAAAATAAAATTATTATTATGCTGATCCATCATCAGGTATTTCCTATTTTTTCTTAATTACACATATTTTAATATTAATTTAAAGTACTTGCTGAAACTGAAAAATCGGATTATTCCGAATGAAACAAATCGACGTATTACATCTAGTCCATTCTCTCTACCCACTCCCACTTCCTTCTTATTGACTAAAGACCACTAACTACTTACAGCCGATGCAGTTGAGCTGACGCAGAGTTTCTATTCTTTTCAGTATTTCTTTTTTTTTTATCTAGAAATTCAATTATATTACTTCGCCTACTGTTACATATTTCCGTTCCACTAAGGCCCATTTCCGGCGATTACTATTGCAAAGCTCCTTCCTGCCTACGGATATATACACTTTTGTTTCCTATTTCTGATTTCAAATCTAGAAACTTTTTCAATTATGATCTCTACTCTTTAGTTACCGCTCCGCTAAGGCCCCTGTCCGGGGAGGACAATTGCATCGAGCTTGCCTGCCTTTGGCAGATTTTACAACTCCCAGTAGGGCCAGAGTGGGCGAGGAGGGCGACAGATTGAATATATGAAGCAATTATCCGTGCCGGATAGGGGCTATAGCGGAGCAAACCCAGGTTTCACTCATAGGTTAAGGTGCCACTCTTTGATAAGTGAGAATATATCGAAGAATTTTTTTGGGTTCTACAGAATTTTTTCCTTACTCTTACAATGTCTTTGAAATACTTTACTTTGAATTTATCGTAAATGGAGTACACATAACGGGTAAATACTTTACATTATTTTATCAGAATAGGAGTAGAGCAAGAACTGAAACATTGACAGAGGTGGGGTGAAAAAAAAAAAAAAGAAACATATTAAACGGTATTCCGACCGATGTAAAACGGCGATTTTACTGCTTAGTAACCAATATACAACATGATGTTAGTAATTTTATGGATGTGTGCTCATATTGACATCATCCTGTTAACATGATCTAGTAGTATTCCGGGGTAGTCTAGACCTTTTTACGTAAACTATCCGATGACAAAGATCTGGCATGAAGAAAACTTTTCACCTCATCATGATATTTTCCTGTTGCTGCATTTAATTAGTCCAAAATGGGTAATTTCACCCGATCTGCCGTACAAAAAGTTTTTTTTTTATCTCTCTCTCAACTAACTCTGCTGAGTTTGTATTCCTATAAAACATATTTAAAAAAGAAAATCCCGAAAAGAATAACATAAAGAAATATCACAAGTATATTAGCGTACTTAATAAATACGCCAACACAATAAAGAACTGAAGTTTTTTGTTTTTGTAGAACAAACGTCAAGTGTTCAAAAACATCATAAGGGTATTTTTTTTTTTTTTAATTTTTTTTTTTCTTGATTTTTTATTATTTTTCGATTCATTTTTTTTATTACTTATGCATCTCGTGCAAAAAAACCGTTTGAATCCGAGTTGTAGTAGTAATAATAGTAGGGGCGGTGTAGTACGAGCACTGTTGTTAGGTTAGGTTTCGGTAGTAACTGATGACGAGTCATCATTTAATTTCAGTCTCTCAAATCTTTTATATTACTATGGTACACTTGCAGTACCTTCATCTTCTATCCCTAAATTAAACCATGGGTGTTGTAATGCTTCCCATGCCGATAACCTCTTTCGAGGATCTATCACAAACAGTTTTCTTAATAGATCAATCAAGAACCACCAAAATGTAAAGTTTCCAAAATTGATTAGATGCCTATTTTTCTCATAATTCTCATTCAATGAGTAATCAAAATCAATGTCTAAACCTAATTTAGAACCAATAAATAAATCGATTCTATCCAATTTATCTACTGATTCAATAAATCTAGCAGGCGTATCAACATGATCGAAGGCTAATTCAAAACTATTATCAAAATACTTTAACCCACACTCATTTTGCATTGATTTCAGAATCTTAACTAATGGCTTATCTATTCCAACACCACAAATCTTCTCAATCATACCTAGATGCTCTAAGTTATCGTGTGTCTTAAATAATGGTTCCCCAATAATTAATTCAACTAAAATGCATCCTATTGACCAAATGTCACAAGGGAATGACCAACCTGTACCCAAAATAATTTCAGGTGCACGATAATGTCTAGTACTAACTATACTACTATGATATTCATCATTGAATATAGCTGATCCAAAATCAATAATCTGTATCGATGGATCATTTAAGATTTTGAAAAATTTAGGGAATTTTTTTATCTTATTCTTTTTCAACTGTGCATACAGTGATCTTATAGTATGACTGATAAGTGGCTTCTTGGTGTATAAGTCATTATAAAGTAAAATGTTCTCAGGTTTTAAATCCGTATGAATAATATTTAAATCATGCAAAAATGTAATTGACCTAATTAATTGTTTCAGGATTGCTTGAATATGCAGACCAGGGAATGAAATGAATTTATTCTTTTCAAGGAAATCATATAATGAAATTTTGAGTAAATCTGTCACTATACATATATGTCCTCTATAATCAAAACATTCTTTTAAATGTATGCAATGATTTAAATTATCGTAATCAAATTTTTTCAATGTTGATAAAATCCGTAATTCAATTTTAGCAGCATCTCTATATTTCGGTATATTCCTTATTATCTTGATGGCAACCTTTTCTTCTTTATATCTATCGATACATTCGATAACTTTACCAAAGGTACCTTGTCCAAGTAGCCTCACAATGAAGAATCTCCCATCAGCAAATGATTCACCAATATTTATGATATAGTGTCCTTCTTTGTCATCGCATGATGGCGCACTGGCAGATATGTCTGATCTTGGTTCACCGGATGATATGCTACGAGTGTCATCAAAGGATCTACTAATTAAGTCAGCACGAGAACCGTTGTTGATTCCACTCAAATTGGCATTAAAACCATCTCTTTCGGTACATGGAATCACTGGAGGTTTTATCATACCCAATTTGGGTACTTTCTGAACCATTTCTGGAGATATTCTACTGTAAAAGCAACGAACTTGTGGTAATTGTGGTAATGAAGAGGTTCTTTGTTTCTTGACACTTGCATAATTATAATTTGAATTTGCATTGACATTGTGAACATTAAACATATTGTAAGCATTTTCTTCTTCGTCATTATTAAGAAATACTATTGAATCTGAACGATGATGATTATGATGTGGGAGAATATGACGTTCTTCTAATATGATAACGTCATCGTCATCGTCATCTTGTTCTTCATCTTGACCATTGTCATATTCTACAACATCTTCATCTTCAACATCTGCTTCTTCGTCTTCTTCGACAACGACACCATCCATGTCATTATCTATTAATTGAGTTGACGAGTTTTCAGAGTCTTCAATGACGATGCTGTCATTAAAATTAACCGAATTAATTTTTTGAACTGAAGAGTTTGAGCCAGAAGTTGTTTCTGACGAGGAAGACGATGAAGATGAAGGAACATTTGCATCAAAGTCTAACGTTAAAAACTGATGATTTGATGTTGTTGTTTCATTATTCGAGAGTTTTGAAAAGGACTCACTAAACCCTCTTGGTCTCTTTCTATTTGATATAATTGACATTTAGGTTAATATGGCACAGGGTAGCGTGGTGGGATTGAATTGAATTGAATTGAATTATGGGTAACTTAACGGGGGAAATGAAAAAAAAGTGAATGGTAATTGGTAGTTTAGTAACTTGATGGTGGGAATTTATGGGGAATTGAATATTGATTCTCTATCCAGTAGAGATCTATGACCAACCAGTAGTCAAAATATTTAGTTGGTTGAAAATGGGTATTCTTATCTTTCTTCAAGATACTAATTGTAAAATTATTGATGAACCTATCTAAGGGTCAGAACTTTGTGAACTTTCTTCTCTCTTCTCTTGTGAGATTTTGGAACGACACTTGAATCCAAAATTGAATTGTTAAGGCGTTTTTAGTTTCTACAACCTTTAAAAAGATAAAGGATTCCAAGATAAGGGGAAGATTGATAATCTCAATTGATAAATGCGCCTTATTGGGAGGTTTCGGGGTGGGGTTTGGATGGTTTTTTTTGGTACAAATTTAAGGAAGTTGATTAGTTACTTTGTAACAGAACGTGGAGTTGGTTAGGTAGTGAAATTTATTATGGGATTATGTGTTAACAATTTGGATTATTAGCCCGGTATTTTATTTAATTTAATTTAATTTTATTTTTATTAGATGGTTGGTTTGTTTAATTAATTAATTTATCGTGCGAAAACCGAAAATGTACTATTGATTATATGTTATTTAGCAAACGAAACGAGAGACGAACTCTCATTCCTCCCCCGAAATTCATTCATCCCCTCACCTTGTTAAAAAGAAAAGAAATATATGTTACACAAAAAAATTCAGTTTAGTTTAATTTTTTTAAAGAGTATATAATAGATTTGTATTATATGGGTAAAGAAGATGAAGTTTTGGTAGGTAAAAGTGAAGAGATAGGTAGTTTCCAAATGCGGCAGTGATCGATGGGTTGAATGAGGAATTATTATATAGGAAATAACGCGTGGGCAATATTAGAAATCGGATAAATTGATATTTTCAGATAAGAGATGACAACAATCTTTTATTGTGGAGAAATTCTGCAGTGCGATTAGTGATCGAAAATCACTCACCAATCAAGCATTCAAAAACGTTGCAACCATTTTAATTCACATGTATATAGACTTATGTGTAGACGTGAATAGTCTTCATTTTATTCTTAATTACTATATTCTTTTGGCTGTTAACGACTGAGGTAAATATACCTCTTGTTTTAATTACAGACGAGTAAAACGAAAGAATTTTTAAACTTCAAAATTGAAAATGTTTTGATTTTTTATGATTAGTATTTTGTTGTGTGCCCTCTAGTATCAACCATCGTCAAAAAATGGATCCATTATCTCTTTATTCTGGAGGCTTAAGCTCTTGGACTTAATTATACGAATATTTATCTTTCTGAGTCATACAACCTCTCACTACTTCCACATTCATATTTTTTTACCTTTTGATTACAACATTTAATATTCTGTAAGCAATATAATACTGTATCATACTCGAAGTCGGCTCCCTCTGTTTATTATGAGAGGAGAAGATCCCATGAACTTCTCTCGGTGGCTAATACTTTTACGTCAACACCAAGAAGTCAAGCAATTTTAGCTGCTTTTAGTAGGTTTATATTTAGGAAATCATCACTCTTTCTACATTCAATTCTTGTTTAAGCTTAATACAGATTTAATTATTTTCTTAAAGGTGTCTAAATTTAGTTGTTGTAGCCTCCTTCTTACTAAAATTAACAAAACAAATCAAGTGGGTAAAGAAAGTGCAAATACTTTTAAGAAAGTGGGGGAGGGGAAAATAGCTCACTACAAGAAGGCTGTTTATTCATTTTCAGATGAGCATGGAACTTCAGAAATCTGACAGGTGGTTGATTTGGTGAGAGTGCGGCAAAAAAAAGGTTGCATTATATATATGATTAAAAACCGTGGAAAAGTCTTTCAAGATTCCGAGGTGAAATTTTCTTGGATTCCACTTGTCCAGGTGAAGGTCCCAGCATACTCAATAGATTAAGAAGAAAGAGAATCTAAATAGTGAAGGAGCAAGAGCAAGATAAAGATCATAAGAAGTAATAAGAGAAGGATAAGTGGTAATATACTGGTAACTTTTCCCCGCGTATTGATATCTCCCTCATTAATAAAGTAGAAGGATGGTTCTATCACCTAAGTAAAGATTTGGTTTCATCCCTAAGCATAAAACAAGTTAATTTTGCTCTAAATTAAGCATGTTTACTTCTTTTTTTACTTATTTTTACTTATACTTGGCATCTGATATTGTACTTAATCACTCAAAATTACCTTCTGCATGGTCAGGGTTACATATCAATTTACGTTTTTTCTGTTTAGGTTTCGAGGTTATCGCATTGGGATTAGAAACAAAACTTCTAAAACTCTGTATCTAAATACCCAAATATTTGGTGGTGCATGTTTCTTTGTTTGTGCAACACTTCTAACGATTATAAGAGAGAAGATAGTCAGAAGAAATCAAAATGAAAGAATAATTCAAACAAAGGAACAATTAATGACAAAATCTGGGTATTTGAAAGAATATAAAGAAGCAGATAAATAATTAATTGAAAATAGAATTGAAAGAGAAAGATATGAACTCTTTGTTCAGTTCAACAAAGAAGTATTAAATATTCATAATTAGAATGTTATATCCAATTAAAGTTTAGTGAAATAATTAAACAATAAACATATGTCATGACTACAATAACAACCAAAGGAAAAAGAGATCGATGGAGTGGCTCTTGCTAGCGGCTAGCGATGTGCTCAGCTCTATTCGGGTGGATTATCTCACCACACCCTCCCAGTAGGACTAGAAGTACAACCGAAGGGAGACAAGCACAACGCAGTTGTCCTCCCCGGATAGGGGCCCTCGCGGAGCGATAACCATGTCAAGAGATTCAAGACAAACTCAGAATTCTTTGATTATACCTCCACATTCAAATCATTCAGAAAAGATATCTTTAGTGGATCGATAACTACCTTAGGATAGTATTATAATACGGATGAACAGTTAACTTTCACTTGCGATGATCATCGATTTTTAATTGTTGAATATTGTTTTAGAAGGTGGAGTTCCGTTCGTCTGGTTGATGGGGTGTAAGATTGCATGAATTTCCAAAAAAAAAAAAAAATAAAAAAGAATGTAACCATAGACCGAAAAAGTCACCGGTGAGCTTATACTTTCAGTGGCAAAGCAATTCATCTATTGTATTCCACTAAATGTGCAGCTTGCATGATTTGTGAGATCCATGACATTGATGATACTAAGAATAACATAATTAGTGAGTTGGAAGGGAAAGAAAGCGATGACTAGAAGTAAAATGCCACTACATTAAAAAAAAGTAAAGATGTTTCTTTTAGTGTAAAGAAGCATTTATTTAAGCTTTGAGGTGCTTATATGGGTGGAATGCGGTTAATGTTGCCATTTTTAATTGTCTGACTTTACAATAAGAGGCAGCAGAAAGCAAGAAAAGAAGCAAAAAAAATAAAGAGGAGGAATAAGAAAAAGAGGAAGATGATACGAAATATAAAAGGGAGAATTAGGGATTATAATTTTGGTAGTTTAGAGAGATGATGATTTAAGTCAAGTACGTTGATGTGCTTAAGATGTGAAGGCTGACTAAAAAATAATTGCAGCAATATTGAGTAATCAAGAAAAAAAAAAGAAAAGTGAGAAAATTAGGTATGTCCGGAGGTTTTGTGTCCCCAGGTAGTAAATAATTCTCATTGAGTTCATTGCTTTTCATACAACGGTCTTATAGTATTAACAAAGAAGGCGAAAACTCAGCAAGACACGACCTTTTTTTGATTTTCATTGCTGTATATCTATAAAGGAAATTAGAAGCGTTTTTTAGTTATTATTTATTATTTTTTCTTTATTCTTTATTCTGTTCACGATTTTCCTACACTGGCAGAATAAGGTGATATATATATAAAGAATTATCATTATTTACAAATTTAAAAGCGAGAAGACTACTCTTGATTAGTCAAAAGAGCGATCGAGCAATACAGTTGTAATTTAGTTTGAAAACTAAAGGGTTTACTTCGTTTTTTCTCTCGATCATGCTGCTTCCCAAATCAAATATGGATCGAGGGGAGAGAGAAGATGAAAATGCTAATAAGAATAATTTAAATAACCACAATCACAATCACAATCACAATCACAATCTCAATCACAATCACAATCACAGCCACAACCACTTGATGGCGGAAAGGGATTATAGAGTGAATATAAGGAAACCTGAAGGTGAAGAGGAGATATCTGAAGCCTCATCAGGATTATCTCCACTGCCTGCTCTGGGTGGAGTTGGAGCTATTCCAATGAGCAA
The DNA here is from genome assembly GCA_030578175.1 of Dujonia santamariae. NCBI lineage: Eukaryota > Fungi > Ascomycota > Pichiomycetes > Serinales > Debaryomycetaceae > Dujonia > Dujonia santamariae. The sequence goes on from JANIVZ010000034.1 coordinate 87,379, forward strand.
TTCTACTTCATCAGAGGCTGAGCCAACTACTAAAAAGATGAAATATGTATGTAAAGTATGCCAACAAAGCTTTACCAGGAAACACAATATGGTATCACATGAACTTATACATTCATCGTTAAAGCCATTTAACTGTACAGTATGTGATCTTCGCTTTAGAAGAATCCATGATTTAAAAAGACACGAAAAACTACACACTGGTGAGAAGCCATTCCGTTGCGATAAATGTAATAGAGGGTTTGCTAGACCAGATGCATTAACTAGACATCAAAATTCATCCAATGCTTGTTCTGGTTCATTTCCTGGGAACGAGTCAAGATCTATTGTATTTGGCGAGCCAGTGCAGATACTTGATGGTGGATTAGATGGTAGTGATTCAAGTTCAGTTCATTCAGTTTCATCCCTTGTTGTTGCAAGGAGTGACACATCAAGTAGAATTGATAATGTAAAAGATGAAGGAGGAAACTCATTGATGTTGTCAACTGACCAAACAAGACACGGATCAGGATCCGGATCAAGATCTATGGAATCAGGAGGTGCTACATCTGAAACGTCCGTAAATTCAAGTAGTAATATTGCTGATACAATAAATCGTGAAAATTATGATTTAAATCGTTGGAAAGCATTTCAATATTCTCAACTGTTACTGACAGCATCTCCTTATGCGAGTGATAATCAAAATCAAAATCAAAACCAGATGATAACCAACCCAAATAAAAATCATGAATCATACTCTCAAAACCCCCATCTACAACAACGATTATACGTTGATCAAACACAACTGCAACAACTGCAACAACTGCAACAACAACATCAACAACAACATCAGCATCAACAACAACTTCAGCATCAACAACAACATCAGCATCAACAACAACATCAACAACAACATCAATATCAACAACAACATCAGCATCAACAGCAACAGCAACAACAACAACAACAACAACAACAGCATCAACAACAATTATCAAATCCAATGCATTCTGAAGACCCCAAAAATTTTCAAACAACAACTACGACAACAACGACAACTACCACATCCAAAAGAAACCAAAGAAATCAGGAAGTAGATAAGGAAGATGCTCGATATAAGCAACAACGTAAGCATCTGTTTGAACAAGAACAACTTTATCAATTACATAAGCGGCAGCAATATGAATTACGAGATGAACAATATAAACAACGACAAATGCAACTACAATTACATCAACAACAACAATATGAACAAGAAGAAGAACAATTCAAACAAAATCAGAATCAGCAACGAATCCATCGCCAAGAAACTGAAAGTTCTGGCGATAAAACCAGTGAAGAGAGAGAAGAGTTTGATTATCATAAGCTACAAGTCAACCGATTTCATTCCTATCTTCCTCGCATACGTTCCCCAGAACACTCTAGAGGTGGAAGCGATTTTGTTACAATGGAAAGATATCAAGATTTGGTTTCCTATACGAGCACGTTACAAGAGAGTTTAGGTAATATTAATTACAGATTAAAACAATTAGAGGAAGAAAAGACTAAAAAAAAGAATTAGAACTTCAACTATGTGTGACAGATTTGAAATATTATTACTATATTTTGATAATTTGTAGTTTCTTATAAATTAATGCCGAAGGTAGATACAACATAGAAGCAGTATTGATAAATTTTGTGTACAATTTTATTCATATAATCTCTGAAAGCTCCTGTATGATGACGACGCTTTCTTTAATCTCTCTACCGTATGACCGAATCATTAGTTACACCAGAAGAAATGAGTAAAAATTGTAAAAAGCAGCCACTGTGTGTATGGTTACTTTGCCGTAAGTAACTTATTTGACACGATACGATTCCATTGGTATCACGAGTAATGATGATTGCATTGAGTCGGATTCTGTATTTACAGTAAGACTTTCCTATTCTTATTGTGAGTGAAAGGAAGAAAGTTGATACGGCCATGAATGGGTACGGGGAAAGGCACCCAACTTGGAAGTCACTTAACTTTTTTTTTTTGATTATATTGATAACAGCGCCACTAGTGCTCCTATTCGGGAAGGATGATTGCTTTGAACTTAGCTTCCTTCAGAAAATCTAAATACATATCCCAGGAAGACAGAAGTAAAGTTCAAAGGGAGATAGGCTAAACGCAGCTGTCCTCTCCTCGCCCGATAGGTGCCAGCGGAGCGTCTTACGATCTCAAGAAGTATTAGTGCGATTCCTTATCAGTAACAGCACAAGGGAGACAAAAAAGATAACAGGAAGAAACTCAGTACACAGAAACACCAATAATTCAAACAAAAGTTAATGGCAACCATAAGAGAAACCATAGCTATACAATGAACTTCACAACAAGGGGTAGGATAATAGTAAACATGTGGTTGTCTATTGGTGGTTATGGTGTAAGTGAGGTTATGGATCACGCAGAACGCTTATCGCGCATTTCAGTATGCAATCCCTTTATTTTTAGGGGATGATGGCAATTAGTTACAACTTTCCTTTTAAATTACATTTCAAGATATTGTTATCGTACAAGTAACACAAACCACAAATACAATCGAAAACCCTTATAAGATATAAGAAAGACAGCTAGTTATAAAATTTTTTTTTTTACAAACAAGTTTCTTTCTTTCCAATTATTTATTAGCCCCCTCCCTGCGATATGAGTTCAGAGGAAGATTGGTCAATAATCTCATCACTGAGTGATCTTGATGACGAAGGTACAATTGAAAGCCACGAAGACCACTCACACATGACTGGTAGCAGTGATGCTGATGCAGGAAATGTATCAAGCATTGCTAGCTTGAGGATTCCTGTTTTGGAGTCTGGTTCAAAGGAGAGAAGTAATTCTGGTACCAGTACTATTAGCGGATCTACCGTAATAATGAGAGAAAAGGATAATTCCCCAGAAGATTCGGTCGCACCGGCACCATTGGAAACACCAAAGTCTTATGCCAGTTCCAATACCAGTGAGATGAAAGAATCTAAGTCTACTCCTCCGTCAAGGATTCAATCAACTATTCAATATTATGAAGAAATGGCAAGAGATTTTAAAAATGGTATAACTTCTACTTTGAGGCAGTTTAGAGAATCTACCCCAGATGCTGCAAATGGTGAAGTAGGTGCAGGAGCAGAAAAGGTGGGTTCTACAGAAGACCACAAAGAACAAGAAGGACAAGAAGGACAAGAGAGGGAAGCTGTATCTAGTAAGGTTGTATTATCTACACCTAATTCAAACCCGACTGCTTCTAGTTTGGTTTCGTTTAAATCTTGGATTTCTTCACAGTCAATACTTATTGCGTCAGTACTCACAATTCTCACACTTTCAATTACCCTGGTTTATATTGTAAATGCAACTTTACTAAGTCCTGCTCCACCAGTTTCGCCATCGCTATGGGAACAATTTGGGTTACAAACACCACCACCACCACCACCTTCATATTTCTCACTTTGGAAAAGTACACCACCACCACCACCACCAACATCTCAAGCAGCGGCAGAGTTTTTAAAATTTTGGAATAAATTTGAAGCAAATTTTGAACAAATCTATGGAAATCGAGAAAAGTTAGTTAATGAATATTTACCAAGTCAAGATGAATTTCAAAAAACATTCAATTCTTTGATTACTAAGACTGATGAATCCCGAAAGTATGCTATTAATAAAATTACTTTTGCTGCTAAAGCTACAAAGGTTTGGTGGGACAACGATTTTCAGAAGATTTACAACAAAATCAATGAGAAAACAAGACATCATTCAGATTTAATTACGAAAGAAATTTGTAAGCAATCAGTTGTCTATGGTAAACTAGTGAGTTACCATAGTCAGATTTTTGCTAACGATATTTCACAAGCATCTAAGTTTATTACCAATAAAATAATTGTTGATGGACAAAAATGGTCGAAAGTTTTGCTTATGGAGAGTTCCAAAGTTAGTACCTTGAGTTACAGCAGGGCGAAGGAAGTACTTCAGGATAGTGTTTTACAGAAGTTAATTAATAATGCAGCATTCACTGCACGCCAAGTCAATTTATGGGTAACGGAAAAAGTGTGTAACTTAGAAAAGGAATCAACTAAGAAAAAGCTGAAGACCCTGAAAAAGCAGAAACAGAAGAGACTGATTTTTCTGGGTAAATCTCGCCCTGGTGTAGCGAAAGTATATTTATGCAAAGAATAAGAGAATCTGTTTCATTCTTGATATTCTGTATTAAGTATCTGACAAATGAATAAGGAGCAAAATTTTCTTCTAAGGTTTGAAGGGTTGGTTATATATGGTACTACGGATGGCTGGAAATGATAGTCGGTTATGGATATATGTAGGGTTTTTGTTAATTTTTGTTAATTTTTGTTGATTTTTTTTTATAGTATTTTTATACCTTTTTTATATTGTTACCCCTGTTTGGGAAGTTATCAACGCATAATTCTTCCTATTACTTATTATGTTAGATTGGATTTATGGTGCTTTTGATTGATTTTTATTTATGTTTAATGGAAATTTTTTGTTTAATGAAGTGTAGTGAAGAAAGAGAAGTTAGATTTGATTTCCAGTAAAGAAAGAGAAGACTTGAGAGATGAAGGGCTCTGAGGGAGGGATTGAATTCTTGAAGGATGTTGTTGGATCACAACAATAATACAATCATAATAACTCTTTATTGTTCTCTATTTATCAATTTTTTATTCATTTCACATTAAAACAATTAATTTAGATTCTCCAGACAACCTTTTCACCACTGACCTTATTTTCTTGTAATAAGGTATAAGCTTCCGAAGTAGATGCTAAACCACTTTCTAAAACTCTCAACTTTGCAGACTTAATCTTTGGAAGGTAAGTTGGTAATAATGTTTCCCAAAATAACTTGAAGTCAGCAGCTAAATCAGTTGGAGGGTAGATGGCTGGTCCAAATACGTCAACTGGTTCACCAAAGACAAGGTATGCTAAAGTGTTGGTAAACTTGACAGAATCTTCTCTAGTTGAATCCAATTTAAGAGATGCTGGATCAATATTTAAAAGTTGGTCAAGAATAACAGACTTCGAACCAGAGGTGGCGTCATAAACAGATTGATAAGTTTCTTGACTGGAGATAGTATCCAAGGCATACTTTATTTCAGAACCACCGATAGCTCTAATTTGATCAGCAGAATCTTTATCATTGTAATCAACAATGTAATCAGCACCGAGACTCTTTAAAAACTCATTATTCTTCTTAGAGGCAGTAGCAATAACCTTTAAACCATAAACGAGCTTTGCGACTTGAATAGCAAGAATACCAGTGGCAGTAGCACCACCCCAGATCAAGACAAATGAATCCTTGTTGCTTTTATCGTTAGCATTTAACTTGAATCTATTGGCAAATGACATACCAACGGTGCTTAAACCCAATGGTAATGAAGCAGCTCCTTCAAATGAAGAAATGGTACCCAGTGGAGAGGTTCCAACTGGTAAGGCAGACTCTTGGAAGACAGATTTTTCAAACTTTAAAGTCGTGATAGGGTTAACAACAACGTATGATTGGTAGGCACCTTGTCCAGGTTTGTAGTTACCATGAACCCAAGAGGAAACAAAATCCCCCTTTTGGAAACCAGTAACCTCAGAGCCAACTTCTTCAACGACACCACTAACGTCAGAACCAAGAATAGCACCCTTTTTAGCAAGACCGTACGCAACGTGTTTCCAATCAGTAGGGTTGGCAGCGAATGCAACGGATTTTATAAGGATTCTGTCCTTTGGTAAAGGTGAAACATCTGAAATTTGTTCAACTGAAAAGTATGGTGTAGTATTACTACCGTTAGCAATTGCTGCAAAATTTGACATAATAAATAAAAATATAGGGCTTAAGGAAATTAGGATTTCTTTTCTATTGATTGGTGCTAGAGAAAAATATATGGGAAATGATAGCCTTCTTTGTAGTGCCATTTATATAAGGGAATAAGAGGGGAGGGAGTATGGCCCTATACTTAGAAGTCCGTTGATGCCAAATGGCTTCTTTAGAAAAAAGACTATGCAAAACGTAAGCGCCTCTGCAGCTGCGCTAAAAAATAAATAACTGTGATATAATATGTGTGTACACTAACGGTCAACTGTAATCCAAAACTTTAAAAAGAATAACCAAGTTGAACTAAGAGTGCTTCTTGTTCCGAACAAGTGAAATAGTACAACACTAACTTGCTACCTTTTCACTTCTTACAGCTATCTCTGTATAGTTGTTCTGATACTAAAAGTACATCTCTCTACAATTTGTAATACATCGGCTATATCACCCGAACTTGCTGCTTGCCTACATATTTTCTACGTTGGACGGATATCGGATATTACAAGCGATCTTTGTGGATATAATTGAGCCGACTTTACTAATCAGATCTCGGGCTTTAGAAAGGATATAATCTCCTCACCTGTCAATTCTCAGATTTTCATATCCCCATTAGGATAGCCAACGAAATGGGTTGGAAAGCCCCATTAACTTTTTCATTCTTCTCCTTCTCTCCTTTCTCTACTACCAATACTATGACTACTCTTCTCAGTATTTCTCTTTTCTTCTTCTATACTTTCTCCACTTTATTCTTTTCCCTTTACCTTCTTTTTGGTTCTTACTTGTCTCATTTTTTATTTCAGATGTCAAATTCTTGCATGTCACAACCTGCCCTGTATTTGACCAATCAAGAATTGCATGAACTTCGATCAGGGCAAGTTAGTTTATACTGAGAAGACACACTATCGCTAAACTTAGATTTGTGATTCGTTTAACAGCTGACTGTGCTGCAACAAACCGCCATATTCTTCCCAATTGAGACATCTTTCTGAGCTGGGAAATAAATACCGATTTCTTCAATCAATTGGAATTCTATCTACGTCAAGGAGAACACCCGGGGAATTGTACGATGATGTGGTTCCCCTGAATTGTTTCCGTATACGGCCCCAGTAGTTGGTCGTTGTGTTTTTACACATAGTCCGTTAAATATGAAATAATAATAAAAAGACGCTTAAGTCCGCCTAAAAAAAAGCGAGGACAATTGCTTCGAGCTTATGTCTCTTCAGTACTTACTTCTGGCCCTACCAGGCGAATCATTTGAGTTTCCGAAAGGGACCACAAAAAATTGATGCAATTGCTCTCCCCCAGTAGAGGCCCTTGCGAGGCAGTTTTGAAATAGAAAACTACACCTCGGGTAAATCGATCTTTTCATCTTTTTTTAAGAAACAGGTGATTTAATGAATAAACAACAAGAAAGATATTCAAACAGGTATAGAATCTCATTTTCTTGTACGGAATTGTAACGGATTTTTTATCATGAATTGTATAAATGAGAAGTAAAAAACCAAAACTGAACAATAGTTAAACAAACAAGGTATTTTTAAGAATATAAAGGATTCACAGCACTTATGAGCAATTGGATGAACCAGCAGAAAGTCTTAAATTACTACATTTTCTGTTTATTTTGGTCCCTTCCTCCGCCATGGCCCTCACATTTGAAGGACAATTGCATTGTCTTTTATTCTTTTTTTGATACTCTTCGGGGAGATACTACTTACTGTACTACAACTTACTCCCAGGGTCAATTCCAAGTTCCCACTGGATAGGCACTGGCAGAGTAACTTACTATTATTATGCATATTAATTTAATAATACATACAGCAAAAATTCCTTGACACCAATGCTTTTAACATTTCTATTTATAAGAGTAATGCAGTAATTAGTTTATCCTCTTTTCCACTTTCTGGATTGTTGCATTAAGATTTGCAGCCAATATTGATTCTATATACAGTACTACGAAGTGTATGCAGACGGCGAAATTGAGAGAAAAAAGTGAAACTCAAAACTTCCGAGTATATATATTCATGGATACTACTTAATAGAGTATATTAGATATAGTAAATAAATCTATAAACAGACGCCATGGGTATGTATATAACAGCAGTGATCGCAGAATCGGGATTTTTGAAGAAAAATCGAAGAAATTAAGAAATTGGGGCCATAGTTGGGAGCAAAACAATTGATGAACATTTTAACTCTACCGGATCGATTCAATGAATTGAAAATAGCAGATCTACTATCTACGGGAAAATAGAGAGATTCTTGATTCCATATCGTGTTTGTCGATGAAAGATTATTTGGCTCTCGATCACTTTTGATTGAGCAATCTGTGGCGGTAACATTAGATAGGGTATTTGAAAGTGGCTTAATTTCTAAAAAATGTGAAGTGTTTTCGAAGGCAACTTTATTTCATTGAACTTACTTATAAATGATTTCACCTTTGATATACCCAGGGTTATTACTTGGTTGAATGTGGTAGATCAATTCAACAATTCAATTTATCAATACTCGTTATGTTTCTTTTCTTTTCCGACTCTGACCCCGACTCCGTTTCCATTTAACTCTCTTTCTTTTTCATATTTACTAATAATAATAATAATAGGTATTCCAAAATTTTTTAGGTTTATATCTGAAAGATGGCCATTGATATCAACAACAGTTGAAGAAGGCGGATTTGAAGGTGGTTCAACTCCTGAATTTGATAATTTATACTTAGATATGAATTCCATTCTTCATACGTGTACACATTCAAATGATAGTACCTTGAACAGAATGACTGATGATCAAATGTATGCAGCAATTTTTACATATATTGAACATTTATTTCAAATAATTAGACCACAAAAAACATTTTATATGGCAATTGATGGGGTTGCACCAAGAGCTAAGATGAATCAACAAAGAGCTCGTCGTTTCCGTACTGCTATTGAAGCAGAAGAAAATTTGGCCAAGGCAATTAACCAAGGTCAAGAAATTCCAAAAGAGGATCCATTTGATTCCAATGCTATTACTCCTGGTACAGAGTTCATGGCTAAATTAACGGATAATTTAAAATATTTTATTCATAAAAAAATTTCTGAAGATAAGTCTTGGAATAATGTTAAGATTGTTTTAAGTGGTCACGAAGTTCCAGGTGAAGGTGAACATAAGATTATGAATTACATAAGAACAATGAAGCTGCAAAGTGATTACAATGCCAATACAAGACATTGTATCTATGGTTTAGACGCCGATTTAATTATGTTGGGTCTCGTTAGTCACGATCCACATTTTGCTCTTTTAAGAGAAGAAGTCACTTTTGGTCCAAAGAGACAAAGTGGAGCTTCAACCGGATCTGTATCAGATCAAAAGTTCTACTTGTTACATTTGTCATTACTTAGAGAATATTTACAATTGGAATTTCAAGATTTAGATGGTGAATTAAATTTTGAATTTGATTTTGAAAAAATCTTGGATGATTTTATTTTAATTATGTACGTTATTGGTAACGATTTCTTACCAAATTTACCAGATTTATTCATAAATAAGGGTGCTTTCCCATTATTAATCGAGACATTTAAACAATATTTGAAATCAAGTGATGGTTACCTTAATGAAGAAGGTACAATCAATTTGAAAAGATTAAGTGTCTGGCTATCATTTTTAAGTGAATTCGAATTAGAAAATTTTGAAAAACAAGATGTTGACATTGAATGGTTCAACAAAAAGTTAGAAGACATTTCGATTTCCGGTGAAAAAAAGAGAGAAAGATTTGGAAAGATTTTACTTTTAAAGGATCAAAAGAAGTTAATTGGTGTAATAAAGCCATGGTTGTTAGAGCAAGTCAATAGACCTATCAGCGTTTTAAATGATGAAGTGACTGCAAATGGCCACTTGAAAGGATTGAAGTTACCTAGTGAAGAAGTCAACAAATATTTACCATTTTTAAGACAATTTGCTCTTGAAGTTGGTTTGATTATTGTTCATTCTCAATCTCAAGACACATATGAAGCTAGATTGGATATTGATGGAATTTCCCCATATGAAACTCCAGAGGAGTTTGAAAATAGAGTTAATGAAGTTAGAAAGGTAATCAAGAAGTATCAAACTGCCAATTTAATTGAAACAGAAGATGTTCTTGCTGAAACTAAGAATATTTACGATGCCAAATTTATTTCATGGAAGGATAAGTACTACAAAGAAAAACTTCACTTTTCCATTAATGATACTGAAAAGATGGTTGAATTTACCAAACATTATTTAGAGGGGTTACAATGGGTTTTGTACTATTATTACACTGGTTGTCCTTCATGGAACTGGTACTTCAGATACCATTACTCTCCAAGAATTTCAGATATTGCAATTGGCTTAAACTATATGTTAGAGCACCAAGAACTGATTAATTTTGAATTGAGTCATCCATTCAAGCCTTTTGAACAATTAATGGCAGTGTTACCAGCAAGATCTAGAAATTTAATGCCTATGATTTACAGACCATTAATGACTGACCCTCAATCATCTATTATTGAATTTTATCCTAATGAAGTTGATATTGATATGAACGGTAAGACTGCCCTGTGGGAAGCCGTTGTATTATTATCATTTGTTGATGAAAAGAAACTTATTGAAAATTTAAAACCAGTGGAAGCCAAGTTAACGGCTGCCGAAACAAAGAGAAATTCTTTTGGTAATGACATCGTTTTTCTTTACAACCCTCAAGTACAATACGTTTATCCATCTCCTTTACCAGGATTTTTCCATGATTTAGAAAACGACCATTGTATTGAAGAAGTTTTTGAATTACCTAAAAAGGGTACCCAGCAACTGGGTACTTTACCAGAAGGTGTTTTCTTAGGTAAGGAAGCACTTGCAGGTTTCCCAACCTTGCAAACTTTGGATTTTGACAATGAGTTAAAATTAAATGAAACTTTAGTTTTCCAACAACCATCTAGATCTGAATCAATGATTTTAACCATCAAAAATCATTTCACTGATTTAACTGTTGAACAGTTTGGTAAGAAGTATTTAGGCAGAATTGTTTACGGTAAGTGGCCATTCTTGACTGAATGTAAAGTACTTGATGTGAGTGATGGTGAAACAAAATGGGAAATTATTAAGCAAGGAGGTAATAAGAAGGTGGTTGCAACACCCTTAGACCAAGATGATAGAAAACAATTTAATCAAACCAGGGGTTTTATTAAGAACTCATACATCAAAACCAAGGGTGTTAATATTGGTAACGTGGAAGGTTTAGTTTCATTAAAGCCTGTTACCGGTTTACTTAGAATTGCCCTGGGAGCTATGGTTAAAACTTTTTCTAAGGATGTTATCACCTTACCATTACAATTGATTGTCGAGGACGTTGTGAACAAAGATAGTAGATTTGAAACTAGACCTCCATTACCAATAGAAGAAGAATTCCCAACCAATTCTCATGCTGTTTTCCTCGGGGCATTTGCCTTTGGTACACCCGCAGAAATTGTCGGACACACTCAAGGTAAGTTAAACGTTAAGATTTCTAAGATCCAAGCTACTCAAGAACCAAACATCGGTAAAGAAAGATCATTCATTGAAAATAGAGAAATTACCTACTTACCTTCTTTTGAAGTTCTGAAGAGATTAAGATTAAACCCTTTGTTACTTTCAAAGTTAACTTCAACTTTCTTCATTGAAGACAAACAAGGTAAGAGAATGAATATTGGTCTTGAATTAAAATTTGAAGGAAGAAAGCAAAAGGTATTGGGATTTACCAGAAAGCTGCAAAATTCCAAGGTCTGGGAATTTAGTCCTTTAGCAATTAAATTACTTAACGATTATAAAAGTAAGTTTAGATCAGTTTTTGATAAATTAGTCAAGTTACCCGATTACAAGGCGGTTCCTAAGTGGAGCGAGCTTTTCAATAGTGATGACGAAGTTGTCGAACTTAGAAAATGGTTAAAGGAGTTAAGACTGCAGTTAATTACCGTTTCTTTAGAATCCGAATCATTAACCAAATTCTCCATCGAAGCTATTGAAAAATACATGATTCTGTATGCCCAACAGCCTTTACAATTGAGTAATAAGGATATCAAGGGAGTTCCTCGTGATGCTGTGATTAATCCAAGTGACTCATATCAATTATTAAGTAGCCAAAGATTCGAATTAGGTGACAGAGTCATCTATGTCCAAACATCTGGTAAGGTTCCATACTTGAGTAAGGGTACCGTTGTTGGTATTACTAGTTTCGGAACTAAGATTAGTTTACTGATTGTATTTGATTTACCATTATTAAGTGGTAATACCATGAATGGTCGTTTAAGTACAACTAGAGGAATGGTTGTTGATTCTTCATTAGTATTGAACGTTTCTTCGAAGCAATTAGTTTACCACACTAAAGCATCAAAGGAAAGACCACAAAAGCCAAAGGTCATCAAGAAAGCTACCAAGCCAGTTAACCAAGTATCAGCTAAAGCTCCTGCTCCTGCTCCTGCTAACGATGATTCTAAAGCCAAGGCCGCTGAACCAATAGTTGCTAATGAAAAGAAGGCCAGTAATGAGCTTTTAAGTTTATTAAAGGGAAATAAACCAACCAAGTCTGAATCGAATGACGGTGAGATTGCAAATTCAAATGCGATTAAACAAATTTATGGTCAAATTTACTCCAATGTCATGAGTGAAGGATACCAACAATATATCCCCCAACCACAATTTGTTCAACAACAGTATCCTTTAGGATATCAAGTACCACCACCACCAATGGGATTACCACAATTCCCACCACATTTCCAACAACAGCAACAGCAACAGCAACAACAACAATCACAAGGACAACAACAACCAAGATCAAACCACAAAGAAACTAACGGGAAATCACACAATGGTGATGGTTCATCCAGAGGTGGTAGAGGTAAGGGCCCAAACCGTGGTAACTACCGAGGAAGAGGTCGCGGAAGAGGTAAGCCAGTAACTCCACCAAGTGAGTAATGCACTAAGTAGGATAAAATATATGTTAAGAGTAGATTAAGTGTAGTAACTACCCCAGAGGGATATGATGCGTAAGTCGAAGATAGTATTGTAAGGAAGTAGATTCACTCCAATATTTAAACAGATTACCACTCATCTCTGATTCCACGGCGTTTCCCGATAGTAGCATATCTACAGTCTAACACACCATAAGTCATTTAATATTTCTTCTATGTACAAGTTATTTACATCTATTTCTATCTATTTTTTTACATCATTTTCACCGCTTGAGCCCGTATTCGGCAAATTAGTTAACCCAAGGGTATCCCAAGACAGTTGATCCATCAATTGATTATCCATTCTACATTTCAAATAGTCTCTTGCCAATGCTCTGCAATTTGGAGCATTTTGATTACTGGTAAATTTCATACACTTTAAATACTTTTCCATATGAAGTTTACATTCACCATCATGATCAAGAGGGAAAGAACCTCTTTCTGGAGGAGTTGGAGTCCATTTTGAAAAGGAACCACCTATATGTTAGTATAATTTTCTTAAATAAACCAAAATTGAATTAGGCTAATTTATCTCATGAGGTGTCCGGTGGACTCCATTTCGTCTTCACTATATCCAAAATATGGCTACTTTAAGTAGTTAAATCAACCAATGGGACAGGGAAAGACAAAATAGTAATATTGTCGTAGATGTACAAATAAGTGAGATGTACTTATCATATATGTTATCAATCAACAATCAACAATCAAACAGTTGCAAGACGCTCCACTGGCGCCTGTTCGGCGGGGACGATTGCATCGAGCTTTGCTCCTCTTCAAGGAGAGATGAACTTCTATTGTCGTTAGAAGAACAACCGAAGGAAGTCAGGTTCAACGCTCCTCTGATAGGGTCATAGCGGAGCGGTGTATGATTTAACGCTAGGATTATTAATTTCGAACACACACAAAGTTCTAACCATGCCACGAAAAATTACTGATACTTCTTAAAAATGAGATGCGCAAAAAGTGCAAGGAGAATTTATATAGAATATTACATACCTGGAGCACCTGTAGCCATATTATTGATTTGATTTGTAATTAATTTTGCAATATAGGTGTTTCCTCGTCGTCCTACCCAAATTATGAGATCATTTTCATGCCCAAGCGATGGGAAGTATTGGATGCAGTACTCATGTAGAGAAGTAATATAATAAACATAATACAATTTGCAGTAAGCTGTACTACCGATATTTACTTCATTCAATTCCTAACAAACTCTACTCGAAGAGGAGAAAAGCTCGATGCAATCGTCCCCGCCGGATAGGCGCCAGCGGAGCGTCTTACGAAATCTGTGATAAAAATATACAACTAAATCATACAATTATTTACAAATATATTAATATATATATTTATACATATTTACTATGATGAAATTTTTAAAAAAAAGAAAGAAATATTAAATTAAAGCTTTATTCAATATTTCCTTAACTCCTTTATAATATCTAATTAGGATGTTATATATGAAGTGGACCATGCAACTCTTTTAACTGAGAGGATTTTAAAGATTGGACTTAGATATCGGATAATTCAGGGAGAGGTATCTTAATGGAGAAATTTCAAAATTCGGGAAGAGGGAAGAATTAGGGAATAGATAATCGCACCCCGCCGGATTAGCGGAAGCATCGCATGAGATTTTCAAAGTTCGAAAAGACGTGTTGTTTACTAGTAAATGGAGAAGGATATTACAGGAGACGTGAGTATCGTTTTAAAGAAGGTGATGCTTGTGAAAAATATAGATGTTTTTAATGAAAAACCCCTAGGATTTAGAACGAGGAAGAAGAAGAAGTAGATTGAAAAATAGAGCAACGGTGAAGTTGGTTTTTTGGTGGTGGTGAACAGTAGCGTCAGAATTTTTCAGTTTACGAAACCGGAAAATAATGATGAAAGAGCAACTAAAATTAGCAGGTGAAAATAATCTGGGAGGAATCGTAAGAGAGAAATAAATCTGAACAATAGTAAAGTGGTAATTGGCAGAAGAGGAATGATAGAAAATGTGGTAGGATGTAGTTTTTGGGTGGGTCGGTGTTTGGTGGTTAGCTTAGTTTCGTTCGGATTTTACCGTTTGATGTTGGTTGGGTAGCCGCTACCGCTACAGGCTTCTCCACAAATTCCTATTGCTGCAGTGGACGGTTTAGAAAAAAAGAAAAAAAAAAAAAATTCTTCCCGTGATACCGCTAACAAAGTGACCCTGCCCCCTCTCTACCCCCCGTCAATTGGCGAATAAAAGAAACGACCCCAAAACAGAAAAACTTGAAAACATCAGAAATATTCACAGGATTTTCTTCAATTGGTTTACAGTTTGTTGTTAACCCACCGAGTTAAATAAACAAGTTTTATTCTTCGAGATTTGAAAGAGGCGTGATAAATTCTATCGAGCCAACCAGAGGACGTTGAACATACAAAAACTAAAAAATAAATAAATAAATTTTCGGATTTTTTTCCACTGAGTCAAGCGAGTCACTGAGACGTTTCGAAAGGCCCCCACTCACAATACACCGAGGAGAGACAGACACGAGAGTATATAAATTCATCGTTCCCCAGAAAAGTTCATTCATAGAACAAAAAAAAAAAAAATAAAGTTGTCAATTCAGTTTAGTGTCAAGGACCCCTAAAGCAGATTACATCAATCTACCACCTCCTCCACTTATACCACTCGTACTATTTCAGCAAAGATAGCAGGAAGAATTTTGTTATTTTATTCATTCAATTTTTTTTTTGGTGTATATATTGATCAACGAAAACAGACACTGAAAAAAAAAGAAAAAAATTGGTTACAAGTTTTTTTTTTCAATTTCCGTTCTTTAATTTCCATTCTTTAAAAGATGTCTGAAAAAGTAGCTCGTGACTTATTCGACCAGTTTTCCTCGGATGACGGTAAGTTACTCTTACCAGAGTTTACTCATCTTCTTGCTCCATTTAAGTCGGATCTCACCGACGAGTCATATGCATTATTGTACCTTACTGCCGATTCTGACAGAAAAGGTTGGGTTTCCGAAGATGACTGGATTAAGTTCATTCGTACATTAACCTCGCCAGATGGTGAGTTCAAGTTACTCTTCACCGAGATTTCTCAAGGAAAATCAACTATCTCCTACGACCAGTGCATTACTTATTTGAACAATTTAAACAAGGCTATTGATCCAAGTTATCAGCAAAAGAAGGTCAAGTTGAACTGGGCCTATTTCAATAATTTCTTCAGTCCATTAGGTAGATTAGAATATACTGATTTCATTACCATGATTAACTACTTACCAGTCGCCAAATTAATTGGTAACTTTGATATCATTGCCAACAAATCTGGATTTATCTCAAAAGATCAATTATATCACTTATTAACTACTAATTTAAACCATAAATTATCATCTCAGTTAAAACACAATTTGAGTTCGTTACCTGAATACTTTGATAAGGACCAATTCACCTTATCTAATGTTTTATTTATTTATAATGCCTTAAACAAATTGGATCTTATTAATGAAGTTATTGCTAACGCTCCACCAACTTCAAAGGATAAGACTGATATTTTAATCAAGAAATCTGATTTATACAACTACTTGAATGACCATTTATTAAAGTCATCAAATTTTAAACCAATTTCGATTACTGAATTAGATTTATTATTTCATTTAATTAATAAAAATGGTGATTTAATTCCAAGAAAGGAATTAATCCTGGTTTTAAACCCAAATTATGAAAACAATTCATTAATGTTATACAATATGTTTGATCACCCAGCTGCTCAACCAGTTCAAAATGATAACTTTTCATTATGGCCAATATTTGACTCATTATACTCATTTTTCTTGGGTTCAATTGCTGGTTGTATTGGTGCAACTGTAGTTTATCCAATTGATCTTGTTAAGACAAGAATGCAAGCTCAAAAGCATAAAGCTGTTTACCAAAATTCTTTTGATTGTTTCAAAAAAATTATTGCCAAAGAAGGTGTTAAAGGTCTCTATAGTGGTCTTGGTGCCCAATTGGTAGGTGTCGCTCCAGAAAAAGCCATTAAATTGACTGTTAACGATTTAATTCGTAAAATTGGTACTGATGAGAATGGTAAGATTACCATGGATTGGGAAATTTTAGCTGGTATGTGTGCCGGTGGTTGTCAAGTTATTTTCACCAATCCATTAGAGATTGTTAAGATTAGATTACAAATGCAAGGTAATCATCAAGCTGTTACTGCAGCTGCAGCTGCAAGTCCAATTCCAGTTACTGGTTCAGAAATTCCTCACAAAAGATTGACTGCTGGTAAGATCATCAAGCAATTAGGTGTAAAGGGTTTATATAAAGGTGCCAGTGCCTGTTTATTAAGAGATGTTCCATTTTCTGCCATTTATTTCCCAACATATGCTAACTTGAAGAAATATATGTTCAACTTTGATCCTCAAAATCCAAATGCTAGACATAAGTTAGACAGTTGGCAATTATTAGTTGCCGGTGCAATGGCTGGTGCTCCATCTGCCTTCTTCACCACTCCAGCTGATGTTATTAAGACCAGATTACAAATTGAAAGAAAGCAAGGTGATGTTAAATACAATGGAATTACACACGCTGCTAGAGTTATCTTAAAGGAAGAAGGTTTTGGTGCATTCTTTAAGGGTTCCCTTGCTAGAGTTTTCAGATCGTCACCACAATTTGGTTTCACCTTAGCATCATACGAATTGTTACAAAACTTATTCCCATTACATCCAACTAATACCAAGGAATCTAACTTCAAGTCAATCAGTGGTTACCCAGGAATCTACAACTTGACCAACGACCAAGTCTACTCACCAAAGGATAGAATGATCTACATGAACTTCCAAGATTTTAACCCAACTCCAACTCCAAAAAATTCAAAATTAACTAATGCATTGGTAGAATTGCCAGCAGAGTATGTTTATAAATCTCAAGATGCTATTAAATTATTGTTAGATATAGATTATAAATTTGGTAACTTCAACTACGACAGTTACCAAAGTTTCATAAAAAAATAGATGAACCCAATTAATGACCCGTTATTGTTATATATATATAAATTATTATACTATATTATTTTTATTTTCCATTCCGATTTACTATCGGTTGTTTATAGTTTAAAAAGAAATAAAGAATTATTGTGATAAAACAAGAATGTTAAAGACTTTAGACTTACTTAGCTTAGTTCTATAGAATCCTGCATGTTCCATTGATTTTTACAGGGTCCTGTTTAAGCCATATCAAGTTCAACGGTCTTTCTATAATTTAGTATAGGTTTGTTCAAACTAGTAGCTATAATGAATACCTTCAATGTTACTAGATTTACTGCTGCCTTAGTGGTGGCTACTTTCTTTACAGATGTGACTGTATTTGGCCTTGTAAAATCGACTTGGGCTTATCACATTAGTATCATTCTAAATATACTAATTGATATTGTGTTTACGATTTACTACTTTGGAGTGTTAACTAGAGAGAACCATAAAGCTTACAAATACAAATTTTATTCACATAAGTTTTTGGCTTACCTCCTACCACAAATAGCTGTTGGTATTTTGGCTAACATTGCCATAGAGAAATATGTAAATATAGAATCCTTAAGGGTCTTCTTGATATCTTTACTTTTCTCCCTTATGTTGATACCTTCTAAGATATACCAATTCACCGAAACAAATTTCTTGGAAGTAATGCAAAAGATTAGATTTGACAAGGCGGTAAATGGTAGCAATATAGAGATTGATGATGTATGAAAGATTACAGTGAACATTTTTGATATAAAAATGATCACGTTATTTGGTAAATGACATTAGTTTCCATTCCAGAATTATTTAATATTGTATTTATGGTTTATTTATGGCATAGAGTAGATGATTGTATCACTTTTTGCTTTTTGTAGCATGTAAAACAGATTGTATTATATAATCTTGACAGATTTTATCCAGCAATCAATTATTTTATCTAAATTTATTCTTCTTCTCTAAACGTCCAGCTTTTACAAATTCATTCAAGATATTTTCTCTAAAGATATAACCCTTTTGATTAATTGCTTCTTTCAATCTACTTTTGATTCTTGAAGTCTGAATTTTCTCAGTTTCTATACGTCTTTCCCTTTCCTCTTGAGTTGTTGGGAAGTCAACATCATTAAATCCTGGAGGAGATGGAAATCTATCATAAATCTGAGATAATTGTCGACGGTATGCTAAATCTTCATCCACTTCATTCATATCAACACAGTCTTCTTCTCCTCCTGCTTGCGCTTCTATTTGCTCTGACTTGTCCCATTGAATAGACTTTAATTGAATTCCTGGACCAGCCAATTTATAGAATCTATCAATTTCTTGTTGTTCCTTTTTAGTTTTACCAATTTTCCTCTTTAAATTTGCCTTGGTATGGCTTGGATTCGGTTTAAAATCGGATATTTGCCATATTTGATCATATATTGGGTTCTTATCGTCAATTAAGAGCTTGAAACTTGGTTCATTGTAAAACTTATCCTTCAATACATTTCTGACATAGTCCCTTGTTTGCAAGGGAGTCAACTTAGAAGGGATATTCGTTATATCTGCAAGAACAGCACCGGTGCAAGGAGGCGTGAATGGATTATTTCCATTTTCCTTCTTGATGACTACACTTGATTCTTGTTTTATCTTTACTTTTACTTTATCATCTTCTCTAGGCTTAACAAGTAGATCATATTCAATATCGGAATCGTCAATAACCTCAATACTATTATCTTCGGGTACCTTTACTGGACTACTCTCTTGAAACTTTATTGGAGAAAATGAAAAGTTTTGTGACTTCAATGGTGAATTCGATTGATCAGAATATTGGGTTGGTAATCTAGCAAACTCCGAATCTTCAATAAGAGCATCTCTTTGGGGTAGGTTTCCATCCACTCTGGTAAAAGATTTGGTACTTGCAGGAGCTGCAATGAATGGTTCAATAAAGTTGTCATTTGGCTCTTGTTTGACTCTTCTTTTCTTCTTTGGTGTCAATGGTGTGTATGCTAAATTGGGTATGTTGGACACATTCAACTGAAGGTTAAAATTTGAAACGTTATCATTATATTCATCTTCAACTTCATCTTCATCTTCAATCTTTCTTGCATCTTTGTGATATAGTTGATCTCTCTCTGATTCTACCTCTTCATGTTGTGGCCCTGAAATCAACTCGATTTCTCTCTTATGTCTTATTTCTTGTTGTTTCAATTCTTCACGCAATTTTAAATTCTCATCTCGTAAGCACTTCACCTGATCAATTATATCATATAACTGATTTATGATATCAGTCGATGACATAAGGCTAGATATATATATATATTCAAGGTATAACTCGAAGTACTATCCTCTCTTGTTTACATATATCGATATGGTATTTCCTGCATGTGGTGATTCAGGAAGAGGGAAATCCAAGAAATGAAAAAAAAAAAAACTAATTGAAAAACAACAATCACCGGCAAGTTGTAGAAACGCCAATTTACCAAACTTCTAAAAATACTGAAAGATGTTTGGCAATCAAAACTCAGGTTCGACTTTTGGCGGATTTGGATCTTCTAATTCTTCTGGTGGAGCTGGCCTTTTTGGCTCAGCTGCTGCTCCAAAACCAGCTGGTGGAGGTCTTTTCGGATCATCTGCTTCTTCAGGTGCAGCCCCAGCTAGTAATGCTTTTGGATCATCGGCACCTTCAAAGAATGCATTTGGCTCATCTGCTCCAGCGACTAATGCATTTGGCTCATCGGCCCCTACGTCCAATGCTTTTGGTACTTCTAATAATACTGGCTTTGGTGCTAAACCAGCTGCTCCTGTAGGGGGTGGATTATTTGGAGGATCATCAAGTTCAACCAACTCACCATTTGGCGCTAATAACAATAACAATAACAACACTCCTGCTCCTGCTTCTACTGGTGGGTTATTTGGTGCTAAGCCAGCTGCCCCTTCTGGTGGTCTTTTTGGAGCAAACAATAATACAAATACTAATACTACACAACCTGCATCTGGTGGTCTCTTTGGATCTACTCAAAACAATTCAACTGGTAATGGAGGACTCTTTGGAGCTAAGCCAGCAGCTCCATCTGGTGGTCTTTTTGGATCATCTGCATCTTCTGCTGCTCCAACTGGTGGACTCTTTGGTTCAAATACAGCATCTGCTGCTCCAGGAGCATCTGCTGCTCCATCTGGTGGACTCTTTGGAGCTAAGCCTGCTGCTCCATCTGGTGGACTTTTTGGTTCAAGTGCACCAGCTGCTACCCCTGCCACTGGTGGTCTCTTTGGAGCTAAACCTGCTGCTCCATCCGGTGGACTCTTTGGCTCGACCGCTCCAGCTGCTGCACCTTCTACTGGGGGTCTTTTTGGAGCCAAACCGGCTGCTCCATCTGGTGGCCTTTTCGGTTCGACCACTCAATCATCTAATGGGGGACTCTTTGGCGGAAACAATAATAATACTACTAATACAAACTCTGGAGGTCTCTTTGGTAGCAACAGCAATACCAATTCTTTCAATAATAATTTCAATAGTAACAACAGTATGAATAATAATAATAATACAGCAGCAAATATTTCACTTACTTCAATGACTAGAGTTGGTGATCTCCCACCTCAACTTAAGAAGGAATTAGAAGATTTTGATAGATATATCAACACACAACATACAATTGCAACTGCACTTCATGATGATATTAATAAACATGATCATTTAATTAAATCCATACCGAATGATTCAAGATATCTTAAAACGAAGATTTCATCAACCAAACAAGCACTCCATCATGATTCTTTACAATTAGCAAACTTAAAATCTATAAATAATGAATTGCTGGAAGATCTTAATAAAATAATGAACCTTATTGTTCAATTATCAACTCCAGGTACGAGACTCTCATCTTCGATGCAATTAAATGAATTTTTCGTTAAAAAGATTCATAAGTATCATGATTTGTTATTAAATTATGAATCAATTGCTGCTGAAGCTGAACAAACGGTAATGAGTTTAGAAAGACTGTGTGTTGATGGATTTGGTGGATTATTTAATATAATAGAAGTAATCAAATCTCAATACAGTTTATTCATGGAATTATGTGACGTGATGGGTTCACTTCATAATCAAGTTGAAAGAATAAAATAAATAAATAGAGTATTTAGAGTAATATAATATAATTCATGTCAGGGAAATGTAGAGGATTTGGTAGTACAACAAAGTGAGATTATATGATACAAGTTCAGCTGGAAAAGACTTATATTCCCTGACTTGTAGAATAATAATGATTATCAATAATAGTTCCTTACCTAAGTCAATGTTGATACATAGCGCGACATGAATATGGATTTATGAAAAAAAGTTTTGATGAGATATAGTATAAGTTGTTTTCGATACAGATCGAAGATAATGGGAAAGGCAGACTACTTGGCAAAATACTTAGATGGAGGATCGTCTAAGAAGAAGAGTGGTAAGAAGGAAAAGTCTAAGTCCTCAAAATTCCAGTCTGTAATTGTTGTTGATGATGTTGATGAGGTAGCCGTTGGTGGATCTGTGGAATTACTGGAGCCTGAACTTTCTGAAGATGAGCCAGTCAAAGTTGAACTTGAAGGTAAGTTAAAGACTTTTAAGGGATTTAAGAGAATAGACGGTAAGGCTATAAATCAGAAACCGGTTGATACTGTTGATACATCATCAAAAGTGGTAGTAGGTAATGATCAGGCAACAGTCTATAGAGATAGTACTGGTAGAATCATTGACATTGAACAAAAACGTCAACAATTGCAGCATGAACAAGCACGGGAAAAAGAGAGAATAAGGCAGAGGCAACTAGAGGTAAACGAAACTGAATTGAGTAAGCTAGAGAAGAAAGATCATGAAGCAAAGTTAAAAGCTGCTACATCCTTTACAGTTGGTAAGCGTGACGAGGAGTACAACAAGCTACTAATGCAAAAGGATAGATTCGATGACCCTTTGTCCACGTTTGGTACTAGAAATAAGTCTAATAAAAATAGTTTAGAAACTAGTAAAACAGGTAAACCGGTTTATAACAAGGGAATCAGTCCTGCTAATAGATTTGGAATTTCTGCTGGTTGGTACTGGGATGGTATTGATAGATCAAATGGATTTGAGGAATTAGTAATGAGAAAGAGAAATGAAGTTAATCACAAAAAAACACAAGTTGATGATTATGAATTAGAATTAGATGATGATTTGTAATGAAAAAGAGACAGTAGATGGTTATTTATTGTTCTTTATTGTTCCATTGGAAATCTGTATATTTAGAGATACTGTATAATATATTATATAGAAAAAAGCCTATTTTCTATTTGATTTATCTTAATTTTGATTGCTTATAGTGACATCATCCTCGTCGGATAGGCGCCAGTCGAGTATCTTTAGATATTTAAGTTAATTATTGAATATTGCTACTCTCTATTAGGGAAAAGGTATTCAGTTGAGAGTATTGATGACAGTGTTAAGTTCAACCAAAGTAATTGAAATTGGAGTCAATTGGTCTATTACGACAGGTTATCCCCCAAAAAGTCTCCTAATTCATTAGGTTGTTTTATAATTAAGGTTGTAATTACCCGTATTGGCTCATTAAATTGACCGGCCCCTGATGATTCTCCGCGCAGTATCCGTGAATGAAAATTAACAACTGATGTCTGAAAGAGACATAGCCACGAACAGATCCCCAGATAGATGTTGGTCATGTAATACAACATTAATAGAAAATAGTGTACGCGCCTTGTGGATGGTTGAGAAGAGAGTATGCTAAGTAGAAGATAGTTAACTTATGTTTGAAGAATATATATAGAGCTGCATGAATCTTTTGCAGCCATTTGGGGAAATATGTCCTAAATTAATATCAATAGATTTATAGTTGTTTCATAAATATTAGTTTACCCCAATATACTACAAAAATGATTCTAGAGCCACATGTGAAAGTAGGGCTTGTACTGAGTTAAGGTTTTGAGCATCACGAGAAGTAATAGTGGGCATTAACGTCAGACAGGTTAAAAAAAAATAATAATGATAATAATTGTAAAAAGCAAAAAAAGAGAGTTAGAAATAAAATTTCAGCCACGGGCAGTTGGAATTTTACCCAATTTATCTTAAATATGGCGTTATAATTAGGAGGATTCAAGCAAGAACATGCAAAAATATATAATGAGTAGTGGTTTAAATTTCGTCTCATTGGAAATTGGAAAATATCATGGTTATTCTGTCACTTTTACATATCTGCTACTTGTAAGGACTATTTATAGCTGTTAACCGGATTAAGCCTTACTCCTTTGGTGTATTGAGACAATAATAACCGCATTTCGTGTTGCCTTGTCGCAACACGACTTATTGTTACCCTATACACATTGGCTTGATTCACGAAGAGAAATAATAAAAATAAATAATTATAATAATAATAATAATAAATAAATAAAAAAAAATTAATATACTTTAAAATTACTTAACGGGAATAAAAAAATATCATTAGCAAGGGTGCGGTATATAACAATGAGGAGGGCATTTGATTGAGATTTAGTGTAGGAGGGAAAAAAAGAGGCAGCAAAGTCGCAGCAGTTGGCGCAAAGTGGAAGTTGTGTTTGGTGGTGGAACAGGCGGTTGGTGTAAGGTGCTGCATCAAAGAGCAGTAGTCTAATGGAGACCAGTAGGATTATCGCCCCTAATCAATGGGGGTCAGCTAGATATAATTAGATGCACTGTCTACCATTCAGTATCTCATGACATGTCTTGTCTTGTCTTTTCTTTTCTTTTACTTTCGGATCAGCGCTTGACAGAGCCGCCGCCTACCGAATCATCTCAGAATGTATTACATCCACTTGGGCTATTCGTGAATAGAATTCGTGCACCAAACCCCCGCTAAACTCGTAAACAAAAAAGCTCTCAAAGCAGAGCGAGAAAAATCTTAAATAGCTAAGCTGTGCCTTGTAGGCTCTCTCCTAACTGGAACCTTTATCTTTTGGATACGCATAGTGTGAGGATTCTAGATTTGTTGACGACGCAGATGCCAAAACTGTCGAATTAAGCAATAGAGACAAATGGGGGAATAGAAGGAGAAGTAGAATAGAGATAACGACTAAAGAGAGGAAAAGTAAGATAAAGAAGTTGGATTGTGAGAGGCGTGAATATATCTTCTGATGATAGTTTCTTCGCTATGGTAGTTCTGGTTCTCGTACTCGTTCTGGTTATGCCTCTGGCTCTGGTTGTAAGTTTGCATCTTAGATGGTTTTAGCTTCAATATGCAGCTAGTCTCGCGCTGCTAAACTCGTTTTAATCCCTCTCCATGCTTGCTAGCTAGCTAACTTCTACTAGCTTCCACTTGTTGCTTAGTCGGTTTCCCGAATCCCGATTTTCATGAGATTCCTGATAAATTGACTTTTTTTTTTTTTTGGATGTTTCTTTCTTTTTTTCTTTGGTAGTATAAAGAGTGTGTGTCAGAACCCATAATTCCCCCTTCCCATTCCCCTTTGCCGTTGCTTGTAACCTTTATAAGCCATTGATATCCTTTTCTATTCTTAGTAAGAAATAAGAAAAGTTTTTTCTTTTATACAATTTCCCCAACATTCATTCTAAACTACTAGCTTGGACTTTTGCTACCGTTTGTATTACTACTGAAAAGGAACTTCCGAATCATATCCGATTGGTTAATTGACGAAGACCCCAACAAAACTCCGCAAACATATTTCACTTGGATTAGGCGAGGTTTCGACGGAATTAGAGAGATAGAGGTCCGTTAGACACTGCCGTGGCGACGACCTATATAAGTATTATATATCATCGTTTAGCCTTGCTGATAGCACACTTACCTTTTCGTTTCTACTTAGATCTGACACCTAGCTCTGCGCGAGTTAGATTGTGAGAGAAAAACAGGTGGTAATTAAATAGACAGCCGATATTATCACCACCACAACTAAGACCAACTAAAATCAACTAAAACTACAACCCACAACCAACCAAGAAGGACGTGAATAAAATTATAACTTCATTTCATATAACAGATTACTAATAATCCGATTCACCACCCCCTCCTTTACACGCGCATCATTTCAAATTTTTCATTTCACTTTACTTCTTTTTTTAGTTACTCCCGACTTACCCACCGAAAATGCCAGCACATTCACATAATCTTTCCATAAACTCAATTGCTTCAATAATTGAGCCAACAACTCCTCCATCTTTGCAAAATCAACAGAATTATCATAAACCAAATCATTTCCATAAAAGGTCACATCTGAATTTGTGGGATCAACAACAGCAAATTCCTTCCACAACCTTTGTCAAGACAAACGACATTACTTTACCATCTTTGCATTTGGAGGATTCACCTTTTCCTAAATCACAGGGCAACTATAACCATAATGGATGTCGCTCTTCATCTACTTCCTCCTCAGCATCAACTTCTGCTTCATTATCCCCGCAAGAAGGGACCACTGTTGTCAAGATTGATAAGGAATACCTTGCATCACTTGGTAAGTACCCATTAAATGAGATTAAACTGAAAATTTTGCCATTGTCTAAGGACCAGTACGGATGTAGATTTCTTCAAAAGAAGATTGACGAAAACATTGTTTCCAACTATGCTACGAGAATGGACAATTTTGAGACTATTTTCCAAGAAATTTATCCGTATTTCTATGAACTCATTATTGATCCATTTGGTAACTACTTGATTCAAAAATTGGTCACGTACTGTGATGAACAGAAATTGAATCTTATCTTGGAAATTTTACAGTACAACTTGTTTCAAATCTCAATTAATCAACATGGTACAAGAGCTTTACAAAAGATCATTGACAGTTTAAATAATGAATATCAATTGAATTTGCTTATTAAGGGCTTAAAGCCTTATATTATTGAATTGATAAAAGATTTGAATGGTAACCACGTTATTCAAAAAATCTTGAATAAGTTTTCTCCAACAAATTGTCAGTTTATTTACGATTCTATCTTAAATGATTTGATCGTTGTTGCTACTCATAAACATGGATGTTGTGTTTTACAAAAATGTTTAAATCATGTGACTGATGACCAACTAGTACAATTTTCGAATGTTATTTTGGAATTTAAAAATTTTTATAAGTTAATTAACGATCAATTTGGTAACTATGTGTTACAATATTTGATCCTGATTAATTCTATTGATATTAATTATAAAGTATTTGATGGGCTTGTTAAATTTGGTATTAACAATTTGTGTAACTTGAAATTTTCATCAAATGTTGTTGAAAAATTCTTGAAAAATTGTTTTATTAATGAAGCAAATCATAAATTTGCAGCCAAATTATATGCAGGGGGAGATGCTTCTGCAACCAATGATTTTAATGCTATGGTTCCTGCATCCAATGATGCATCTGCAGGAGATGATGCAGGTTTACAAAAAAATAATTCGCAACCATTAGAGGCTAGTCAGTTGTCATCATTACTTGATGGTTTAAACATTTCCAAAAGGACTACGTCACCAGTGGCATTAACTTTTACTGATTTGAAGTATGAATTGATTTACCAAATCTTAATTACTGACTTAAACAAATTGATTAACGATCCTTATGGTAATTATGTCATTCAAACCTTATTAGATGTATTGAATACTGATTACAATTCAGAAAAATTACAATTATTGTTGCCTTACGAATATGAATTGTATAATGAATCTGTTCAAATTCAAGTTGTTAAAAAATGGTTTATGGATTGTAAGATTGTTTCCAGCTTTGGTAAGAGAATTCAACTGAAGATCAATACAATCATTAGTAACTCCAATATGAAGAAACAGTCACAAAACCAGCAATTTAACGCCCATAATCAACAATATCAGCATCAACATCAACATCATCAAAATCAATACCAATATCAAGGACCACAATATGGGCAATTATTTCAAAGTAAGATTTCTCAAAATATTAACATCAATACTAATCAAGAGTTTCTCAATACTTCCCCACCGCCATTTCAACAATTGGGCTCATCTTCTCGTAGTTTAAGTTTAGGATCTGTCACCCCAATTAACCAAAATCATCAACGTGCCGGTTCTTTCCAATCAAATTATATATTAAGTACTCCTCAACAACTGCAACAACTGCAATTTCAGCAATACAACCAACCGCAACAACAACCACAACAACAACAATACACACCACTGCAAAATATTCAATTCCAACAACAATATCAACAGTTGCAACAAAAACAATACCCACCTTATTTCCAACCAACTCTGCATAGTTCAAACTCTAGTAATTTAAGTACTCCAGGACTCTCGGGATATTCACAATTTATTCCATCGTCTGCAAATTCAAATACTAGTACCCCATTGAACCCCTATAATGAATTTATGAACCAAAATCCACAACAATTTTCCATCCCACCATACTTCCAAGGTTAAGATAATTGATATGAAAAGATACGAAAAGATAAGAAAATAACGTTGATGTAACAAATCCAAATATATAACAAACCAAAAAAAAAAAGAGAAAAGAAGAAATCTTAAAAAAAAACTTTAAAATCTAAAAACCTGAAAATTTATCAACAAAAATTAGAATGCAAAAAAATAACTTAAGACATACATCGGGAATGAATAAAGGAAGAGAACCTATAGTTTGGATTCTCTTGGGTCATTTCGAAATTTTGCTTTATTCTTGTATTGTAACCTTATGTTTTATTAAATAGCTATTTATGAAATTAGAAATGTACGTATTAACTTCTACTTTATTGTCTTCTCTTTTTAACTCTATCCCATGCAGTGTTTGGCTTTCTCTTTCTTGAAGTAGATTCACTTACATCTCTCTTATTGTTGAAGATAGACCAGTCTTCCCCACCAAAGTTATTAACCATTTCACTTTGTCTTTGCTTATAAGATTTCTTTGTTGCTGCGTTTGGTAATCTTGTAAAATTATTTTCTTCATAAGTTTGAATTTCTCTTTCTCTTTCCTTATCTTTAGAAGTTTTAACCCCACCCTTACCATGATCGACAATAGTGGAACCAATTGAAGATTCCAACATTGGTTGGTCTGAATTTTCTTTAAGATATTCTTCCATACTTTGAAGTTTTCTGTTTGATGATTTGGAAGATGATGCAGATATTGGTTTTGGAGGTTCGATTGCAGAAATCTTTGGAGGTTTATATTTTTCACCTGACAGAGTAGCAGTTGAAGAGCTAGACAATTTACTAGTTGGCTTAGATTGTGGTGCAAGTTTTGCGAGTGCTTGAACGTCTGGTTTGTATGCAAGGTTATCATCGTCTTCTGAGTCTGATTCATCACCATCTTCATCTTCATCTTCATCTTCAGCTTCTTCTTCTTCGCCGTCTTCACCAACTTTAGATAATTTTTCTCTGGTTTCTTCTTCTTCTGTTTCAGTACGCTTGTATGAACGGATCATCTTCTCTAATTGATAACTAAGTCTTTTTTCTAATGGCTTTATACCCTTTTCTAAAGTAACCCTTTGCACAATGGAGTTTTCGACTGCCCTTTGATTATTTATTTCACCATTAGACTCTTCGTCCAAAGATTGAAGCCTTGCTAATAATATCAACACTAAATTTTGAAGATATGAAATTAAGGAGTTATTCTTTAATGTTAATAATGAAACACCTTCAAGTACTGGAATATTATTCTGTTTCATTAACTCTTGAATCATTACTGGATGAGCATCTTCATTTGCCAAATCAATTATTTTAGAAATTGCTTCAATTGTGGAATCAAGAGATCCGCTTATATTCTTCAATATATCGTCCATAGTTCTAATAATATGTGTATGGTATATTTTCTATTAACAATAAGATCTTTTAACAGATTTCTTTTATGATGATGGATATATATGTATTTTTCACCTAAAAAACAATTACATAATCAAGAGAGCCTGCGATGAGGTGAAACTAATTTTTTAACAACCTCACACCCATATATACTACGAGATGACCTTAGAGAGAGTGAGAGAGAAAGAGAAAAAAAAAAATACATCTCTTCTAAAAAAGGTACTTCACTTACTCCTTTTCTCTCCTTCTTACATTAGCTCCTACTTAACTTCAAAATGCCTCAAAACGAATATATTGAACAACACATCAAACAACATGGTAGAAGATTAGACCATGAAGAAAGACAAAGAAAGAAGCAAGCCAGAGAGGGACATAGAATTGCTAAGGATGCTCAAAACTTAACTGGTTGGAGAGCTAAGCAATTCATGAAGAAGCGTTATGCTGAAAAGGTTGCCATGAAGAAGAAGATCAAGGCTCATCAAGAATCCAAGATCAATGGTCCAGCCACTCCAAAACAAGATGACGGTGAAGCTTTACCAACATATCTTTTGGATCGTCAAACAAACAACACCGCCAAGGCTATCTCATCTTCTATTAAGCAAAAGAGATTGGAAAAGGCTGATAAGTTTGCTGTTCCAATTCCAAAGGTTAGAGGTGTTTCAGAAGAAGAAATGTTCAAGGTTATCAAGACCGGTAAGAAGAACCATAAGTCTTGGAAGAGAATGATCACCAAGCACACTTTCGTTGGTGAAGGTTTCACTCGTAGACCAGTAAAGATGGAAAGAATTATTAGACCTGCTGCCTTAAGACAAAAGAAGGCTAATGTCACTCACCCAGAATTAAAGGTTACCGTTTTCTTACCAATTTTAGGTGTTAAGAAGAACCCTCAATCCCCAATGTACACCCAATTGGGTGTCTTAACCAAGGGTACAATCATTGAGGTCAATGTTTCTGAATTAGGTTTAGTTACTGCTGGTGGTAAAGTTGTTTGGGGTAAATATGCTCAAATTACCAATGAACCTGATAGAGATGGTTGTGTCAATGCTGTTTTATTAGTATAATAGAATAACAATAACAAAAGACTGAAATCGAATGGTTAATTTATAATTAATACTGGAAAAGGCAATGGGCTCAGCTCTCACCTTACACACACATTGGTAGCATAGGATAGGATAGGATATATCTACGAGTATACACCGAGAATTGGGGATCGTGAACGGATAAAAAGCTTCGTCGCTTGTTACGACTTCTCGTACAGGAAAGATACGATATTTTGCATTAAATTTATATAAGTAATAAAGAAATAAGAAAATTTTAGCCTCAACTGTAATAACTAATACGAAGAATTTTTGCTTAGTCACTCCACTCTATGTCGAAAAGGTTCTGACATATAATTGACTTCTTACCGATAGATCTTAAACCACAATTTAAAATTAATCTTGCATTTTCTCTTAAAATCTCCCATTGACTACACATCAATTTTGTACCAACTAAAAAGCAAAGTCCACTAATGTGCTGTTTATTGGTAATTTGTGGAAGTAATTCTGCATACTTGCATAAAACGTCATGCGCCAGCTTATTTGTACCTCTAATAGTAAATGGTTGGACACTGTACAGAGTATCAAACTCAACGGAATCATCAACCAATAAATCTGAGAACTCTTTTCTAATTCTGTACAAGTAATCATGGCCTGACTCCTTCGAATGTAATACCAAATCCTGATATTTCTCATTGTTGATCAATGATTCTTCAAATTTATCAACTGATTCAATTCCGCATGTAGTAAAAGTAAAACACCACAAGGTTAAAGTAGCTACTCCAACGGCATACATTGAATCAAAATGATCTGGAGTTGCATGCCAATCTAAAAATGAATCACTCTTACTCATGGATTTTTGAACTGTTTGTGGTTTAAGCATAAGCTCCCAGAGTATTAGATATGAATGTATAACACTCTTTAAATTAATTATTTCACTAATATTCTTTTTTTTGCCTGGCTGCTGTGAATACTTTGACCACATGTTATTTAACTTTGCTTGTACTATTACATGATCTTTCATTGTTGCATCAACACTCATATTTGCAGGTGACCCGCCAAAAATTGCAATATCATACTGATTTAAGTCCGACATCCCAATAATCTGGGTCAAGTGATATATTGGGAACTGACAAACGCTTGTATCAAGAGGATGTTGTCGAGAACTTCCAAGAGAGTTCTGGTTTTGTGAGCCTCCACTCCAATTTAATATTGAAGGAGAGCTTGGCTTTTTAATGTTATTGTAATTGTTAGCAGTACATGATCCATAATCAATGTTCCATCTATCAAATGCTTTGGTGAGAGACTCCTTCCAAATCAAATTAGGGGAATAACCATTCCAATTGTTACTAGATTTTCCAAGTAATGAACTAGTATTGTTTTGAATATCCGCTTGTTGCATTTGATACATAATCAGTAAAAGACCTCCGAATAATATTTTCTTTGTGAATACAGATAATCCATTTTTGTACTGTGAAAGTTCAGAATTATTAAATCTGATCAATTTCTTAAGAGCACTTAAAAAGTTCTCGCCGTATTTAATTCCTGAAAATTTACTATGTGTTTGTGGCTGAGATCCTGACTGTTGCTGTTGTTGTTGTTGTTGTTGTTGTTGTTGTTGTTGTTGTTGCAACTTCTTCTGCCTCTTAACAACTTTCTTAAATGATCCCAGAATATCTGCACTTTCCCAAAGGTTGTCGTCATCACAGGGTAAATATAATAATTGTAATTGATAAAACATTATATGAGGGTTATGTCTGAATTTTACGTAATCCATAATATCCATAATAAATGTCATAAATGTATTTCTTTTCATCAGTTCAGCATCAACCCATTTCACAAACACGTCATAGTCTGTATCGTCCTTCTTGACAACAACTTCTTGTTGAGCATCAGATTCATCTTCAGCGGCACTGGTTGTATTCCCGCTGCCAGTACCATTAGAAGTACCACCATTCGAAGTCGAAGTAGATTTCTTCTTGGTTTTATTTGTTGGGTTCCCTCCTAATAGTGGAGATCTTCTCAATAACTGGGCAGTTGTTCCATGATGGATATGTGCTCTTTCATGTAAATCTCTAGTTAAGAAATTTTTTTCACACCATTCCAAAATATTTAACGATTGTAGAATCCAAAGTTTAACAGGACTCTTGAAGTCTTCATCTTGGAAGATCATGAATCTAAGTGGAGTGGCAATAAGAACACTTAATTTGAATTCAGCAGACTTTTTCTTTGATTCAATAATTTGAAATTCGGAATAATTACAGCCTAACACAACCATGGCTAAAAGAAGCAAAGGAGGGCAGTTTTTCGTGTTAAATGAAGGTCTATGGATAATTGTATACTGAGGATGAAATATAGTCCAGTAAAGTGAAAGGTAATATGAAAATCTATCTTCAAGTGATGACACATCCCTAATATTGGAACCTTCGTCCCCCTTTGATGGGTCAAACAATTTTTCAACTGTTGATCTTTCAATATTTACAGATGCAAGGCACAGTTCAAGAATTAATGTATCAATAAAAAGATGACCCATTTTTGGGATATTTGACTTTTTAGAATGATTATTAATAACGTCGGTTATCGTTAAAACAAACGAAGATGTTGTACTACCATTTATACTTCCAGTACGAGGCCTTGGTGTTGAATCATTGGTTGTAATCGGAGATGACGAGGATGCAGTTGATGGTAAAAAATTGAAACCAAGAGATCCTGCAGTTCCTGGTCCATTTGTTGTGGAGTTGCTTCCGTTTCCATTGACAAAGAATGGATTATTTATGTTGAGAGCAGAATTTTCTGGTAAAGATTTTAAAAATATTTCATCCAATGGGTTGTCGCTATTTGAAAAAAGATTGACATTGGTGTTGTACTGAGAGTTGCTGTAGAAAGGTGTAAGTGAAGGATCTTCATACATCATCTGCAGTTGAAGTCCATTTTGATTTTGAAACAACTGCTGTTGTTGTTGTTGCTGTTGTAAATGTTGTTGTTGCTGCTGTTGTAACTGTTGATTCTGTTGTTGTTGTTGATTTTGCTGTTGTTGTTGTTGTTGTTGTTGTAACAGGTGTTGTAACTGCTGCTGTGAAAAAGGAAACGAAACAGGTGGAGGCAATATGCTCAGCAGAGGAGTTGGGGCAATACTTGGATTCAGGGATCCATTCATGTTTCTTAGCTGTGTATATGGCAGTGCAATTAATTGATCTCTAATCTTTTGTTGTTCTGGTGACAAAACAACATTAGGTGGAGAATCTATAAACAACCACGATAGTATATCATTTTGAGTTGGGGGCATACTCGGGTTATGTTGAGAATAATCAAAATCTGTAAGTGCTTGTTGTTGTTGTTGTTGTTGTTGTGACATACCTTGCATTAGTCCAGAGTTCATATTCTGCAAATTTATAGGAACTGTTGGATGGTATGAGTGTGGTTGTTGTGCCTGTAGCCCAGCAGCCAACGGTGCCTGTGTCAGTGTCTGTGCCTGCACCAGAGTCTGTATCTGTATCTGTGCTTGTGGTATCGAATGCAGTGGTATTGCGCCCTGTGGCTGTACTACACCTTCCAGCGGTGACATCTTAGGGAGGGGAGCTGGCGGGTTCTGCTGGCTCAGAGGAGTTAACATTTCCTCAGTCTTTCTTCTCTTGATACCAGCTTCCTCTAAATGTCTCTTCATATGTCTCTCCTTTAAATCCCTCCTTACAAAAGTCCTACCACACTTCCGACTAGCTCCATCTAAATCTTCTATCAAATAATCACATTCAAAGACCTCCTTTGGGTCGTGGTTCAAATAGTGTCTTGAAAGATGATCACTACGCTTAAATATCTTGTCACAAGAAGGACATGGGAATGACCCCATTGACCTCGGCCGCTTCCGAGTCACAGTCCCCGTCTTCCCGACTATTGGCTTATCACCTGCCATTACTTCTGTTTTAACAAGTGACTTCATTCAAACAACAAATAAAATAAAAGAAAAATCAAACTTAAAATCATTGTAGTTTTTCGGGGAGTGTTCTGTATGAGACCCTCTCCTGTACGTGAGTGTTATGATGCATACACTTCGAGACAGGATCAGCAGCAGTACTATGGGGAGGGGACGCACCGATGGATCAACATATGCAGCAACGCTAATCTACGGGCAGGGTGTATAAATACAATGCAAACGATTTCTTGACGAACTACTTTCACTCTAACACTAACAATATCCACAATGTTGCTGTTACAGCTACAACAATTACTGGGTTCTTCCACTCAAAATAAGTTGGTTTGGTATATATATATATATATAAAAAATACCTAAAGATGCGTATTAGACCCTGCGTAAAAGTTTATTTACTTACTTCAAAAGCTGTCAAAATCTCAATTCTATAATTCTTATTGATGGGGCTCCAGTGGATTGGTATTACTACGGTTTTCAATTACCTATAAACGTAAAACTCACCGCTGGTGCCTTTTCCCGCGTAGACATAATGTATTGACTTCTTCTGCATTTGGGTTCCCAGCCGTACCGTGAGTTGAATCAAGAGAAAGCAGCAAGGCCCGGTGGAATCGTTCTCCTTGTAAATGTGTCCTAGTGGAGTAATAATCATTAAACAGTGAATTATAGTTGATCGCACGATGCTTCGCTGGCGCCTATCTGGCGAGGACAACTGCGTTGAGCTCTTTTCCCTTCGGACGTGCTTCTAATCCTACTGAGAGAAGAATTCTGCCGGGGGCAGCCAAGCTCGATGCAATCCCTCCCCGGATAGAGGCCCGAGCGGAGCGGATGCTATTAAATGGGTATATTTATTAATATTAAGATTAAAGATGGGTTTGCTGGAACAACTTATCAGGTGAGGACCAGTTGAGATATAAAAATGTATACATATTTTTGCTTACTTTCTTCATATTTCTTTGATAATTTTTAGTCTATACTAATATTCATTTTTCCTTTTATCGTTTCCTTATGTCCTATATATATATATATATATATATGTGTGCTTTATTTTGTCCTCTTTTTCATTCATATTGATATGGGGGGTAGTGGGAGGAGTATTTTTTTCTTATTATATAAACTGTTTATCATGTTTAATAATACAGGTCGGTTCATCAGGGCAAAAATCTAAAATTACCAGCATTTCATCAAATTTAACTCCCTTCACTTTCAATACTTTCCCAGTAGCTTCATTCTCCGCTTCGGAAGTTTCAACTTCTTCAGCCTGTTGCATCTTCTTCATTTTGGTATTTAAAACTTTCTCGATTGAGTTCTTCATACTCCCAGGATTCACTGTGAGTTTGGCTGCGAGGGCTCCACCACTTGCACCGCTATTACGTCTACTGTTCCTTCTGCTCCTTGATATCATTAACTTCTCTTCACTTTCCTTAAATGGCTCAACATTTCTGTTAAAATAGAAGTAAAATTTCTCTATATTCATTAAAATTCCGTGATTTACCAATTCATGAAGCCATTCTGACTCGAAATCTTCATCGTCATAATCATATTGTTGCTGTTGTTGCTCTTCACAGTACTCGGCAAAACATTGATAGTTGTAATCCTTAAATCCTTTCCTGTCTAGCCTCCAGATATCGGAATACAACTTGTAAAATGATGGCTTGTTGAGTGCAAATACATTATGTATAGATGATACTCCGATACTACCAAATAGTTCATCATAGAATCTATCTAGCTGTTCCAGTGGATACTTATCATAGTAGCTCAGCTCTATTATCTGTATGATTCTCTCCTTACCATCTTTACGAAAGAGCTTATTATATATTGAACCTAAGTCTTCAGTTTCAAAATCCTGTAATACCGTGTTTACAATACATATTTTAAATGAAGTTGTTACCGGTAGTGTAAATTTATCATCCAATATTCTATGAATTCTTCTTTGAACGAGTTCTAGTAATTTAACTGGTCCGCCAGAAAGATGACTCTTTTTAAGTGATGTTGTTAGATTCTCTATATTTGGTATAGGATCAGGAATCGCCAAAACTTCTTCTTCTTCTTCTTCTTCTTCTTCTGCTTCCTCAGCTTCTTCCTCAGCTTCTTCTAGTTCGTCCTCATCCTCTTCGTCATCGTCGTAGTAGTCATCTTCTACCCGCACATACATATTCTGTGAATGAAACCAAAGTAAAGCATTCTTCACTCCCGTACGAATACTTTTCTTGCTGTCAAGTAGAACTAATTCGGAACTTAGCGGAAATTTACTTTCATTTGTACTTAAATTAACCATACAGCTATCATGGTTGGGGCCATTAACCTGCAATGCTAACTCCCACTTGAGATTGACTATTCGTATAGGGTCCTGCACTTTTATCATAGCTTACTTATCTTTGCCAGTAGCCTACTGCCATTCGTCACCGTTGGTTGTTTTTTTAAAAAATATCAAGATTGCCCTTCTTATATAAAATTATTGCAACCAAAACAAAACGTGGGGAGATGAGAAGGTTTTGTGTGCGTGAGCGAGACTATTTAATCTTGTACCTAAGTTTCTTTACCAAACACTACAATGAAGTCATCAAATTTATAAAGCTAAATTAAAATGACTGCTTACCAAATGTCCCTTTATTCCTGTAGATACGCTTATATTTATATTAAATTTGTTAAAGTTTGGTGTATTTCCAATCCTCTCTCTTCTAAATCGTGAACCTTTCTAGAATCTCTCAACTATCCACGTGTTGCAGCCTTTAAACCTTATTTACTTCTATACATCATTTCCTGCATCCAAAAAAGTGCTACAGAATTCTTTATCTACCCACCCTATAGAGAGAATCCCAAAACTAAAGATTCTCTTATCCATACGGGGGACCACAGCCTAACCAAAGCTGCCGCTCTCTCGAAGACCTAATAATTCTAACTTCTTTGAAATTGTATTAGATAGTATTACCTCTTGAAGAATACATCCATCCTTATCATTGTTTAATTTTATTTGATAAATATTATATACAATTCCTATTTATACTCATTGTGTAATTTTTTTTCAAACCCATATGCTATGCAATTAACTTCACCTTATCAGTTCAATCAACCAGCTCAACTGATTTCTAATTATGGCTCATCTGGTCTTGAATATGGATGACTCCTGGTCGTTGAAGAACTTCTACTTGTTCTACCACCACGTCCTCTTAAAATGGATTGTAATGGCCTTGAAAGTAAAGGTTCTACTGGATTGTTCCCTTCTTCTCTTACTGATGAAACTGGAGGGAACAAAGTTGAGAAAAATCCACTATCGCCCCCTGCTGCATTAAGGTCGGTATTATTATTATTATTGTTATTATTAGTGGCAGCTCCAGCCGTGGTTAAATTGTTTAATCCTCTCCTAAGGGGAAGACTTGTGAAATCAGGAACAGGGAATTTCTTTGGTAAAATTAATTCAGGGTCAGAAGTTCTTTGATTCGGAAGGTTATTTAAAGATTTTTGTTCTTGTTCCTGTTTCCATACATGGTTTGGCTTACTCCATTCCTGTGGAATATATGAATCAGTTAATGGTGTAACTCTTGGATTAAATGGCCTTTTGAATGGATGAAACACATTGGTCAGTCTATCAGCTATATGTGTAATCATATCTTCAACTACTCCTTCTCCTGTTTCTCCACTGTTATTTTGAAAATTGGTATCAATATTTGATCTTATTTCGTTTCTTTTAACCGCTTTTGGGTCTTTAGATTGAGATTCAACCTTCTTTCTGCATAATGGACAACTGACATTGTTGTTCAACCATTCAACTAAACATGATTTACCAAATATATGATTACAACCAGGCATCTTAACAGGTATATGATCGTCCCTATCATCCTTATTATTCTTTTTCTTTTTATTCTTCCCCTTTTTGCTTTGTAAACTGTCAAAACCGGGAAGTACCTCCTCAAGAGTTGGTTCATTCAAACTCACTAAACTCCTTGGTGGAAATCTTGAATAAACAGTTGAGCTTTCAATAAGCGGGAAAAATAACGATGGATCGTTAAATTGTAATCCTTTTTGTGGTGTCACTTGAATACCACCTTCCACTAAACTATCTTCATTACTCTTGACTTCACTACTTGCTTTTCTTTGGTAGGTATCGTAACAAATTGGACAATCCTTATTATCATCAGCAATCTTATCGAAATCAATTTCTTCTAAATGTTCAATAACATCTTCAGATGCCAGTTTTTTCCCAATTTGAATCCCTGTTTCGCCTAACGCTCTTTCAATAGCATCTCTAACCCATGGAGGTAAGTCATTGCTTATATTATTATCTGAGTCTAATTCTACATTAATAACAGCTGCTCCAGCAAATTCTGGTGCTCTACCATCCATCTTTATAGTATTTGTGTAGTAATAAAAAATAGAAACTTTGTATCTTAATTGGTGACGTTTTCACATATTGCTAAAAAGCCATACTTGCACAAAACCTACATCCATACACCCATATTATTATATGTACATATACAAGTTTAAAGAAAAGAGGTAGTTTAGTTCACATCAATATTATTAGTAAGTGGGTCGTAAATTTATTAATATTAACATATATGCCATTGTAAGTATTCTCTATCAATTCAATCTTCAGAATTTTCTATTTTGAATAGCGAAAAATCTCGAACTTGAGTACTTGCTTTTCTCTTATATAATATAATAATAAAACATCAAAGTCCGCCATTGCCAATAGGTCAATAGCATCAACTCAACTCTTCTCTCTATCATAAACTAAATAGTTTATCAATATTTCATTCAGCTATCAAAGTTTTTGAGAGTTGCTCCAAGTTCGAATATCTGATTATATCCTGTTTATAAGTATTGAGATCTAATATTTGTAATCATTGATTGTTGATCAGGTGGGAGACTACTTATTTGGTTTGGTGGAAGAGATAATACTTGAGCAATTAATTCAGCTTGGTCTGGGGCCATAGCTGAAAGTTTTGCAGCTGTGTGTGGTGGTAAATGTGACCATTTAGAATTTGTTGGTATTGGAGCCGGTGGGAATGGCGGGAATGGTGGTGGTGGAGCACCCATGCGCATAGCACGATTATTACTATTATTATTATTATTAGTATTAGTATTATTATTCATATTGTTATTGTAATTATTATTATTATGATTCGGTTGTGGAACAAAATTTGGTTGTTGAAAATTTGGTTGTTGAAAATTTGATTGTTGTTGGAAATTTGGTTGATATTGTGGTTGTGGGGCAAAGTGTTGCTGCAGGGGTTGTTGTTGTTGTTGTGCAGCTGGAGGCGGAGTCACCTTCATTGCTTCTGCGATAACATCTGCATCAACAAATCCCATTAATAATAAGGCTTGAGCTGCAGATGATGCAAGATCGGGACTTAATTGGAAAACATCGCCGGCTCTTGCCGCTTGTGAACTTCCAAGAATATTCTTCAAATTAGCAATAAGCTCAATAAGCTGTGCAGGTGGAATCTTACTGAGTGTCTCATTAATCTTATCTGGGGTTTCGAACGGAAGTGAGCCTGGTTGTGGTAACGATTTTGAAGCCTGAGTGAGATTTACTGGCATTTGCTTTTGTGGGATAACAGGCGTAGCAGGATTTGATGGAGGCGTTGGGGTACTCTTGTATCCAAATTGAGATTGTTGCGGTGGTGGAGGTACGAGATTTTGAACATTACCACCACTGTTGCTATTAACATTTTGATTCATTCTTGGTGGTTGTGGTAATGATGGTGGTACTCTTGGTAATCCATTCACATTGCTGGTATTAAGACTCGCGTTATTCGCATTTGGGGTATTTCCGCCTTCAGTAC
This sequence comes from Dujonia santamariae, assembly GCA_030578175.1. NCBI lineage: Eukaryota > Fungi > Ascomycota > Pichiomycetes > Serinales > Debaryomycetaceae > Dujonia > Dujonia santamariae. The sequence continues at coordinate 127,583 of JANIVZ010000034.1, forward strand.
CTAAGGTACTAGCACCTTGATACATCAGGCCAGCTTGCAGCGGAGGAGAATTCTGAATCATCTCTGGAGGTTGAATAACATACGGAGGTAAATAATTTCTATTGATATCTAAAACGGGCTTGTTCAAGGATTCACCATGTGCTCTTAAACCTTCCTTTGACAACTCAATTCGAAGTTTCTTAATCCCCATACCACCACTAGATGGTTTAAACTTTATTCTGTTTAACAAACCCAATGCATTCTGAGCTTCTCTCGGATTTAAATATTCAACAAAGCAAAAACCCTTATTCTTTCCCTTGTAATCAAATCCTAACCTCACATCAACAAGTTTTCCCGAACCGCACACAACGGACTTAATAACATTTTCATCCCAGTCGTACGGAATTTGACCGAGGTAAATGACAGTAGAGTTAGAAGTCATAGTAGTTTATACTTCTATATAATTCTTTTTTTGTAAAACAACTAGATATTGTCTTTAGTTTACATACATATTGTTTGATAGATTTTTTTCATAGGTAAAAAATGTTGGGTTATATACAGGACATTGCCCAGACAGTAGTTTAGAGAAGTTGTAGTGATAGGAATTGGTTCAGAGACAGGAAGAGGAAAGGTGGTTAGTTCTATAAGTAGTTGTGTGGTGCGTGGGCCTAGTAAAGGTTATGAAGAAGGGTTTCTGGTTCAATAAGAAAAAAAGGGTGTAAAAGAGGGACTTAGTAGAAAATATTACAGAGTGAACTTGGCTGCAACTCAAAGTGAACTGAAAAATATGGGAAACAGCTAGCAGCGCTAAGAATGAATAAACAAGAAAAAAGGGATGAGTATCTGTAAAAAAAGAAGCTGTTGTTAAATGAGGATTAGTCGAGAAGAAAAAGTGGTGCTGTGTCAAGTTGTATGATATGATACAAAAGTTGCAAAAAAAAAGAAATGCTCCGATACCGGGAGTCGAACCCGGGTCTGCTCGGTGAAAGCGAACCGTGCTAGCCGTTACACTATATCGGATAATTTATATTGTTTGAATATATGGGTTCTTTGAGTAGAAATTGTTTGACGGAACATCCGTACACCCGCCACCAATATAAATAAATCTTTATTTGGCATTTTTATAATTGACGGCTTTTAAAAGAGCCACTTGGTGGTTAGCGTTTTATCTTTTACGGAAGATTATTCTAGTGAATTGATTGATTATTTTAGAGGTAATGGTTTTTAGTTTTTTTTTTTTTTTATGATTTGAAGACTTTCACAACAATAAATAAATACCAGGTTCTTCTGAAAACAAGCTAATGAATTATTGGAAACTTTTGGAATTGAACTTGATGTAAAGGGTAGCAAATAACACAAGGAGATGAAAGATTTTTATTCTTTTAAACTTGCTTAGAAAATTTCTTTCTGTAAAACCAATACATATCTCTGCACATTCAATGAAATATATTATTGTCAGAGGATGCATGAACTATAGATACTACAGTTGAATTCTATAATTTCTTTTATTTTACTATTTTGTAATATACAAATTATTAATATATTCAATTTAATATATCTCCATACGTTCCCTTATCAATTTCTTGTTTAATCTTCACTACAATTTGTCTCTTATCTTCAGGCAAATTCATCAAATCTTGTTCAGTTAATTTATAAACATTCTTCAATAATATTTCTTGATCACTATTCAAAGAATCTAAGTTATTATTGGCCTTATTTAAACATAATTGTATTACATCAGGATTGGTCAAACTTAACATTAAACTTGATTCAACCAAAGCATGAGATAATTGTGGATATTTTTCAAATAAAGTTTTAGCCAATGCTGGGTTGGTTTGGCACATCTTTTTAGCCTCGACAATTAATGAAAACAATTGGGATTGGTCAAAGGTTGCCAAAACTGCAGATACAGCTTGCGGAGGAGTCTGGTTGGGGAATAAAGTCATTCCTGGTGGCAACGGTGGAAGTGAATTATTATTATTTCTGCCAGCATTATTATTATTGGTATTATTATTGTTGATATTATTATTATTATTATTATGGTTGTTAATGTTATCGTGATTCCTGTTATTCTCGTCTTCGTGCATGCTTGATTCGTTTGAAAAGGAACATTTTAATTGTCTGTTACCTAACATAAAATTATTCAAGTTTCTGACTGCAGAGGCAGCAGTTTCATAATCTGAGTATTTTACGAATGCTGAACCCTTTGATTTACCAGTTAATGGGTCAAATAATAACTTCATATCTGAAACTGGTCCAATAGATTTAGCAATCTCTAAAACTTGTTCCTCCGTTTGATCAAACGGTATACTACCGATATAAACAGTACTAGTATCCATTTATTATGATTCTATTCTTTATCCGTACGCTGGGTGTGGGTGTCCTTTTATTTAGTTATCAATGAATGATTTGATATGGATGTACTGTACCTCTTGAATATGATCCCTTCTGGTTTATCTTTTTAACAATAATATAATAATGATTTATAAATGACTATTGAAAGGACAATACTCTACATTCTATATGGTTTAAGTTCATTTGTAAGTTTCAACATATATCATCATCATTAAATTTGGTATTGGCACGACTATAAAAATTCACTTTTCATCAAAAAAAAAAACCATATAGAGTACAGATGAAACATAATTTTTTTTTAAAAAAAAAAGAAAACAAAAGGGTAAAGAGTACAAAGAACGATCAACATCACCTGACTTAACCTCACATCTCTCTCTTATTGTAATAAACAAGATGGATTCTAAAGAAATTAAGAGTACCGTTTCGAATTTGGAAAAGCTGTCTGACGACGTGACGATTTTAAAGTTGCTTAACATCTTAAACGATGGAGTTGTTCCAACTGAAAAACTTCTAAGAGAAACCAAAGTTGGTGTAGCTGTAAATAAATTCAGAACCAATAATAATAATGAAATTAATTCTTTAGTTAAGAAGATGATTAGAAGCTGGAGAGAAATTGTTCAGAATGAGAAGAAGAACAAGTCTTCTGGATCTGACAAGAAACCAACTGCGGATGCTACTGGAACCGGAAATGGATCTTCAAGTTCGCCATCAGGTAAGTTCCACTCTGGACCAAGAAACCCAAAGATTGATGGTATCAATACCACTCTTTACGACAACAGCACTCGTAATGCCTCCGTTAGTGCGTTATATACCGCCTTGGCTATTGAACGTTCGGAGTCTGGTGAGCACATCCTTTCTGTAGCTAAGGATATCGAAATGGAAGTTTGCAAACTTGAGTATATGAATGTCAACGATAATTACAGAAATAAATTGAGAACTTTCACCATGAATCTTAGAAATAAGAAGAACCCAGAATTAAGAGAAAGATTGTTATTGAAGCAAATTTCAGCACAACAGTTTGTTAAGATGACTCCAAATGAAATGGCTCCAGAGGCATTGAAGAAAGAAATAGAAAAATTACATAAGCAAAACTTGTTTGATGCTCAAGGTGCAACTGAAAAGAGAGCTGTTACTGATAGATTCACATGTGGTAAGTGTAAGCATAAGAAGGTTAGTTACTATCAAATGCAAACCAGATCTGCGGATGAACCTTTAACAACCTTTTGCACTTGTGAAAATTGTGGTAATAGATGGAAATTTTCTTGATCGAAACCCCTAGAGAAAATCATCCCAATCAAGCATTGAAGCCTGATCTTTAAGATTTTAAACATACCATTAAGGAGAACAAAGGAATGCACATATTTTTGCTCTTAGCTATTATACGAGTTGCGATTATACTCGTGTTAACAAAGACAAATTCCTCCCCTGTTTTGAAAACTAGTATGTTAACATTGGTAAGATGCCGTTACTTCCTGATTCTTGGTATTGTATTCATAACCTCCAGATTCTTAAAGTTCTGCCTATCACAGAGTGTGGTGTATATTAGATAGAAATTGTACCATATACGTAGATAATATATATTAAAATTAAGTAACTTTTTCTTTAGGAAAACAGACCATCTTATAAATTACGATTGCAGAAAAGGTTATAATGCTTGACTAGTTAATAAGTAAGCACATGAATGACTGTGAGCATTTATCTCTGCAAAGGTCGAATTATAAGTTTGCTTACCACTACTTAGTACAATTAGATGATTTTAAGTATATTCTATTTTATTATTATATTTAATTTACATCTTATATGTAATTACTTAGTTGAATGAGGTATTCTTAGTTAAGAAAGAGATTAAATCAACCTTAGTAACAATTTGGACTGGCTTGTAATCATCGTCAGTAACGATAGCATTTGAATTAGTTTCGAAAAACTTGTTTAATAAAGTTAATGAAGTGTTTAAAGTAATTGGTTCATATCTTCTCTTGGTGAAACCTGAAGCCTTAGAAATACCAAAAGACTTTTCGAAATCATTTAATTTGGTAAAGTCAATAACAACTGATCTAATAGAGTTGGTTAATTGAACCTTCTTGGTTGATAAGGCCTTTAAGATAGAAGATAAAGTTACTAAACCGACTAACTTACCAGTGGAACCTAAAACAGGTAATTGATCAAAACCGTTAGATTGTAATAATTCAAAAGTCTTACCAACGGTATCAGCAAGAGTAACAGTGACAACTGGAGCCTTGTCAGCAACTAAGTCCTTGATGGTCTTCTTTTCTAAGAAATCATCTTCAGAGTTGTTGGAAGCCTTAGCGGATTCAATTTCGAAACCGTTACTAACCATCCATTCATCGTCAGCAAACTTGGATAAGTAAGATCTGATAGAATCTGGGAAGACAACAACAACTGTGTCGTCTTCGGTTAAGTCCTTGGCAACTTCTAAGGCGGCTTGTAAGGCACTACCGGAAGAACCACCAACTAAGATACCTTCTTCTCTGATAACTCTACGGGCTAACTTGAAAGATTCGGTATCGTCAGTCTTGATCCACTTGTCAACGTAATCTCTGGTTAAAACATCTGGGATGAAATCGTAACCAATACCTTCAACTAAGTAGCTTTCGCTAGAAGTGTTTAAAGATTCTGGGACAGCAAGGATAGAACCCTTTGGATCAGCACCAGTAACGTGAACCTTTGGGTTTTGTTCCTTTAAGTACTTGGAGATACCACTGATGGTACCACCAGTACCGGCACCAGCAACTAAATGGGTGACCTTACCCTTAGTTTGTTCCCAAATTTCAAACCCAGTACCGTAGTAGTGAGCGTTTGGATTGGCTTCGTTAGAATATTGATCTAAAATGACAGAGTTTGGAATTTCCTTTTCTAACTTCTTAGCAACACCGATGTGAGATTCTGGAGCATCCCAAGCAGCTTCAGTTGGAGTTCTGATAATTTCAGCACCAAGAGCCTTTAAAACGGAGACTTTTTCATTTGACATCTTTTCTGGTAAGGTAATAATAGTTCTGTAACCTCTAACGGCACCAACAAGAGCTAAACCAATACCGGTGTTACCAGAAGTTGGTTCAATAAGGGTATAACCAGGCTTGATTCTACCTTGCTTTTCAGCTTCTAAAACCATATTCTTAGCGATTCTATCCTTAATAGAACCACCAGCATTGAAAAGTTCAACCTTCGCATAAACGTTGGCCTTAATCCCTAAAGATTGAGGAATCTTATTTAATTTAATTAATGGAGTGTTACCAATGAGGTCAAGGGAGTCGGCAGCAATAGGTGGGACAGGCATACTGAATAATATCGATGAAATGAAAGAGAATAAGGAGAGAAGAGAAGAAAGTGTGGTGTAATATTTAGATTTCACGGTACCACGCAGGATTGAGGATTCGATGCCCTAACGGGAATGCGAGCCATCGCATGTGCCATACAAATATTGAACTGTGGCCCCGCTAACTAAGAAATTTTTAAGTAGACGCGATGAGAGAGCCATGCGAGAAATGAGAATAGAACAACGGTTTTTCGCCGGAGTTTAGGTTGTTGGGGTTTTTTTTTCTGAGAGCTGAAATGGTTTGGTAGTCAAGGCTCAGGTTATTAAGTCAAGATTCAAGCTAATAATAATTAGCTTGTCTTTTAAGCATAGCCACAGTGAACTTGGTGCCAGTAATGAGCCAAAGACGCCGAGCCAAAAACTGGCAATTTTTCAAAGCGCGAAGATTTTGTAGAATGCCTAGTTTGGTGGTATGCCTTAGTGCACACTACCAACAAATTGTTAATTAATATCTCGTTAAAACTTCTGTAAGTAGTATTTAAAAGCGGTGCTTATCATTAAAGTGGCTTAGATTAGTATGTCTCTTAGCCCCGACAGGATTGCCCGACAATATTTTCCGACTTCGTCAATTGGAGCTCCGAGAAGATAAGGCATATATTACTCACCCGGCTGGTTAGAGAGAACCTTAAATAATAATCTAAAAATAATAAGGGAAATAGGTGAAATGATACTAGATTGAAGGAAATAAAAAAAAAACAGTCTTGGAATTCATAAAGCAATAGGTACAAAGTATTTAAAAATAAATAAAAAAAATAAATGGACAAGTCCGGAGTCGAACCGGAGACCTTTCGCATGCTAAGCGAACGCGCTACCAACTACGCCACAT